>CATNEM010000060.1:1215000-1217500 GCA_950096795.1 Macrostomum cliftonense
GGAGCCTGAGGACTCCACACCCCGGTTAATGTTGGATCTGTGCTGGTTCATACGGTCTCTCATAGTTCTCCTCGTCATTCCTACGTATATGATTTTCCCAGAGTAGCACTGGTTGCAGGAAATGCCATAGACAACATTTTTGGATCCACAAGATAAGTTCTGAGATATCAAGAAGTTGGATGCAGGCTGTAAGCCCTGCGCTGAAAGGGTATCAGGTGAATGGGCGCAGCACCCGCATCGCGACTTTCTGCAGGGATGAAAACCTTTAGGGAGCAGGTCTATGGTGTTTGGCGCTCCCGTGGGCCAATTCATGAGTGCTATAACATCCTTTTTGCAGTTTCTTAGGAAGATCTTGGAGTAGCCCAGTGGCTTGAGTCCTGACCTTAATTTCCTGAAAGCTTCGTTGAATGAATTGTAGTCATCACAGATCCGGGCGAATCGCAAAATCTGTGATTTTACTACTCCCTTAAAAGTATGTGACGGGTGGAAGGAGTGTCTGTGCAGAAGCCTATAGGTGTCAGTCTGTTTGGAGTAGACTTTGGTTTTAAATCTGTCGTCGGCCTTGCAGATTTCCATGTCGAGGAAGTGAACTGTCTGGGGTGAAGAGGTCACTGTGAGTTTGATATTAGGATTTATTGAATTGAGATGACTAACAAATTCAGCAAGGGTGTCCTCTGGCTCGTCCCAGTGAATAAATATATCGTCTATGTATCTTAGGTACATTTTGGGTTGATAGAAAGAAGTATTTAGTGCTGTCTCCTCCCAGAGGCTCATGAAGAGGCAGGCATAGCTGGGTGCGAAGATGCGTCCCATGGCGGTGCCCCTTAGCTGCAGAAATACTAAGTTGTCAAAATAAAAATCATTTCTGTAGAGACACAGCTCTAACAGCTTGATGATCTCTGCATCTGGCCTGGATGGGTCTGGGTGCCGGTTGAAAAAGGTCCAGATAGCTGCAATTCCTTGGTCTATGGGAATCATGGAGTATAGGCTCTGAACATCACATGTGGCTAACGTTGAGCCACCTGGACATTGATTCTTTGTCAGATGTGCTTTAAAATCATAAGAGTCTTTAATGAAAGTGGGCTGCGCTTGCGCGAGGGGTTTGAGGAAATGGTCATTGTATTTTTCTGCTCCAACCGCTTCTGAGCCACAGCCACTCACGATGGGTCTGCCCGCTGGTACCTGGAAGGGAATTAACCAGGTTGATGGGTCTTTGTGGACCTTTGGAAGCAGATAAAAGTGGCGAGGACGACGACTAGATAGATATAGATAGATAGATAGATAGATAGATAGATAGATAGATAGATAGATAGATAGATAGATAGATAGATAGATAGATAGATAGATAGATAGATAGATAGATAGATAGATAGATAGATAGATAGATAGATAGATAGATAGATAGATAGATAGATAGATAGATAGATAGATAGATAGATAGATAGATAGATAGATAGATAGATAGATAGATAGATAGATAGATAGATAGATAGATAGATAGATAGATAGATAGATAGATAGATAGATAGATAGATAGATAGATAGATAGATAGATAGATAGATAGATAGATAGATAGATAGATAGATAGATAGATAGATAGATAGATAGATAGATAGATAGATAGATAGATAGATAGATAGATAGATAGATAGATAGATAGATAGATAGATAGATAGATAGATAGATAGATAGATAGATAGATAGATAGATAGATAGATAGATAGATAGATAGATAGATAGATAGATAGATAGATAGATAGATAGATAGATAGATAGATAGATAGATAGATAGATAGATAGATAGATAGATAGATAGATAGATAGATAGATAGATAGATAGATAGATAGATAGATAGATAGATAGATAGATAGATAGATAGATAGATAGATAGATAGATAGATAGATAGATAGATAGATAGATAGATAGATAGATAGATAGATAGATAGATAGATAGATAGATAGATAGATAGATAGATAGATAGATAGATAGATAGATAGATAGATAGATAGATAGATAGATAGATAGATAGATAGATAGATAGATAGATAGATAGATAGATAGATAGATAGATAGATAGATAGATAGATAGATAGATAGATAGATAGATAGATAGATAGATAGATAGATAGATAGATAGATAGATAGATAGATAGATAGATAGATAGATAGATAGATAGATAGATAGATAGATAGATAGATAGATAGATAGATAGATAGATAGATAGATAGATAGATAGATAGATAGATAGATAGATAGATAGATAGATAGATAGATAGATAGATAGATAGATAGATAGATAGATAGATAGATAGATAGATAGATAGATAGATAGATAGATAGATAGATAGATAGATAGATAGATAGATAGATAGATAGATAGATAGATAGATAGATAGATAGATAGATAGATAGATAGATAGATAGATAGATAGATAGATAGATAGATAGATAGATAGATAGATAGATAGATAGATAGATAGATAGATAGATAGATA
>CATNEM010000060.1:1222500-1226320 GCA_950096795.1 Macrostomum cliftonense
AGATAGATAGATAGATAGATAGATAGATAGATAGATAGATAGATAGATAGATAGATAGATAGATAGATAGATAGATAGATAGATAGATAGATAGATAGATAGATAGATAGATAGATAGATAGATAGATAGATAGATAGATAGATAGATAGATAGATAGATAGATAGATAGATAGATAGATAGATAGATAGATAGATAGATAGATAGATAGATAGATAGATAGATAGATAGATAGATAGATAGATAGATAGATAGATAGATAGATAGATAGATAGATAGATAGATAGATAGATAGATAGATAGATAGATAGATAGATAGATAGATAGATAGATAGATAGATAGATAGATAGATAGATAGATAGATAGATAGATAGATAGATAGATAGATAGATAGATAGATAGATAGATAGATAGATAGATAGATAGATAGATAGATAGATAGATAGATAGATAGATAGATAGATAGATAGATAGATAGATAGATAGATAGATAGATAGATAGATAGATAGATAGATAGATAGATAGATAGATAGATAGATAGATAGATAGATAGATAGATAGATAGATAGATAGATAGATAGATAGATAGATAGATAGATAGATAGATAGATAGATAGATAGATAGATAGATAGATAGATAGATAGATAGATAGATAGATAGATAGATAGATAGATAGATAGATAGATAGATAGATAGATAGATAGATAGATAGATAGATAGATAGATAGATAGATAGATAGATAGATAGATAGATAGATAGATAGATAGATAGATAGATAGATAGATAGATAGATAGATAGATAGATAGATAGATAGATAGATAGATAGATAGATAGATAGATAGATAGATAGATAGATAGATAGATAGATAGATAGATAGATAGATAGATAGATAGATAGATAGATAGATAGATAGATAGATAGATAGATAGATAGATAGATAGATAGATAGATAGATAGATAGATAGATAGATAGATAGATAGATAGATAGATAGATAGATAGATAGATAGATAGATAGATAGATAGATAGATAGATAGATAGATAGATAGATAGATAGATAGATAGATAGATAGATAGATAGATAGATAGATAGATAGATAGATAGATAGATAGATAGATAGATAGATAGATAGATAGATAGATAGATAGATAGATAGATAGATAGATAGATAGATAGATAGATAGATAGATAGATAGATAGATAGATAGATAGATAGATAGATAGATAGATAGATAGATAGATAGATAGATAGATAGATAGATAGATAGATAGATAGATAGATAGATAGATAGATAGATAGATAGATAGATAGATAGATAGATAGATAGATAGATAGATAGATAGATAGATAGATAGATAGATAGATAGATAGATAGATAGATAGATAGATAGATAGATAGATAGATAGATAGATAGATAGATAGATAGATAGATAGATAGATAGATAGATAGATAGATAGATAGATAGATAGATAGATAGATAGATAGATAGATAGATAGATAGATAGATAGATAGATAGATAGATAGATAGATAGATAGATAGATAGATAGATAGATAGATAGATAGATAGATAGATAGATAGATAGATAGATAGATAGATAGATAGATAGATAGATAGATAGATAGATAGATAGATAGATAGATAGATAGATAGATAGATAGATAGATAGATAGATAGATAGATAGATAGATAGATAGATAGATAGATAGATAGATAGATAGATAGATAGATAGATAGATAGATAGATAGATAGATAGATAGATAGATAGATAGATAGATAGATAGATAGATAGATAGATAGATAGATAGATAGATAGATAGATAGATAGATAGATAGATAGATAGATAGATAGATAGATAGATAGATAGATAGATAGATAGATAGATAGATAGATAGATAGATAGATAGATAGATAGATAGATAGATAGATAGATAGATAGATAGATAGATAGATAGATAGATAGATAGATAGATAGATAGATAGATAGATAGATAGATAGATAGATAGATAGATAGATAGATAGATAGATAGATAGATAGATAGATAGATAGATAGATAGATAGATAGATAGATAGATAGATAGATAGATAGATAGATAGATAGATAGATAGATAGATAGATAGATAGATAGATAGATAGATAGATAGATAGATAGATAGATAGATAGATAGATAGATAGATAGATAGATAGATAGATAGATAGATAGATAGATAGATAGATAGATAGATAGATAGATAGATAGATAGATAGATAGATAGATAGATAGATAGATAGATAGATAGATAGATAGATAGATAGATAGATAGATAGATAGATAGATAGATAGATAGATAGATAGATAGATAGATAGATAGATAGATAGATAGATAGATAGATAGATAGATAGATAGATAGATAGATAGATAGATAGATAGATAGATAGATAGATAGATAGATAGATAGATAGATAGATAGATAGATAGATAGATAGATAGATAGATAGATAGATAGATAGATAGATAGATAGATAGATAGATAGATAGATAGATAGATAGATAGATAGATAGATAGATAGATAGATAGATAGATAGATAGATAGATAGATAGATAGATAGATAGATAGATAGATAGATAGATAGATAGATAGATAGATAGATAGATAGATAGATAGATAGATAGATAGATAGATAGATAGATAGATAGATAGATAGATAGATAGATAGATAGATAGATAGATAGATAGATAGATAGATAGATAGATAGATAGATAGATAGATAGATAGATAGATAGATAGATAGATAGATAGATAGATAGATAGATAGATAGATAGATAGATAGATAGATAGATAGATAGATAGATAGATAGATAGATAGATAGATAGATAGATAGATAGATAGATAGATAGATAGATAGATAGATAGATAGATAGATAGATAGATAGATAGATAGATAGATAGATAGATAGATAGATAGATAGATAGATAGATAGATAGATAGATAGATAGATAGATAGATAGATAGATAGATAGATAGATAGATAGATAGATAGATAGATAGATAGATAGATAGATAGATAGATAGATAGATAGATAGATAGATAGATAGATAGATAGATAGATAGATAGATAGATAGATAGATAGATAGATAGATAGATAGATAGATAGATAGATAGATAGATAGATAGATAGATAGATAGATAGATAGATAGATAGATAGATAGATAGATAGATAGATAGATAGATAGATAGATAGATAGATAGATAGATAGATAGATAGATAGATAGATAGATAGATAGATAGATAGATAGATAGATAGATAGATAGATAGATAGATAGATAGATAGATAGATAGATAGATAGATAGATAGATAGATAGATAGATAGATAGATAGATAGATAGATAGATAGATAGATAGATAGATAGATAGATAGATAGATAGATAGATAGATAGATAGATAGATAGATAGATAGATAGATAGATAGATAGATAGATAGATAGATAGATAGATAGATAGATAGATAGATAGATAGATAGATAGATAGATAGATAGATAGATAGATAGATAGATAGATAGATAGATAGATAGATAGATAGATAGATAGATAGATAGATAGATAGATAGATAGATAGATAGATAGATAGATAGATAGATAGATAGATAGATAGATAGATAGATAGATAGATAGATAGATAGATAGATAGATAGATAGATAGATAGATAGATAGATAGATAGATAGATAGATAGATAGATAGATAGATAGATAGATAGATAGATAGATAGATAGATAGATAGATAGATAGATAGATAGATAGATAGATAGAT
>CATNEM010000061.1:0-339977 GCA_950096795.1 Macrostomum cliftonense
GCGGCGTGCGAGCAGCCAAAGCAGAGCAAGTCGGAGGCAGCGCAGGCAGAGCCGGCAGCGGCAGCAGCAGGGACGGCGCTCTCATCACCCTGTCGCATGCGCAGACCGCAGGAGAGGCTGACAGAGATGTCAGCAGCGGCCACGCATGCAAATGCGAGCAGGCGTGCGCGCGGGGACCGAGCCATGGGGCTGCGTAGAAGGCGGATCGCGGGTCCGGGGCCGCTGGGCAGGCACCGAGGCAGCAACTGCAGCAGCAGCTTAACAGGCGGGGCCAAGAATGCGGGCGGCCGCCAACGCTAAAGGAGCCGCCCGAAGCTGCAGCCGATCGCCAGATCCGGGGACGGCGGACCCAATGGCGAATAAAGCGACGGCGGTAAATGGCGGGCCGAGGCAGGTGTGCATGCGCAGGAGGAGGCAGGAGGCGGCCAGAGCGGGCAGAGCCAGGCTGAGCCAAGCGGCGTGGCCGGGCGGCCACAGCAGGCCAGCAGCGGAGCAAAGGCCGGCCAGTTCGCAGGCGATGCCCCGGAACTCCCAGGCGGCATCCCGGCTGGCATCAGCGGCGCCCAGCAGGGGGTAGATCAGGCGGCTGACCAGCAGGCGGAAGGCCAGGAACATGGCAGAGAGCAGGTGCAGCCAGTCGGCCACCAGGTCGATGCGCCGAGCTCCGGGTGGCTGCGGCAGCGAGCCAGAAGCGGCCACGGCACCAGCCAGATGGCCGAGCCACAGGCGCAGTAGAAGGCGGCCACCAACGGAGAAGCGGCGGGCCAAGGCCAGGGTTGTCATGGCAACGAGGCTGAGCGGCAACAGGGCAGTATACAAGTGCATGCGCCGGCTGTGCAAAGCCAGCGCGCTGCCAGTGAGCATGAAGCCGAGCGACATGCAGTGGGCGACCCACCGAGAGTGGCAGGTTGCGGGGCAGGCTGTGAGCCAGCTGCTGCAGCCCAGGCATGGCTCTCCAAGTTAAAGGGCTTCTCATTGTTGATGTTGGCAAGGACTAAAGAATCTCAAGTTAGTTAGCATTGAAAACAAATAAATAAGCTGTTTATAATTAGCTAATTTATAAAAACTTTTATGCTTATTGCTTTGTAATCATTCATTATTGCTTGATAATATATTAACACAAAGAGAGAACAATGGGCATGTATCCAAGGAAAATTATTTTAAGCTAAATAATAATTATTTTATTAGTTGAAATAGTTAGTCTTAGTTGTTTAGCCTAGGTACTTCTTATCCTAAACTGAGTCTACTAGTTGATAAATATAGTAACTTTAAGACCAACAATAAGTAAAATCAATAAAAAATATATTATTTTGCTTGAATTTGCAAAATTTTTTTGCAAAACCATTAAAAATAATAAATCCTATATTTGCAATTTTCAGTTAAACTAAGCACTTATACCCCCTTTAAAGAAAATAAAAGTGAAAATTGGGTCATCTGAATTTGGGGGTATTGGCCAATACACTGAAACCCCCCTGGCTATGCTAGTGGTTTGAGCCACACTGCAAAGAATTCATATGCCATAAGTTATACCTATAGAATACTTTTTGCAATTCTTTTCTAGATTGCCTACAACTAACCCCTCTAAAACAAACTTGTACATATAATTTGAACTTAGAAACTTTTATTACTTTATAATCAATTATGTTCTTAAAGTCTAATGAACTTATTATTTTAATTTTTAGTCATTCTATATTGCAGATTTTTTAAGTGTATGCCACAAGGAGATTTGCCCTACTTAAAATAGATGCCGAAAGGAGAATATATGCCAAAGAAAAAATGTATCTAGCTTCTAGATCTGTTTCTAGATATATACCCACTTTAGGTACTACATATTATTTAAACCCAAATATATCTTAAAGCATCCATTTATTGGATCAAACAATCAATCAACCAAACATTTTCATTAAAATAATTAAAAAATAAATATATACTCTTGTGATTTGCAAACTTTTGGTAACTTCAAAAGATATTATAATTATGACTATGGTAAAAATCATATAAAAAGTAACACGTAAATGCATTCCAACAAAATTTAGATTTCCAGTATATCAATTAATGCTGTTTGCCACTATATGCCATCAAAAATTATATACCAGTAAAATATATTATATCCAGTGTGCACCAGATAAAAATTTTTATGACAATTATATTAGATCAATAAAAATATTTAATTGTACTAAAGTTCAGGAGGGCCAAAACATTGGATACTTCTAGCTAAGCTAGCATTTAGATATTTATAGACCTTACTGTGAAAAATATTAACTATTATTCTCTAAGCAATATTTTTTGTCCTTACCTTAGGCCTACTCTTTAAATTAGGCTCTATATAGGTCTAAAAAACTATATACTTTTAAGAGAGCCAAATTTTTAGCTTAATTTTCCATGCTTATCAAGATAAAATAAAAAAGTTTAGATTTTTAACCACTATTTACATTTGGATGTCAAAAGAATTAGCTAGGCCGATGTCTTTAGAATGCTGCAAAAAGAACCAGAGTAAAAAATTATTTTACTTAGCCAAAATTTGCCCTGGATTTAAGTTTAAAAATCATATAGAGCTGAATGCTAAATTACACGTAGCACATTATTCATTAAAGAAAACTAGCCTACTGCCTACTGCTAGTAGAATGTCAATAAACCTAATGTGCTGATGATTAATTAGTGGGCCATAAAAATAGACAGCATAAATTTCTCAGTAGGTTGATGATGCTTTACCAAAAATGAAGAATAGGCATTATAGGCTAGACCAGACGATTGCTCAAAATTGAAGAAATGCTAAATTTAAGGAAACGGTTTCTGAAAAATATAACTTATAAATACAATAATGATATCCAAGAAAATGAATTTGGCTACAGTCAGTTTGATTTTAGGCTTTTTAAGAAGCGATCGCAGAATCCGAATTTTACAAGAAAGCAGCTAAAAAAATATTTTTATCCTTCTCCTAAAGTTAAGCGAAAATTCTTACAGAGGGTTCAGTATTCTTACAGAGGCTAAAATACCTCGTAAAATTTTCGTTAACTACAAGGTAAGTTCTTACTTCGGAAAACAAATAAACGAAATCCGAAATCGCAGTCAATTCGCCGCTGAAAAGTTATAGCATACTTAGAAAAAAATGGTTTACTGGTATTCTGGTTCTCGTACCAGAATCACGAAATAAAAGGTACCTTCTACTCATGACCACTGACGAGATAATCAATAGAAGAATGATAAATCTGGTAAAAATTGGAATTGCCATAGTTCTTTGGCCAAACCAGTTGTACTTTGTTTTGTTTGTCTGCACCCTAAAACCCGGGGACGACCTTGCGCAGCCCTATTATGCTCTCTTCTCAAAATTCGTCTTATAAAACTGCATGACTTCCTCATTACAAACATGTGAGTAAGTATTAGAGTAGAGCGGTAATCAGAGCGGAATTACACTGGTAATTCTAGAACATACACCCTAAATAAAAAAGGTTAAGTTACAACGCAAGCAAGCGTAGAGTATAAACCTACTTAAAAACGAGCTGTGATGATGTGAGCGATGATCGTAATTGATTTTTTGTAATTTCCTAGCTGAGCTTCAAAATTTTTATCTGTTTTGCTCTCTATGCGAAATTATTCAAGACTTCTCAGTATCTACCAGTGGTGCTTGGAATTAATTTTTTGTAATGTTCCAAACCGCTTGTGAGTTGCGTGAATTTTAATCTGCATGTTTTCTGGATACCCTCCTCACGGGAGCGTCTTTGCCAAGCTGAATCAAGTGTTCGAAGTACTACACTGTGCATACGTAAATTAATTCAAAATAAATTGATTGATAGCTGCACTCCACGACAGCATCTTGTTACTATAATTACTGATATGACACGAATACTGACTCGGTATTGTAACTCGTCTCAAGCTGGCCCAGCTTACATGCATGCAGTTTGAGCATCAGGCAGGGCAGCAATCAGTGGTAGAGTTAACTGATGCAATGTACAGATCGATAAAACGTACATACATGTATGTATGTCTTTAAGCTTAATTAACCACCACTGGAGGATAGATAATTTGATTTTCATAGTCCCGTGGGTTGAAAACAGCCAGGTACTGTAGCTGCTGTGGGAGTCATAGATAGGCTGAAAACTATGACAAGTTAAGTGCATTGCAGCACCTTTGAACACCAGCCGAGAGAGGTTTCTTAAGTCTCGGGCGGCACTACGAGCGTATGGGGCATCCTAGTCATGCCATGCATGGCTGAGATGTTCGTGTATAGCTAGGGACAATAAGGCAAACGTAATGCAAGCCCGAAATTATCTCACGTAATCAGGACAGTTGATTGACTACATCTAGATTAACTGAGTCTTTTTGGACGCACGTGCGTGACGGACTGACTGCAACCGAATCCAGGCCTGTCAAGGTTAAGTGCATTTAACTAGTTTTTGCCGGTAGCGAAAGAAAAAAGTCCGTTCAAAGCAACTGCCGAGCACGGGGCTAGTATCGCAGTTTTGCAATAGCAGCGTTGGGCTTTTACAAAAATAGCATCCGAGTCCAATGCGATATGGATCCAGCAAGGTTGCGAGATAAATATATTTTCGAAAAATAATAAGCACTCAATTCAAACGAAATATATTAATTTTGACATCTTAAACTGCTGCAATAGGAAGCAGCAAGTGGGCAGTACATGCAGGTGCTGCTGATCACCAGTGGGAGCACAATAAATGTTTGCAGCGATAAAACGAATTACAAATCACCAAAAAACACAGCATGATTTTCAAAGCCATCTTAGCGTTCAAACTACAATAAATAGCAGACCAGAAAAATGGATGAGTCAGCAAAAAGTGTAGATAAAGTTTGCATGCTACTGTTAGTAGGAAAGCATCGCGAACAGCCAGACACAATAAGAGTAAAATCAGCAAAAACAAATACTAGCAGGGAGCGCAGGCAGCACAGCCAGAGCAAGCGGCATCAGGTGAGGGGCTAGCGGACTGTGACCAACTGCATCAGGCCATGCCGGAATGTCAATCAAATTGCACCTATTGGAAACTGGTGAAACTCACGGAGCTGAGGGGCGCACAAGCAACAGAAAGACGGCTGCGCTACGCGGGCGGTCCAGAGATAAATTAGCGAAGCCAGCAGAGCAGACACTAGCGCTCCAATGCAAAATCAGCACAAACAGGCAATGCGGGTGGGCGAGAAAATACAGCAATTGGCAGGCCGCATCTGCACAGCCACAGAGCAGTCCGAAATGCGTCCAGGGCGGGTCAGCCGCCGGGTTCAGTGAGGCGCGTCTGCACGAATAGCCGCAGGGCGCGGTGCACGAACTCGTACTGCTCGTGCGAGTCGACCATGCCGCCGCGGTCCAGGCGCAGCTGGCAGACGGTTGCCAGACAGTCGCAGCTGCCGGTCTCACGCAGTTGCTGCACGCAGATGCAGATCGCACAGAAGGTGCCAGTGCGGGCCGAGGCCGGCGCTGCAGTGGACGATGATAGGCGGCGGCAGGGCCAGGCAGCTCATCGGCCAGGGCTAGCAGGGCCGCTGCGCTGTCTGGCGACAGGTGGTCCGGCCAGCTGCGGAACCAGTAGTGCTGCACGCTGAGCTCCGACGGCTGGTCCGCGTGCTGCCAGTGCGATGGGGGCAAACTATGCTAACTGACAGCTGGCATGAAAGACTGCCGCTTTAGGGCTTTAGGGGGCAAAAGGGATATTGTGGGGGCAGTGGGGCAGCAGGGAAGGCAGTGGGGCAGCAGGGGCAGTGGGGGCAGCAGGGAAGGCAGTGGGGCAGCAGGGGCAGTGGGGCAGCAGGGCAGTGGGGCAGCAGGGAAGGCAGTGGGGCAGCAGGGGCAGTGGGGCAGCAGGGAAGGCAGTGGGGCAGCAGGGGCCAGTGGGCAGTGGGGCAGCAGGGAAGGGCAGTGGGGGCAGCAGGGCAGTGGGGCAGCAGGGGCAGTGGGGCAGCAGGGGCAGTGGGGCAGTGGGGCAGTGGGGCAAGCAGGGGCAGTGGGGCAGTGGGGCAGCAGGGGCAGTGGGGCAGTGGGGCAGCAGGGAGGGCAGTGGGGCAGCAGGGAGGGCAGTGGGGCAGCAGGAGGAATGGGGCAGCAGGGGCAGTGGGGCAGTGGGGCAGTGGGGCAGCAGGGAAGGCAGTGGGGCAGCAGGGGCAGCAGGGGCAGTGGGGCAGCAGTGCAGTGGGGACAGACTCACAGTAATTCGCAGGAGACGCCGCTGGTAGCCAGCGGGGGCAGTCCTGAAGCTCGAGCAGGGGGCGGTCTCCAGCTGGCCGTGCTGCATCCTATCTCCGCAGTGCAGGGGGAAATACAGGTGACATTTGGGCCGATCCCGCTCCACCAGGTCAGTGAGCATGACGATCGCGCTGGGCCGCTGCTCCACACCATTTGCCAGAAGTCCGCGACCGTGTCCGCCAGTGGACCCTGAGAGCAGGCGAGCGAGCAGCGAAGGAACTTGGGTTGAACTGTAGCATGAAGTGACAAGGACAATGGAAACAACAGGCAAACGAACCTGCGTGGCAATGAAGCACTTCTCAGCGCGAAAGGCGCCCCGCAGGAAATTGGCATTGATGTACTCGTCCTGCCGAATGGTGACGCGCGTGTCCGCATTTGGCACCATCGTGGGGTAGCGGTTCTTGGGCGCTGCACCCTCCGGCAAGTCGCAGCGGCCGGCGTGGTGCATAGGCACGTCCCAGAACTCCTTGAACAGCGCCTGCGGACTCGGGTCGGCCGCTAGAAGATCTGCAGGGGTCAACGGCCGGCTTAACGACTTCAGCAAGTCCCGTTCCTGCGCCCTCTCTGCAAGAGCTGACGGCTGCAGCTGCTGGTGCTGCGCCTGCTGGCTGGAGGAACCCAAAGAAATCGTCAGGCTAGCCGAGGAGCCCCGCCGGGAGCCCAGGAGCCCCTTGCCGGCCTGGCGGCCCGAGGAGCGGCCCGGCTGGTGCTGCAGCTGCAGCGGCATTACCGACGCACCCGCGGGAAATCCGGAAGCGCCGGCGCCGCAAACCGGCGGCTGGACCGGCCGCTCGATCAGCGCTGGCGGCTCTAGTGGCGGCATCGAAGCGCTGACGGCGGCAGCTGCTGCCGCGGCGGCGGATGAGGTGGTCGCACAGGCCGAGGGCAGGGGCAAATCAGGCGGCAGCGCTGATTTTTGCCTACGACGGCAGCAGCAGAACCACTGGAGGTGGAGGCGGGGCGGCTCGGGAACTAGATCGGTGATTGGAACTCTGGACATACAGGGGTACACGGGGAGCGAAATTCAGACAGCAAGCGCACCAACAAAGCCAACCATTCCATAAGTTGTGACGGGCTGCAATCTGCATGCCAAGTGGTTCCGGGTGACTCAGAATGCGCGACAAACTTGTAAATGTACCTGGCAGGGCCACTTTTAGAATTGCTAATTAACTCGCATAGCCCTGCAGCTCGGACCGGTCTGAACCGGAGGTGATCTAGGGAACCAGGCTCTCATCCAGGCCAGCAACCAGGCGGCTTTTTATCAAGCAACTTGCGCCAAATTTTACCGCTAAAGCCCGTGCAGAGAACGTTGCATTGGATCCATTCGACATTTAACTGCAGCGCTCGGCCACGCAAAATGGCATTTAGAGATCCAAAGCACAACGCATGTAAAATTATTTTACTTTAAATACAGCCTGGCACTCCATCACCCATACAGCCTGGCACTCCATCACCCATACAGCCTGGCACTCCATCACCCATTCAGCCTGCACTCCATCACCCATACAGCCTGGCACTCCATCACCCATACATCCTGGCACTCCATCACCCATACAGCCTGGCACTCCATCACCCATACAGCCTGGCACTCCATCACCCATTCAGCCTGGCACTCCATCACCCATTCAGCCTGGCACTCCATCACCCATTCAGCCTGGCACTCCATCACCCATACAGCCTGGCACTACCATCACCCATACAGCCTGGCACTCCATCACCCATTCAGCCTGGCACTCCATCACCCATACAACCTGGCACTCCATCACCGATTCAGCCTCGCACTCCATCACCCATACAGCCTGGCACTCCATCACCCATTCAGCCTGGCACTCCATCACCCATTCAGCCTGGCACTCCATCACCCATTCAGCCTGGCACTCCATCACCCATACAGCCTGGCACTCCATCACCCATTCAGCCTGGCACTCCATCACCCATACAGCCTGGCACTCCATCACCCATGCAGCCTGGCACTCCATCACCCATGCAGCCTGGCACTCCATCACCCATACAGCCTGGCACTCCGTCACCCATACAGCCTGGAACTCCATCACCCATACAGCCTGGCACTCCATCACCCATGCAGCCTGGCACTCCATCACCCATGCAGCCTGGCACTCCATCACCCATACAGCCTGGCACTCCATCACCCATACTGCCTGGCACTCCATCACACATTCAGCCTTGCACTATATCACCCATTCAGCCTGGCACTCCATCACCCATACAGCCTGGCACTCCATCACCCATACAGCCTGGCACTCCGTCACCCATACAGCCTGGAACTCCATCACCCATGCAGCCTGGCACTCCATCACCCATACAGCCTGGCACTCCATCACCCATACAGCCTGGCACTCCATCACCCATTCAGTCTGGCACTCCATCACCCATACAGCCTGGCACTCCATCACCCATACAGCCTGGCACTCCATCACCCATACAGCCATTAGCAGCAAAAATGGTCACTTACTGGATACTGGCACAGTCGCATGCTTAAACTTATGAAGCCGGAAATCTTTTCTTGGATGTACCATTGTTTTTAATTTATACAGACGAGAGCACGCTGCCAGCAAATACTTGCACCCATAAGCAACTGATAGAAAGCCCAACCCAAACCAACAGCTGCGTGCTAATGTGGGTGTCACAGTGCTAAAAGGTAACGCCAATAGAATGACAGGCAATGTTGTGCACACAGTCAGCATCAGATGTACGCAGCCCTACACAAAAACACACTCGGGCCCACGCACATCACAAGGAGTTGCACAATGGTCAGGACTGGGAACAGCACTAGGGAGCGCGGCACTAACCAGCAGGAAGATGGCGGCCAGAACCAGCAGCGCGGAGGCCACAGCTAACACGGGCGCCAGCCATGGCGGAGGCTGCCAGACGGGATCGGCTGCCGCAGACGGCGCCCTCTCGGCCGATGCCAGTCGCATTGAAGCTATCGGCAGCGGCAGTGGCGGCAGCAACGGCGGCTGCGCTTTAACAGAGGCCTGGCTGTGTGCAGCTGGAACACAGACAAGCGGGTGGCGACGTAACCGACGTTAAGTGGCGAGGAGCATTAAAATACCATTCTTCAGTTATTGATGCGCCAGGTGCGCTCACATCCCGCTCTATGAAGCCGAGGCGAATTGCAAAGCCAAACCAGCGCAGGCGTTTATCCCCAAAGCTAAGGTATACAAACGGGTTAACAATTGCCATGCACTATTGCTCACTAAACGACATCGAGAAATTTACGGCGATTTCACAAGCAATTCACACAAGCGTTGGCTGCTTGCAGCTTAGGCCAGCCTACCCTCTTCGCCCGTAGCCCCGAGGGAAACTCTGCGTTAAGCGAATGCGACAGACGCTAATCAGACAGCTGGGCGCACACAGGGTGGGGAGCGGGCAGAAGGCTGGGGGCGGCCACACAACTGAAAAAAATACTGATTTCTTAGGGGGCTGGCGGGCGTACTGGGTGCACGCAGCGATAAGGCAGCTCGCTGCCAGACCAGCAAGGCTGAATCGCAAATCCAGGATGGGAACTCAAATCAAAGCGGAGAAATACGAGCTTCGGGCGAAAATGTAAACAGGGGCCGATTAGGGAGGGCGGAAAAGAAGTCATTAACCCAGGCCCATCTGACTGCTATTCCCAATAAGCCGGTGCAGATTGCAAGCTAGCCGCCCTGATTGCAAGGAGGAGCAGGAGTGGCTCAGGCAGTTGCTGCTTGCAACAGGGCCGTTGATTTGCACTACGAATGCATGTAAACTCAGCATCGCGTTTATCACTCATAAATAATGCACGGTCGGACACGAACATTTTGTGTGATAACTCAAGGGCAGCCTGCCACCAGCTAATATCAGCAGACATAAGGAGCAGCCACAGAGGCCTACAAGTGCATAAGCAGGCTTTATTTCTCCCTATCTGAGAACAAACGAGGTCGAAGTTGACAGCAGCTGGCTTACAGAGAGCCACTTACGCACTAGAAGCAGAAGCAATAACAGCAAGCGAGCATCCGTAATTAGTGGAGGCCTTTAGCATAGAGAATTTACCAAAACAAGGGCAGCTGCTTGGCGGATCCCGTAGCAAGCTAGTGGGCTGCTCAGTTGCAGGCTCCGAGGTGTAATTCTCAACTGAACAACACACTACCTCACTGCGGACAGTCCGCGCTTCGCTTTGAAAGGGTTGAACAGCTCGGTACTGTTTTAGCGCTTTGGTGAGACAAAGGATTACAAAATTTGGCAGACAGGGAAGCAAAAGACTGGCGTGAGTGGGCCTGCCTTATTTATTAGTGCAGACAAGGCAACCCCTACCCTTTGCTAGAAGCGTGCAGACCACAGCTGGTTGGCTGTCTGCCTAAACAGAAAGAAAACTCAATATTTAGCACTTAAACGTGCGCGGAGCTTAAAAAAAACAAGAATGAATTCAACCACAAAAGGAGAGAATAATAATCTAGATAATTCACTGGCAAAACTCTTAATGCTGGATGCAGATTTTGTTGTATGAGAACGAAGGTTTCATGCTCATGCTAAGCCTTGAAAAGTATATCAAGTATGGTGCAACTCTCAATCGAGTTTATCACTGATGTGACTGATCCCTGGTACATGGTATACCTTTTAGACTGGAAGCCAGTGCTTGCTGCTTGGCAATATTAGACGCTACCAGACTTATGCCAGTAGTATAGACAGTATAAAGTGATTTTATAGAGAGAATATATTGGAAATAATAGCAGCAGGATTATAGATTATTAGTGAAAAGAGAAAGAAGCCATAGTAAAACTTTTGTGTCAGTGTTGGAAATATATTGTAATAAGAAAGACCCTGTTACATAAGGAATTAAAAAAAACTAAACAGGGATATATAATTTTTTGTTTTTATATTACAAAAAATTATATACTAATTCCCTGGAAAACAATAATAAACAATATTTTTGATAAAAAAATTGTCATAATATGAACAGATCAGAAAAAATAAGTTAAGCATACTTGCAAGTGTTTTCATCCATTCTAAATACTAAATAATCAACTAATTTTTTGTTTTCTCCTAAATATATGCAATAATTTGTACATATACAACATGTAAGATATAAAAAATATGCATAATTGAATAGTACTGGTATCTAATTCAATTATACAGGCATACACTAAGTGCCAAAATGGATACCCCTTTTGAAAAAGAGCAGTGCTAAAAATTTTCAAGCACATGGTCACAGGACTAACAAAGTAAATAACAATAGGGAAGGAATGCAGTAAAAGTGATAATTATTTAGGCCAGTCACCCTACTACCCACCCATCCCATCTACCAAAACCCAACCTGCATTGAAGTTTTGCAACTTGAGACAGGGTAAGAGAGTAGATCTGTTTTTGGCACAGTGTACATATGATATGTAAGATATATAAATTATTGCTAGTGCATTGCTGTCCTTTAAGTGACATATTCAGTTAGAGGCATAATGTTAAAAAAAGTATTTGCCTAGCCAAGTTAATATACAAAGTAAATTAAGTAGTATATATCAATATAAAAAATATGCATGCAAGAGCAATCCCTTTAAATAGGTTTTTTAAAACCAAATATATGAATGCAAATGTATATCTAAGGCTCAAAATCTGAATGCAAGTATATAATAATAAGGATGCAAGTTATATCTGTGCAATTTTGTAATATGTAAATTAGTGCATTTGGCATAAGTTTACTTCTATTTGACAAATTATTTTAAGTGTATTTTTTAGATTGTAGGAATGATTAATGTATAATTTTACATTCTGTAAATTGGCTATGCATGGTACAAGTATGTACAAGACTACATTGACATGATTAGTACAATTCTCTAGCTAACAAAGTATTGGGTTATTGAGAACAACCAGATCTGCTATGGCTTAGCTAATAAAGTTGCAGCAATCTTTCAGTTTTTTTAGCGTAATTATTTTTCTTCAAAAATATTAAAACTTGATGCATAGAATCAACTTTTTCTATGTGCAACTTTTCTTTAAGAAAAATAATTAGACAAAACAAATTGAAATATTGCCAAAGTTGCAATGTTGCCAGGGAATGCATTTTCTAAATGGTTAGGTTTGGGACTGCTACATCTGCCATGGACAATCCTCAATCCAAAAAGGGGTAATTCTTTGAGGATAGCCACATTCAATTGTAGAATTCCTATCTATGCTACAAATTTTCTTAGTCACACATTGGGCAATTTCTTTAGTGCATCTGCAAGTAGTACCCACTATGAATAGAGAAATCTTCAAGCTATAGCCTTAGCATGCAATTATGTTATTTCCATGTTTATTTTGTCCAACTTGCTTTTTGGGCATAGGCTCACTTCTGTTTGGTAAATTATTTTGAGTGGATTTTTGAAATTGTGGATATGATTATAGTGTCGTGGCACAACTTTGTAAGTTGACATGGCTGTGAGTGGCATAAGTTAATGTCTATGGGCAAAACTCCAAAGGGGCTTGTAGGGAGTGACAGTTTTCTTTGCGACTGGGCAGCTGGCAAGCTGATAATACTAGCATTTTTAGCTGTTGCCAGGGTTTATTTTTTTGTTGGGCACAGGATGCGAAATTGCATCATGTTCTTAATTTTAGGATGCAATTTCAGGGTTTGGGATGCAATTTTTTAAAATTCCTATTTAAGAGATTTTATTGTGAAGAATTAAAAAATCTGGATGCGAAATCACATCCTATATCAAATTTTAGGATGCGATTTTCAAAGTCAAGATGCTATAGCATCCCTATAGCACAAAAAATAAACCCAGGCTGTTGCCTTGCACACAAAATGATTAAGTGGGGTGCCAACAAATGCGTCATGTTGCCTGTTGCCATCTGTGCGGCTCCTACACTGTTGCTGCTAATTCAGCAGCAGGTTTTTCCTGGCACGCATATTGTTACGGATGGCTGGGCCATCTACAATGCCTTGCTCAATCATGTAGCAGTCAACCACTGGCTCGCATTTGTTGACCCAAATGACCCTGATATATATACAAATCTAATAGAGGGGACTTGGGTGCATGCCAAGAAAAAGTTCTGGCAGATGCATGTTACATTACTAGAGCTCTTTGAGACATATCTAAGAGAGTTCCGATGGCATCACAAATTTCTACAGCCTCACTTTGGGCGATTCCTCTAGTGCGTCTGCAAGCAGTACCTACTATGAATGGAGAATTGCATTAACTTTAAGCTACAGAATCAGCACATAGTTTGTTTGTTCCAGGTTTTGTTTGTTCAACTTGTTTTTTGTTGCTAAGTTCAAAATAAAGCTCAAAATAATTTATTAAACAAAAGTGAACCTATGCAGCTTTTTGTTGCTAAGCTAAAAAATCCCCTCAAAAGTTATAAAAATGGATGCAAATCACTTGTCTATTCTACTTTTAAATTTTAAATTTTAAAACTCCATGCAAGTTTAACATTTCAGATACTAGCCTTCTGTCTAGAAAAAAATAAACAATTAAAAATTATATTTTCTTAACAAAAAATATATATAAGTTTTCATTTTATGTTGCATCTTAATAAAAATATAGAGGAAAGATTTATATAAGCCAAAATGCATAAAAACCCTTCTGGTATCCCAGCATAAAATAATAGTACCACCATGACATGACTGACTTTGGATGTTGGATTTCAAATTAGAGACGACTTAGCTACACTAAGTTCAAGTTGGATTAGGTCAGCTTTCAATTGGAAAACCTGAAAGTTCCTGAAACTATATTTACTAAATTATGAAATTTTGACATAAATAGACCATAAGGTACAAATTAATATAGCCAAAAAAACTTATTGAATAAAGTCAATAAATTTGCAGCTATCAAACTCTGTCCCATTGACATAAACAATTCTGTTTAGTAAGGGTTAAGCCCATTACTAGGCATTAGCTAGATTAGATTAGATTAGATTAGGGCCTAGATTAGATTCTCAATTTGGCTTGGACAAAATGACAAGCCAGTTTGCCAGTATTAGTATATTTAAAGTATCAAGTACAAGCGCGAATCAAGGAGAAGGAGGACGGGACACTGTTTTTAATAAATTTTATTGAAAGTGCGTTAGGGGGGGTTAGAAGTTTTAGTCGGTCTGTGGTCGGGGATATTTCTGTGAAGTCGGATTTCAAATCCGCTGCCACCTAACTTAACGAGATATTTAGCTATAACAAAGTTTCTAATAGGGAACTCTGTCTGCCACGATTCGCGACTTTCTGAGGAAATTTTAGTTTTATCTACTTTCTTTTATAAAAATTTTTATGAAACTTAAGCTTTTGACTGCTGCCTGTATTAGATGAAAAATAAAATAAATTACTTGTTCTGCTTGCTCCAGGTGACCCTCATCAGCAATTTTGGAATCAGTGCACACCAAATTCTCCTTGGGATTTCAACTTTGCTGCTTTGTACATGTATGTCCATTGATTAGGAGCAGCGAGATAAAATGGGGGCTACTAGAAATCATTTTTAGGGTGCTACATGTACAATGGTAAAACTGCATTAAAAAATTGAAACGAGCTTTGATGGCCGACCCCAAAAAGGGGCATATATCCCTCAATCCCTCCCTTGTCTATACTGGTGCCATGGATACAACATTGCGGCACAGCGCCTCAAATCCAATCGAAAATCATAGCTAGAACCTTAATTAGTGAATTAATGTAAGTGAATTCTTGTGCTCCTCCATAAAAATATGTTCCACCACCACTGGAAATAAAATTATCTAAGCGGTAAATCCGTTATCAAGGATTCTTTATACTGGCATCATTCCCTAAATTTCTTTTCTCTCTCAATTTCCCTTAAGTTTTTAGTATCGAGTGAGTCTGCTCGGCTGTGTTGGTCATGCTTCAAGAGGCATCAATCCTATGAAGTTTTTTTTCTGATGTTAAAGCAATTGGTTCGATACTGCATGCAATTCTGCAATCCCAGCCCCTGAAATGCGACTCGTAGCTGAAGGCGTCCAAGAAGATATTATTTTTATTCAAACTTTGTCTCGCACCGATCCTTAATTGCGTCGCCTATTCAATTGAGACGCTGCTGCTTAGTTTAACCTGCCTCTCTTGCAGCTGAGCTTTTGTTCGAGAGGTCTAGCTCAAGCTTATGTACGTCATTTTGTCTTGAGCTCGTCCACCTCAAGTGCAATAGAAGCAGAAATGGCGAGCAGGTCATGTAAAAGGGGCACAAAAAACTGGCAGAGATAAGATAAGATTCCACTTTTAGAAATGGAGAGAAACTGCTTAGGGCAAAAGCACATTGAATATTCACAATTGAGGTGTAGATCTAAAAGTATTTAGCCTGTACTGTGTGCAATAGTGCACAATGAAATGCACACGATAATGTGGGGTGACCCTTGTATGTATGCACAGTGCCAGCAAACCGAAAGAGATTGAATCAGGGCACTAGAAAAGTTTGGATCAGTGAGAAGGTGTCGCACAGTTAAACAGTTGGCAAGCAGATTTCGGTGTAGTGGTGTGATATATACAGTTGGCAGTGGTTCAAATTCTCTGGTTCAAATAGCTTAGATTTTCAAAGTCAAGCAAGCAACCAAAAACGGACAGAATTGCCTACCCATCAAAGACGCACAGCTACCCTCGATGGCAATCATCGGAACGCTGGCTGTAGCTCTAGGGGCAGCTCTGTTTGGCCGTCACCTGTTGACGCGCATGCGACGCCGGGGTCCGATTGGCTTGCCAGTGCTCGGCAGTCTGCCCTACATGCTTTACAGAGCTGTCACGGACCGGAGGTTTCGCTGGTACCTGTTTGTGGATGAAATGCGCCAGCTCTATGGAGATGTCATTTCGCTTGTCATCGGAACCCAGGAGTTTGTAGTGATTTCCGGCTACAATAAGATCAAGGCGGCGCTAGTGGATAGGGCTGATGTGTTTTCACAGAGACCGAACCACCCTTTCTACCAGACACTGGCCCAGGGTCGCGGCCTCCTCTTCTCTGAGGGCCCACTGTGGCAGGAACAGCGTCGCTTTGCGCTCCGCGTTCTGCGAGACTTTGGCCTTGGAAGGAGCGTCTCGGAACAGCAAATTCAAGCGGAAGCGCTGGAACTTGCAACCCATCTAAGTGACTGGAGCGGTCAGGAAATAGATGTGAAAGGTGAGGATTATACGAGTAGTCTGTTGCACTGTTTGACATCCGTTAATTCAAGCAAGTGTCGTTAATTTTGACGAATTTTTATATAGTCTTAAGCAGAAAGATTGTCTGACTTGATGAACATTTAGATCACATCACTAAGGCTGTGGTGAACGTGATAGCCAATCTCGTGTTTGCTCAACGAAGCGGCTACGAGGATCCCAAGCTTATGGAGTTTTTGGAGCATACGAAAGCTATGACACAAGCGGGACTGGACACTGTTCTCATGGTATTTTTTCCCCAGCTCCCTATCTCGCTCACCGCTCTGTCGCCAAGTAGCAGCCGAATCCTTGAGAGCGAGCGTTGGGTCATGAACTATTGTTATGAAAAAATACAAATTATTGGCAGCAACTACGATGAGTCAAGCGAGCCGAATTGCTTTGTTGAGGCTTATCTGCGCGAGCAGCGTTTGCGCCAGGCTACTGGGGAGAGAGAAATTGGCAGCTTTGACAATCAGCAGCTTGTGCGGACTGTTTTTGACCTGTACGTTGCCGGTAGCGACACCACTGCAACTACACTGCGGTGGGCGCTGCTATACTGCTGCTTTCACCCTGAGATGCAGGAAGCCTGTCATGCAGAGATCATTGCCAATATCGGCACCCGGGAAGTAAGCATGAAAGACAAGCGCAGTTTGCACAGGGTGCAGGCGTTTTTGGATGAAACTCAACGAATGGCGAATCTGGTGCCAACTAGCGTTGAGCATCGAGCCTCTGAGGTGAGCGGGAACTACAGAAACTGGCACCTTCGTCTTCTTATTTTTAGCCCGCCTAATATTATAAATTCGAAAAATTATTTTCTTTAAAACAGGACGTTGAATTTGACGGGCTACCAGTCTCACAGAATAGCATAGTGCTGCCCAACCTGTACTCTGTACACATGGACCCTGAGCTCTTCCAGGAGCCGCACAAGTTCCACCCAGACCGATTCATCGACCAGAAAACTGGGACCTACATGGCTTCGGAGTACCTCATCCCCTTCAGCGTTGGGAAGCGCTCCTGCCTGGGAGAGACCCTGGCTCGGATGGAGCTGTTCGTTTTCTTTGTGACCCTGTTGCAGAGATTCCGTTTCGAAACCACCCAAGTCTGTCAGCTGCGCCGCGACGAGATACTGCTGGGACACGACGGCATAGTGCGGGCTCCGGCGGACCACCGGCTGGTGATTCACAGCCGCAACATTTGAAAACGAATATGCTTCGCAATATTTAACGGGCCTAATAATTTAACGAGATTGATTACATAATAAGCTCGTATTCAGGATCGGTTTTCTACCTATAGTAATTTCTAAACATTAAATTCGGAATGAAGATCTTATTATATATTCAGCACCTTATTCTCGTTAAGAGTGTCACCCAGATTTGCTTTGGAATTCTATTTTTAAAGCCTTCGTTAATTACTTAAATACAATACGTAACCTTGACGAACAAATCAAAGATTAGATAGGCGAAGAGTATCCAATTTCCAAGGAATTTAGAACGACTTATGGCATAAAAAGCACTAATTACTTTAATGGTTTAGGTCTTGCTGCCTAAGCAATTCTCTGGCTTCCCATTCCCGATCGCGAGGTCAGTCCCAAGTATCTAGATATGGAAGGATAGTGGCGAGTGACTAGGTCCTCTATAGAACACGACTGGAAGAGACAAACACGGAGATGAAGAAAGTTAGAGACTTGAAAACCTTGAGGAAGAGCTGAAAATCTCGACGCCACCAATTTTTGTGCAATTCACCATCAAACAACCCATTCAAACCAAGTTAGCGACTAATTGAAGACGAATCTCCACATAAAACTAGCTGTCAGTCTCGAAGTCGTAGCCGTAAAAAGGGAAGGGACACTGCAGGGACTAGACCGCATACCAAGGCAGGTTCAGAAAGGACAGTTGCAGTGGTTCTTGCATGATTGTACTAAAGGGATCCGGAAATGAAAAGCACTATTGCATTACTAAGTGGGTTTAATAGGGAATATTCGGCTTACGTTCGTGATGCTTGGGCTAACGACTCACACAGCGACGAAATAACCTATATAGACTCTTTAGAATAGCGCGCAGCGCCCAAACAATCTACTATTAAATATTACCATGATCTTTTTGCCCAGCGGGTTGCCCAGTGGACATAGACTCACTAGTCCACGATTCCGAGTGTAAAATATACACTCATGACTCAAGTCGATGCTGTGCGCACTGTCCTACTGCACGCCGACTTCACGATCAGCTAGCTCGTACAAGCGGGTGTCTCACGCTGTGCTCTATCGCGGCGTCGGCCTGGACCGTTCAAACCATCTACTGCGCAGTCGGTTGCTTCCGTCGGTTGCTGTTGCTTACGCACCTGAACTACCTGGTAATGCTTGATTATTTCATGGATTTTTAACAAATCAGTTGGCTGTTGTGAAAGACATATTTTTATAAATCTGGTGATTGGGCGATAAGCTAGAAACGATTTCATTACTGCACGCGTTATACAATGGATGAACGAATGCTTCATCCATGGGCTGCACTTTAAGTACCGCATTTAAAGCTCATTCACACTGCCATCAAATAAGTTAATTTGAAGAGTATGCAGGTCAAACAAGTGATAAAAAATCATTTTTTCCTTTGAGGCATTCTGCTTCAATTGCGGTTGGTCTGAATGACTCCCGCAAACCTGCCACTCTGCACACTCCTGTACAGTGGTGAGAATCGGCCTTTGGACATGCCTCAGGCGCCATGATCTCTGTGTGTGTCTTTGTTAGCAGTGTAAGACAGTGGGTTTGATTTGAACTTCTAACAAAAATCACGCGAGGAGAGTCTCGCTGCGCAAGCCGTATATTTAAAAGTGAAAAGGGGTGGTGGGTGCGCCCACCACCCCACGCATGACACGCAGAACCAACCGCCTAAATCAACAGTCAACGTGCGTGCCTGCAGGCACGCTAGCACTCCTAACCACACTACTTTCCCCCTAGACAGTTAAGTTAAGCAAAAACAAAACAGTCAAGCAAATCCCGCCATATAGAATTCTGGCGGTCGCCGCTCTCTGGCCGATCGTCGCGGCGCCTCAGCCTGCTCGACTGGCTGCTCGACTGGCTGCTCGACTGGGTGCTCGGCCGGCTGCTCGGCCGGTTCCTCCGCCTCGATCTCGGGCCAGAACATCGCAGCCTCTCCGTCGGGCTCAGTCGGTTCGCTCGGGGCCTCGCCAGTACCGGGGTCCCCGGCTGCGTCCGGGATCTCCAGAGACGCGCGTCGTTGAATGAAGAGCCGCAGGCGATCATGATGCACAACCAGCCTGCGCCTGCGCCCCGCCTGGTCTTGGATGCGGTAGTTCACCTCACCGAGCCGCTGCAGGACCCGGTACGGCCCCTTCCACTTGGCGCTGAAACACCGCGTCTGACCGCGCTTGACCACGGAGTTGCGCAGCATCACGAGTTGGCCCTGGGCGAACGGCATGAACCTGGCTCCTTGGTTTGCACGTCTGTTGCGCTCGTGTTGCGCCTGCCGCAGCCGGCCGTGCACTGACTCGAAGGCGCTCTGCAGATTCTCCTGTGTCCGCTGTAGGAACCCGTGGGGGCCTCCATCCGCCTCGGGATTGTTGCCGTCCATCAACCAGCTGTCAAGAACCAGCCGAGGTGGCCAGCCGTGCAGGATCTGGTACGGGCTGAGGCCGGTGGTGCTGTGCACTGAGGTGTTGTAAGCCCAGGTAACGTAGGGCAACTTCTTGTCCCAGTCCTGCTGGCTCTCCGACACGACTGTTGCCAGCATGTCGCCCAGCGTCCGATTGCCGCGCTCCACGACGCCGTTGCCGCTCGGATGGAACGGCGAAGTCCGGGTTTTTTCGATGCCCAGTTGCTCGCAGAGGCGACCGAACAACTCGCTCTCGAACTGGCGCCCTTGGTCGCTGTGCAGAACCTGCGAAGCGCCGTGCCGCAGGACAACAGACTTCAGCAGCGCGTCCGCCACGGTGGCCGCGTCGATGCCCGACAGCGCGACCGTCTCCATCCATTTGGAGAATGTGTCGCACATGCTGAGGATATAGGCGTTGCCGTCGGTTGTGCGCGGCAGCGGGCCTTTGATGTCGATCTGGACCAGCTGCCACGGCGCCGTCGGCTGGCAGGTGGTCTGCAGCGGAGCTCTTTGCGGCCTGGTTGGATTCTTCTTGGACAGGCAGGCGGCGCAGCTGGCCACCCAGTTCTCCACGTCGCGCCGCAATCCCGGCCACCAGCAGCGCTCGACCAGCCGCGCCGCGGTCCTGTCGACACCGAGATGACCGCTCTGGTCGCACGAGTGGGCCTGCTGAAGGAAATGGGGCCGCAGGTGGCTTGGAATTAGCGGCTTACCTTGAAACTGCAGGACTCCGGCTGAGTTCACGGAGGCCTCGTCCAGCAGCTCGAGGACCTGGGCCGCCCACGTCTCGGACAGGCTGTCGATTCCGTTGGCCAAGGCCTGGAACATCTTGCTCAGCAGCGGGTCCTGCTGCTGCTCGTCGTGCAGATTTCTGCCGTCCCAGCGGGGCTGCAAGCGGGTCCCGGCAACCCGGCTGAGCGCATCAGGAACGACGTTGTCCCGCCCTGGCCGGTAGAGCAGGCTGAACGAGAACTGCTGCAGCGTCGTCAGCCACCGTGCGAGCCGACCCTCCGGCTCCTTGGTTGCGAGCAGTCCCTGCAGCGGCCGGTGGTCCGAGTAGACGATGAAGCCAGGGACACTCAGCAGGTACGTCCTGAAGTGCTTCAAACTCCAGACCAGCGCCAGCAGCTCCCGATCCGTCGCCGAGTAGTTCCGCTCGGCCTTGTTGAGGGTGCGCGACGCGAACGCCACCGGCAGCTCGGCGCCATCGTGCAGCTGGCTGAGCACCGCGCCGAGGGCAAACTGGCTGCTGTCGCAGCTCAGCACGAACCGCTTGGTGAAGTCCGGCAGCCTCAGCACCGGGGCGGTCGTCAGCTTGTGCTTCAGCTCGTTGAACGCTCGCTCGCAGTCACCGCTCCATACGAAGTCTCTGGGCCGCTGGCTGATGTCATGCAGGACCCTGGCCGTCTGACTGAAGCCTTCAATGAACCTCCGGTAGAAGCCTAGCATACCAAGAAACCGCTTCACTTCGTCTGCCGAGGTTGGGCTCGGCAAGCTGCGGATGGCCTCCACCTTGCCGGGATCTGGCGCAATGCCCTGCTCGCTGACCAGGTGTCCTAGATACAGCACCTGGCGATGGGCGAACACACTCTTGGACCGATGCAGCTTCAGGCCAGCGTCTCGGAGACGTTGAAAGACCTGCGTCAGCTTCACCAGGTGCTCGTCGAACGTCCTACTGAAAACGATGATGTCGTCGATGTAGGTCAGCACCGACTCCCACGACAGGCCGGACATGACGAGCTCCATGAGCCGCTGGAACGTCGCCGGGGCGTTGCACATCCCGAAGCCCATCTTGCGGAACTGCATCAGGCCCCTGGTCGAGTAGAAAGCCGTCTTGGGCCGGTCCTCCTCCGCCACTTCTACTTGATGGTAGCCCTGCCGGCAGTCGATGGTGGAGAACCAGGAGCATCCGACTAGCGCGTCCATGGCCTGCTGCAGGTGCGGTAGCGGGTACGCGTCCTTGACTGTGCAGGCGTTCAGCTGCCGCCAGTCTGTGCACAGCCTGATGTCGCCGTTCTTCTTCCGCACAACCAGCAGGTTGCTGGCCCACGGGGAGGCGGACGGCTCAATGATTCCACTATCCAGCATCTGGCCGATCTTCTTATCCACCTGGTCACGAACGGACAGTGGCAGCCTTCGCTGAACTTGCCTGTGCGGCCGCGCCCCCGGCTCCAGCTCAATCTGGTGCTGCAGCAGCTTGGTCGTGCCCAGGTCGTATTCGTGCTTGGCGAACAGGTCTTCATTGCGTTCCAGCAGCTGTCGCAGCCGCTCCGCATCGGGGGCCGGCAGCTCTGAGTCGATGTTCCAGCCGAGGGCAGCTTCCGGCGCGTCACGCTCGCCGCCGTTCTCCTCGGCCATCGCGCCTTCGAACGTCCCGACCGCCTTGTTCGCGTACAGCAGCACTGGTACCTCCGACAAGTTGCACATCCTCACCGGTATGCAGCCCTCTTTCGACACCGCCAGCACCCGAGCAGGCAGGATTGCCGTTGATGTCACGAAGTCCTCGGCTGGCTCGAACACGCCCTGCTCACCGCTGGAGTTCACCTTGAGCCACACCAGCTTCTCACTGCGAGCTGGGAGCTCCGTATTCACCGCCACACGCGCCACCAGAACGCTCGGCACCAGGCGGCAGTTGGCTCGGGGCGCCTCGCTGCTGAAGACCACCGACGTGCCGTCAAATTTCACCATGCCCGACTTCAAGTCGATTGTCACCGACTCGTCTGGCTGATAAAATCCATGCCGAGGATCAAACTGGGCTGAATGCCGTCCACTACGATGAACGAATGTCGCGCGCGGATGTCCTCGCCAATCGCCACTTCAGCAACCGTCAGCCCCAGGCAGCGCAGCCTTGAGCCGTCAACCGATGTTGGCAAGGCGGCTAAGTCGGTCGAGGCGATCTTACAGGCCAGTCTGTCGAACAATGACCTGTCCATCAGCGACACTTGAGCGCCCGTGTCGAGCAGAGCAGACACCGCCTTGTCTTCGAACTGCACCTGCACGAATATTGATGGCGCTGATCTGCGGGCCCCTTCTGAGCGGGTCGGTGCTGGCCCCAGGCTGCCGACCCTCAGAAGTTTCCCTGCGGCTTGCTAGCAGGTGTTGGGCAGACCGCCGCGATGTGGCCCTTGCCTGAGCACCGACTGCAGCGTCCTACAGGCCCTGCAGATCCACCGGCCGATTTTGGGCACCGCCTCGCGAAGTGGCCGGGCTCGCCGCAGTTGAAGCACCTGGCGGGACCGTTCTGACGTTTGTCCCTGCCCGGTGGTCCGGTCCTCACGCTGGCCGCCAGTTGCTGCACCTGCTGTTCCAGCTGGCTGATCCGCTTGTCGTCCATTGACACCGCCGCTGCTTAAGGTGCTGCCCGGTGATTCACCAGCTCGAGCCGAGCTGCTCGGTCAATCAGTTCACTCAGAGAACAAGCGTCCGCATCCTTCTCCTTTAGCAGCGCGTCCCTGATCGCTGGCTGTAGCTGCCGCATCAAACGAAACTTGACATCTCTTTCTCGAGCTTCCACAGAGTCGTCCGGCCGAGCGCGGAGATGCAGGAGCTTCAAATTGTAACATAGCTCCCTCAGCGACTCGCTCGGTTGTCTTTTGCGCTCCTCAAACTCCTCCATCGGTCTGTAGCAACTCAGGCTGTTGCCAAAGTTCGTAATCAGCTCCTTCTTGACCTCCTTGTAGCTGTTCTTCACCTTGTCCGGCTGCTCCCACACGAATATCTGCGCTTCGCCCGTCAAAAGCAGCTTCAACTTTTTCGCCTTCTTCTGGTCGTCCCAGTCGCAGTCATCGGCGAAATCTTCAAAACTGCTGAGCCACATTCTCACGTCTGAGTTGCCGCTGAACTTTGGGGGCAGAAGGGCAGCTTGCACTTGATCTGATTTGGCCATGTTTAGACCGCTGCCACCAGTGTAAGACAGTGGGTTTGATTTGAACTTCTAACAAAAATCACGCGAGGAGAGTCTCGCTGCGCAAGCCGTATATTTAAGTGAAAAGGGGTGGTGGGTGCGCCCACCACCCTACGCATGACACGCAGAACCAACCGCCTAAATCAACAGTCAACGTGCGTGCCTGCAGGCACGCTAGCACTCCTAACCACAGCAGATAATTGGGGTGGTGTTGTTTCATAGCTTTAAAACTCTGGCTTTAGATTTTCTCTGCCGCTTCTCTGATTTTTAAATGAAACACAATCGATAAGCTTTCCCCTCTATGGCTCAGGCTACGAAGCGTAGGACAGGGTGAGGGCAATCAATTTTGTTTCTAGAGCAGAAACTCAAGCCAATTCTTGCAGAAGCGTAGCTAGTTACTAAGTTTCTCTTGTTCGATCATTGTCCTGCCAATAATAATGAGACTGTGCAGATACAGTCTCATCAGCATCCTTGCTGCTATTTGCATACAGTTAGGATCCGGTTTAAGCCATCTGCAACTGGATTCTAATGGTTACTATCAAGACCTGCTATTTGCGCTAGAAATACCTGAGGAAGACCACCAGCCAGTGCAGCACTATTTCGAGGTACTTGAGACACTGAAGGTATGCTGTGTGAAAATTTTTACGGTTGAGACATTTCATTTAACGCAGACAAGTCATAGATGTATTCGGACGCCTTCATCTGTAGTTATCTTTCCTGTAAAATTTCCTGTAATTTTGTGGGTTCGAAGAGGGATCCACAAGCTATACCTGGTGTGTGGACGCCAATTTTTCGACCAATTAATTTATACTATAAATTATAGGCCGTTTACGCTACGATCCCTAATAATTCTAAGTCCAGGTCAGATTTTCTATACTTTCTTCCCCGCTAGTTTCCGGCGGTTTGAAATGATCGAGAAAAAAATGTAAGACAAGACTAAACAGCCAAAGTTTGCATTGTTAAATTAAGTTATTAAGCTGATAGAATAGCAATCCACTGGCAGTGCCCTACTGGTCCCCTGCCAGCTACTTAAATAATTAATTACTTCACACTTTGAAAATAATTCGCGGCGCAGTAATAGTTAACGCCAAAAAGAACTCGTTTTGCAGCGGTTAACTTAATAAATTTTGCGGCAAAAAAAGTTGAAAAGTCGCCCAAAACTGAACTGAACCACGCAAAATCTTTAACTTGGATGGATGGATGGATGGCACAGGGCTTGGATGGTTTAAGATGGATGGCACAAGAATTCCGCTGGTGATTCAAATCCTGGAGCTGATTACCCGCGCCCTACTCTCACCCCGTGAATCACTGAGAAAACGTTTCAGCCTGAGCGCGACAACTTCTACCGCTCTCACACTTTGCCTTGTCGGCCGTGCCCCGTCCGTGATTGCTAACGTTGGATTGGGTTGCATATTGGGAATGCTCAAGAAACTCTACGACACGTTCCAGCAGTTCACTAGTCATGTATCGTAGTGAAGCCGGCGCTTCCACGTATAGAGGGGCCAAACGAGAGGCCTAGTTAAGAAACTAGTAAGAGTGAGGGAACGAAAAGCTCGCTCGCTGAACCAGATGATGACTGCCGCACCAGACGCAGTAAGCAACACACCTCAAAGGGAAAACGTGGATAGAGAACGGGACGAGTGAGAGACCAGCATACTTACAAGCGCAAAACCTCGACAGTTATTTCCTGCGACTGGTAAATAGAAAAAGACTACACGATGAAACAGGCTCTCAGAACTCTGCGGAGAGAGAAACGTACACTGGCAGCCGGCAATTCTGATTGGCTGAGGCCCGTCGTTCTCAGCCCTCAGTCTGCCGTAAGCCATGAGGTGCTCGCTCTCTGCCTGGCCGTTTGAGTCATCGGACGCAGAGTCTTTTCACAAAAATAATTTGGACCGCAAAATGATAAACACCAGTAATATGCACCACGCCAGATGTTGGGAAGGATACAAGATGCTCACACTACATTCCGTCCGTTCTATAAAAGCCCCATCTAGCCGAAATTTACTAACTGTGGCCTTGGGTTTACACATTGCCGGTCCAATCAGCCATCATTAACTAGCTGCCGAGCAAACCAATCGACGCATTAACAAAATGATGAATTGCCGCTCCATCCCATTCGCCAGATCGGAGTTCGACAGGCCTCAAAAATACTGAGCGAACTCACTGGGCCAGTGGGTCGGCGCCTGCGTTTCGGTAACGTCAGCGTGCTGGTGCCGTTTCATCTCGGCCAGCATATGGCCGACTCGGACCTCACGAAGCTGCGGTTTGCCACCTGGCAGCGGAAAGATGGCGCGGATTTTGTTTTATCGTCGGCTCAACAAGAGGGTCTGGAAGGCCCTGTTTGGAATCTAAATATAAGTGAAAAATGTGGAGCGCCAGCAAGTTTGGTGAAGCTCTCGACTCAGAGTCTGATGTCCACGAAACGCGAAAACCACGGTACGTATTTTTTCAAGTAATTTACGAGCTATAAGCAATGGCTTGTGTATTGCTTTCGATGCAGGAATCTGAATTTACGCCGAAAGCCTCGCCTACGGCAGTTTGTCTGTGGTAAACGGTTTGCAGGATTCTATTTCACTGAGCAAGCACTAGTTTGCAGGGGCAGTGCCTCAATTGGCCTAAACCCGAATCATGCATTTATATCAAAATTTTGCTCTAAAAATAAGTCAAAAACACTTTCTAAAGTTATACTTTCGAGAACGCGCACGTCGTGAACTTCTCTCCACTCAGGCTCATCGATGTTTTGCCCAACACTCTTTCTATTGCAGTTGGCAGACTTCTAGCGCTGTACTTTTCGATGTTCCGATGGGGTCTGAGACGTGAAACTCCACTTCAAAGCCCGACGGAAAAGCACACGCTGAGGAATAATAAATCTGTTATAAGCATCGCGTCGTGCAGCGCAGCACTGCAGACAAGTTTGAAAACTCTTGATGGCGGACGGCCCTGTAACTACAACGAATCCGACTGCAGAATAGTGGTGGACGAGCCAGATAGTTCAAGAGTTGCCTCGTTCCTCTTTGAGCCCTTTCACCCCGGAGTGACTCGATTCTGTGAGTCAAAGCATCGCGCTTCCGATCCCAAGCACGTACACAACCCAGACGCGGCCAACGAGTTCAACCAAGAGTGTCTGGGACTCAGTGCCGCGGACGTTATGAGAGTGCACAAAGACTTTCAAGAAAATGGCGTCTGGGCTGACGAAGTTGATGGAACGGACCGGAAGTTCAAATTTCAGTTGGTGGTTGGGCCTGCAAGGCAACGCGTTGTGATCGTCATGGAGACGTCAGGAAGCATGAACTCGGTGAGGAATCACTTATTTCTAAGTATTAATTTCCATAAATAATTCTAATTATTTATGGTTCTTCGTTGAATCTCAAATAACTGTGGGATTGCCTTATCTCTACCGTCCTTCTAAAAATTTAAGCTGGAAGGGGGAATTTCCCCCTTTACAGTTTCTGTTACTGTGGCTGTACGGAGCAAGGCAGGCGCACGAAATTCCAGGGCATTTGTTGCGTGTCTGATAGAGCATCAACGGAGTCGCTAACCACCTGGACCGTTAAGATATTCATTGCCATTTTTCCTTTAACATCTTTGTATTTTGACATCCCTTCCCTGTCCCACGAGTGACCATCAACCGCCATCTGGACGGACCGTCAGGACATTCAACAGATTCCACCAGGAAGTCCTGCAGCACCAGATGTAAAAATTGCCGAAACTCTTGATCAAGCGTCGCCAGGGAGCACAATATGAATGATGACAGGTCTGCATCGACTAATGTGACTATCCTCCCTACATCAACTTGACGCCATCGGGACAGTCAGCGGATGCCACCAGCTGACGCTGATGCTCAAATGACCCATTTTCTTTACCTAAACTACTTGTAGGGCAACCCCTAGCAGCATAGGTTACCTGCCGACCCTGCCCACCCTTCGATCACTGCCCCGACGCCGTCTGGCTCGTTAGCGAATGCCAACGGATGAAGCTGACGCCTCTGATGCCGTCAGCATCAGGAATACGATGCTATGATCTATGATGCTATAGAAATTTTAGAAATCGATGGTTTTGAACAAGAACTACAAGAGGAGTTGTATCCTACTAGAGGAGTTGTAGCCTACTAGAGGAGTTGTAGCCTACCAGAGGAGTTGTAGCCTACTAGAGGAGTTGTAGCCTGCTAGAGGAGTTGTAGCCAACTGGCTAGGGCGTCTGCCTTATGGCTGGAAGGTCGTGGGTTCGAGCCCCGGTCTTAGGAGACAATTTGTCCCTTGAGCAAGGCACTTAATCCCGCATTGCTTCAGTCCACCCAGCTGAGATCGGGTACCAGTTTGAGCTGGGTAAATTAAGAGTGGGTGTTGCGCCCCCTCCAGCTGTACACAGCCCTAGGATGCGCCGCGCAACTAGCTGCGGCTCTGTCGTGGGCTGTACATCTGGTCGAAAGGTCGGGTGTCTAAATTTATTATTATTATTATTATTATTATTATTACTATTATTATTATTATTATTAAGAACTATGACGTACAATATCAAGTCTATTTTTGCAAAAAAATTGCATCTAATGCTCAATACAAAGTATGTTAATAGATCTGTCAGGTATCAATGGAAGCAGGAGTCACACAAGCAGAGTTCGTTGCTATGCTGCTTGCATACGAAGCTATCGCATGAGCTGCACTTAGCGTTTCGCGTGTTCAAAGAATGCTTCTCCTTGCTGGTTGTCCTGTCAGTCATGCAGAGGCGGCATAGTTCCCGCTACCTAGAATACTGTGAGCTGGAAGGTCGCCTCTCTGTCCGCTGGCTCCGTAGGTACGCAATGAAATTGGCTAGGACCAAGGACTCAACCAAGGACTACTTGGTTGAAGTAGTCTTTGGCCTTTGTGACGTTATACTGCTGAATAATCTCGGGCTCGTTTTTTTGTTGGCACCTTTCTGCTGCCGTGGTGCCTGGTAGGAAGTAGGATTTGCTGTCCGCCACTTGCTGGCTATGCGCGCAGCTGTCAATGGGCCGTCATAAATGAACTTGGGCTCGCTTGTCTTCTTTTTGTCCTTGAACACCTTCGGCAGGCCCTTACAATCGCTGTACAACTGTTCCCAGCAGGGTCGCTTTCCTTTCGTACAGGGCTAGTGCCGAAAATTGGGTGCAAAATTTCCCCCTCCCCCTCTTGGTAGTTCTACGGGCAGAAAAAGTTCTTGGTAGTTCTACTGTTAAAAATTGACAACCCTTGCAATTTTCCCCATAGGACGGCCGGCTGCGCAGCATGATCGCCGCAGTGAGCCACTACTTGTTGTTTACCCTGGAGAGCGGCTCGGAGTGCGCCCTGGTCACCTTTAATGACAAGCCCAAAGTGTTGCATGGCTTCGTGCTGGTTAAGTCGGCTGCTGATAGAGAGCGACTGCATAAATACGTCTCGAGACTGACTGCAGATGGAGGCATCTGCATTGGTGCAGCAGTGAAGCTGGCAATTAATGTGAGTAGCGGAATACCTCCGTACTTGAAGGAACAATTCATTAGTGTAAACTACCTTTGATTAAATGGGAAGATTTTTTTATGAACATCTATCTTGATGAAAGAAAGATACTCTTGTAAGCTGTTCTAAGCGCCCCGATCTTAGTTATTCACAAAAGTGACCTCCATTCTTCTACCGTGTCAGAACTCAATTTACTGAATCACTCGTCTCGCTCTCATACGGCTCCTGATTAAGAGCCCCACTAACTGAATCACTCACCTCGCTCTCATATGGCTGCTGATTAAGAGCCCCACTAACTGAATCACTCACCTCGCTCTCATACAGCTGCTGATTAAGAGTCCCACTAACTGAATCACTCACCTCGCTCTCATACAGCTGCTGATTAAGAGCCCCACTAACTGAATCACTCACCTCGCTCTCATACGGCTCCTGATTAAGAGCCCCACTAACTGAATCACTCACCTCGCTCTCATATGGCTGCTGATTAAGAGCCCCACTAACTGAATCACTCACCTCGCTCTCATACAGCTGCTGATTAAGAGTCCCACTAACTGAATCACTCACCTCGCTCTCATACAGCTGCTGATTAAGAGCCCACTAACTGAATCACTCACCTCGCTCTCATACAGCTGCTGATTAAGAGTCCCACTAACTGAATCACTCACCTCGCTCTCATACAGCTGCTGATTAAGAGCCCCACTAACTGAATCACTCACCTCGCTCTCATACAGCTGCTGATTAAGAGCCCCACTAACTGAATCACTCACCTCGCTCTCATACAGCTGCTGATTAAGAGCCCCACTAACTGAATCACTCACCTCGCTCTCATACAGCTGCTGATTAAGAGCCCCACTAACTGAATCACTCACCTCGCTCTCATTCAGCTGCTGATTAAGAGCCCTACTAACTGAATCACTCACCTCGCTCTCATACAGCTCCTGATTAAGAGCCCCACTAACTGAACACATCCCCGCCACTATCCAGCTGCTGTTAAAGGTTCCGAATTACCGAAGCTCAAGCAATCAGATATTTCTGATCTCTGACAGTCAAGACGGCTGCAGTGGTGAGTTGGACTCCGCAATCAGCATGCTGCAGGACACTAACATACAGGTGAACACGATTCGCTTCGGGGACGAAGCTGACGTTCGAATGACGCGCCTTTCTGAACTCACGGGCGGGCGCCAGCTTTTCAGTCCCGTCAAGGCGGAAGCTGCAGCGCTGAGCCTGATAACTGAACTAATCTCCACTGGATCGGACCAGGAAGGCAGCAAAGGAAACTTATTGGTGCGTTAGTTTCTAAATTGTAGTTTTATTCTGCCACGCACTAATTTTGTCAGCTGACCCTCAGTTACCTTTATTGACTCTTTAATGCGCAATTTTTGCGCTAGAAAGAATGAATGAAATGAAAGCCGATTTTAATCTAAAGGCTTATGGCTAAGAAGGCCAATTCTCCCCTCACAGTCATGCATGCAACAAATTAGTGTTTTTTCAGCAGGGAAAATTTATGTTATGGCTTGCAGGCTGAGCCCAAAAACAGTTCAGCAGTTGAAAAATTACATGCAATTGTACACAAAGCAATATTCTAGTCGTGATTGTGCACTGGGTGATTGGATGTACACCTAGGCCTAGCCAGGCGTACATTATTGCGGGCAGTGTTCTCCGAGCGTGAGCCTCCACCCCACCTGCCAGATAAGTAAATATAGGCTTGCGCCCAGTCAGATGCGAATTTAAGAGTTTGACTCGCAACAATAAATCAAGTCTCAGTTATTACACTAATGATCCCCTCTCATAAGCCAAGTCTAAATTCGTCTAAATATTTCCCGATTTTCCCAGCTGCACTCAGTGCAAGCTCCACTGGAATTTCGGCCTCTGCAATTCAACGTCAGTGCAACCAGCAACCTCGTCTTTTGGCTATTCACCAGCAAGCCCACCGAGGTTGCTGGTCTACCATTAATGATTCGGTCACCCAGCGGCAAGACATTCAACTGTCAGGCGAACAGCAGCGCCATCTGCCAAATTGATGGCTCGGTTGGAACATTGTCTGTGCGGATCCCGGATGCGGAAATTGAGGTGCGTTGTTGCTGCTTTTAGGCTGAGCCTCTTTTTACCGTGTCAAGAACTGATAGCAAATTTGTAGCAATTTTTTTTGCAATGCGACCTTTGAGAATGTAGGGCAGATTCGAAAGTTGATCCTGACTGGCTTGAAGGCTTTGGTGCATCTGCACTCATTGATTCCGCCCATAATCAAACTAGCTACTAATGGATTTAGCGTCACTGGGGCTCTAGAGTAGGATCTAGTATAGTTGCGCATCCGCTCTGCCCATTTTCATTCCAATAATCCCGTCCACAAGTGCTGATGATTGGTATCCAGAACTCAAATTGCAGACCACCACCAGTTTACATAACAGTTGAGCCCGCCATTTCAATAGAGAGCCTTTTCAAAATATGTACTCAGGGTTTAGCTGCACGTTTAGTTGGACTAGGTAGTCGGACAATTGATTTTCATTGTTCGAAGTGTGCAGCAAATTATAGAATTCATATTTCAATACTACTGCTGTTATCAAGTAACCGTGACTAGAAAGTCTGAATACATGTAGACAATAATTTTTTTAATTACCCAACATCTTTCCCAATTATAACCAATTTGGATTCGATAAATCCATGAAAATGGCACTTTTCTTAACTAACAGAGCGGAATTTGGACTGTAGTAAACTTGGCTGTCCGCGGCCAACGCCGCACGAGGCGACAGACGAGCTCATTCGTCCAGATTGGAATCTCTGGTGGGGCAAGTCAAAACTGCCGTTTCGAAAATATCATATTCCGACGTGTGAATCCTAATGTGGTGCAGATGATCAAGGAGAACACACACATTAGTGTATTTGTGCTTTTAAATCCTCCACACATCAAGTACAGCGTGTACGCTGTTGTCAACTCGGCGAGCGGGCTGGCGGCCAAATTCGACATGATTGAATCAAGAAAAAGCAAGTAAAAATTATTTTCTTGTTGTCAGTGACTTACTTGCGCTTAAAGTATAACAAAAAATGATGAATTTTTGCGCAGATCGGGGATATTACTATGGTTCTGTACCTATACATAAAGTGCTGAAAGCTCGCACCTACTCAGTAGAAGTTATATTCACTGCCCCGTGCCAGTTCAAAATTTACATCGACACTCTGACTGTTTCTGAGGACAATCCGAATTTCGACAGACGCCGCATTGTACCCAAATCTGTGAATGACATCTCAATCGAAGAAAATTTCGCGAACAAAATCGTTCGAATCTCATGGCCTCCAGTTGAAGATCCTTCTGGTTTACTCCCGCCCGGAATGCGTGAGTAAACCCAAGTTTCTTTTTGATCCGCTGCTTTAAATTAAGAGAGAATTTTAGTGCTTTTAAAGTCAAGATTACCGTGGTTAGCTCTGTTTCGGCTGCTTTAAGGAATTTCACGTGCTGAATTGGTTTATTTATATAAATGTAAGTAGTAAGTATACAATTACAATAAGTATAAATGTTTTTATGGATTCGGGATACCGGAATCAATGGGGAACACTCTATTTATCCTCACTTAGCCACCTGTAGTCTATGAGATGATTGCTAATTTGGCGGCTTCGTACGGATTACATTGACAAATTTCATTTATTTTGGTGCATTGGGCTTTACAATAAAATTTTATGGCTAGCTATTTAAAGAAACATGTGGAAATATAGAGGGATTCGAATGAGTAAGAGCGAAGGCGGTGGTCGTTTGTTTAGTTAATTTGAGTGTGAGTGAAAAAGAAGGCTTGATTCTGCGTGATGTGCGTGCTGTATATTTACAATTGTCGTAAACGAATACCGGAACTTTCTGGAAAGTTCTTTGAGTATAACAAATATAATAATTACAACTGAATAGCAATTAATATTAATTACAGTAATATGAGTAGGATCTCAAAACAAAATTGATTATTGACTAATTATAAATGCTTTAGATTGTGAGCATTAACTATTGAGGAAGGTTCTAGAAATATCTTATTTAACCTCCTAATTATAATGGAATATTCTAGAAAATATACAAACATGGAAATCGGTACGGTATGTGAAAATTCGCAAAAGTTCTTGGATGTGGTGGTACGCTACAGAAACAACAGAAATTAACAGTCTAGCCATTAAGACATGGCCTTTTTCTGGCCAGGTAGATGAGAAAATTAAAATCATGCTTGTTTCGTAACTACGCTGCTATTTATGAAATGTTTGGGAAACTATTACAATGGTTTGGGGCGAAATTCACTAGAAAAAATGTGCACAATTATTTGTGATCGGAACAGCTGGTAGTTAAAACACCAAATTCACAATCAACAGCCGTGCCAGGATACAGCATTCGGTTCAGCCGAACATCAGCGAGCTGCCCGCTACAGAAAGACTTTTTCTCCTGCGAAGAACTGGTGTTCACTAACGAATCTTCGGTGAACGTATACAAAAATTACGTGGCTGCCGGAATGCCAAGCGCATGGCTCTCGGTGGTAGCTATTTCCGCCGCAAACGTCTCTACTAAACCTTCATCGTTTAAAAAGTTGGAAAATCCAACTCCTCCAACGCGTGAAGACTTGATAAGACTCGGCTTTGCGGTACCGAACGTCACTAAAAATCCTAGCCAGAATTTACTCTCTAGTAGTACTACTAGGCACGTTACTCCAACAACTATGCAGGGAATCAGCCCTACAGCGAAGGTCAGCACCCCGACGAGCAACCCAACCACGGTTCCATCATCGGCGAGCAACCCAATCACGGTTCCATCATCGGCGAGAAACCCAATCACGGTTCCATCATCGGCGAGCAACCCAATCACGGTTCCATCATCGGCGAGCAACCCAATCACGGTTCCATCATCGGCGAGCGACCCAATCGCGGTTCCATCGTCCCCAAGCACAACAGTCCTGGTTCCATCATCAGCAAGCAACCCAATCGCGGCGAATTCATCAGCAAAGCTGAATCTATCGTTGATAAATCCTACGACTGTGTGTTTTCTAACTCTCCTGACATTACTCATGTCGAGCATCGATGGCTTTGATTAATTCATTGAGGATACTAATGAGATTATCCTTCAATCGAAGTTTCACTCCGTAACAATTGAATGGAGTCCAAATCTAGGGTCATATATTGAAGTAAATTGCTTTTATGCTCACGCTAGATGCTTCCCATGTACTTTGGAGTCATATATTGTTGATTAAAGGGAATAAGTTATGCCGTCAAGGGTATATTTGATTTTCCAAAATTGTATTGCGCTCGCTCACAGTATACAATCTGCAACAATCAGCTCTATTTCCCGTTTTTATAACAAATTGCACTTTTTGGTTAAATATTACCCAATCCACTAACGTGTTCTTTGATTTTATTTTACCAGAGCTCCTACATAAATGCCGCCCACTAGCCCACTAAATCCTTTTCTTTGCAATGGACCTAGCTGTGTATTTTGACTCGGTACTTCTTTTCTCTTTTAGCCAACGAAACGCAATGATTTCTAGCTACTGCATCGGCTGCTAATTGTTATCAACCAATCGACTACTCTGCAAAATCGTTGAGAATTCTCGCATTCTTACCCTAGCGCCCACGTTAGCTTTTAATGCTCTTAATTAAAATAGCTTAAGGTGAAAATGATTTTCAAACACGAGCTGGGTGGCAATGATGTCAATTTTTCTTTTCTTTTCAAAGGTTCAGCGTTTGAATCTTGTATTGTGAAAAGGGGTTGTTAATTTCAAATCTCCAATATTCATGATCAGCTCGCTCACGTTCTATTCGCTTGAGTGCGTAACTTGTTATTATTAGTAGGCAATTCAAATTCAGCGATTTTTATTTTCAGTTATTTTTATTATTTGATTTGTAATTTTGCAGGCATTGATAATTTCAGTGATTGACTCTTTCAAAATGAATTCGAAAAATTTATATCCAAATTCATATCCAACGTATTGTTATCGATAAATGCATCGCAAGGTAAATATTTGTCATGATTTTGATGCAAAGTGATTAGCCTGCGCTAAAAAGTCAACAAAATATACCGATTCATCCGCTCGTAGAAATTCATTCATAATGGCCCGCACTGTGGCTCAAACCGATAAACTACGAGTAAGTCCGTTTTGATGGCCAAGAAATTCAGGGGTAGGATTGAAATTATTATTGAAGTGATTTTAGGCGTTTTGAAGTAAGATGCTTTGGCCTTGTGGTTTTTAGGCGTTGTGATTTTTAGGCGTTGTGAAGGGTAGTGCTTTTATGCGTTGTGATTTTTAGGCGCTCTATTTTTAGGCGTTGTGAAGGGTAGTGCTTTTAGGCGTTGTGATTTTTATGCGCTGTGATTTTTAGGCCTTGTGATAGCACCCCTATAGTGAAGACAGACGCACGGGACAGTACAGCTCGGAAGAGACTGAAACCTACGCAGCAATAATGTAAAAAGCTGGTAATGTAAAAGGTCTGGTGGAAACCCCAGGTTTATTATTAGTAACATGTAGAGCGCTGGCATGAAAGGCGCGTACAACGGAACCGTGTCCCCCCTAAAGACATATCTGATTGTGCGTTATAATTATCTATTCTTAGTAACTGACTCAAAATCTAAATGCAATGTGCTTACAGTTGGAAAATGATGCGTTGTCACACCTAAAAACTCACCTGCGACGTTGTCACTTTCTATTATTAGAATGACGAATCCGACTCTATATATACAGGAGCTATGGGAGCGCAAAAATATTAGACTTTTCTGGGAGTAGAAACCCTAAGGAAGGTTCTAACGGACCTTAGCTCTAGGTGAGTGCTCAACCAGTGCGGATTGCCCAAGTAGTGCTTGGTTTCTCAGGCTTTGTCCCTGATAACGGTCCGGTCCAGGCAGCTGCCGCATTAGGCCTCCCAAAAATTATCTTACAGTTAGGGACCACTGTAGGCTAGATTAACTAGACTAGACCGGTACAACCGCTTGTACCCTAAGGGCTTGACAACCAGACAGCCCACCTCAGCCGGAGAGTCTGCGTTTGAGAGTAACCAGTCGGAGCTTTTGATATTTGCCGCTCCTTGTTATTCTAATACAATTGTTGATTCGGAATCTGTCTTTGTTACTTAATTCTTTGAGAACACCACCCAGATAAGGACAGCGTCTTTAGCGCCAAGCCGTTGTCAGGCCGCAGCCCATCCAGCTACCGCTGCATCTGCAGGGCCTGCTGAGACAGCTTAGCCCCGACGAGCGACGCATAGCAACTAAACGACCGCAGCCAAATGTAACTTCTCTCTGCATCTGATTTACAGAGAAGCCACTTTTGCAATGCATTGCCTATTATTTGACAATGCACGTAGAAGTGTGACAATAGACTTAGACATAGCTAATCTTTCATTTCTTAATTGAAGCTCGGAAGCTGGCAGATGTGGTGTTTTTCGTGCAACCAATGGATCTCAATGCTGCTCAAGTATACCTTACAAGTTAGCTTACAAGTAACTGCGCTCAATTTCGCCCACTTCGTAAGGCAAGGCTCTCGAGCCAGAAACCATATGCAATTTTCGAAACGCAGCGAAATTGCGAAATAAAAAGTCTATGTGCAACAAAATAAATCTCGCCTAATGCCAGCGAAAATAATTCTATGTGATGTATCCACGGTCCGGGCGGGATATTCTTCGACCCGTCAGCACCGCCTGGACTGGGATGCAGTAGCCGGAGAGTGAGGGCGGCCACGTCGAGTAGGGGATTCGACCTCTTATTCCCTGGTGCTCTCACCTCTCTGGCATCCACTTTCGCAACCTCTAGTGACTGCTTCTGTCCCCCTCTCTCTCTTTGACCTGCTCATCTCTCATTCTCAGCCTCTCTGTACTTTTTTTCCCTAATTTTGCGCTTTAAATGTTAATAATAGCCTTTTTACCCTAACAATTTCCTTAGTTACCTAATGCTCAGTCTACCCCTAACCGAATGCCTTTTTTAGCTGTTTTTCCCTTATTATTCCCTAATATTCCAGTTCTTCTCCCTGATACTGTAAGTATGAGTTACAGCATGATCCTATTGTAATTCCCGCGCGCTCCCGAAGAGTCTTCTCCCCCCTCATCCCGCACCTGACTCGTGCTCAAGACCCCACTCTACTCCCAGCCTCCCCTCTCCATTCCCTCATTTCTTGACACCCACCCTTTTTGCATCTTTTGTTCTCTCTTGCGCAACACTCTACCCCAATTATCTCGGCTTTCCCCGCTATTGTTCTCAGTTACGTAATCTCATACTCAACTTTTTTTGGTTTTCTACCGCTATAGTTTCCTGTTGCACCCTCTCTTCCCCCGCTATTGTTCCCTGTAATTATCACCTAATTATGTTTCCTAATCTAACTCACTTAATGTATTTCTGATTGCGCAAGCCCCAGACTCCTCTGTTGCGTCACCTGTCTCCCTGAATACGCGCTCCCTCGCCACATCCTCATTTTTACTCATTTTCAGACCACAAAATCCCTTCCCGTGTGACGTCAGGACACCGGTGGCCAATCGAGGAGAGAGACTCATGGCAACGGCCTTGGAGGAGGATATCATCCCCATTTTGAGCACTATAAAAGCTGCAGGATTTTGCCCCTAAAATCCTCAGACGTTGAGCTTCTGAGCTTACGGTAGCCCTGTTGAGACCTGTCTCCAGTCTCCGGCAACTTTGCCGTTGAGCTAAGGATCTCCTTTGTCCTTCCGGGGACCCTACCGGCAACGCGCAACTCAACCCCTGTCCACCAGGGGACCGTACCAGCTCTACAACTGACTCCAAGGCCGAGCTCTCTCTCTCCGTGCAGCCACCGGTGAGCCTGTATCCATTCTGTTTATTGGTTGTATTACTGTGCCCGGGGCCTATTTTTGCACTATTATGTATTGCTAGTGTGAGTCCGGCTCAGGGGTAGTTAATCAATAGTGAACGCGTATCTAATCTTTATTCTCTAGCATTGCCTTCTGAGATCATAAATCCCATTTCATCTCTGTTCCTCATTTGAAAGATCCATGGCGTGCTAGATCCTCCTAAGGACGGTGAAGCATGGGGAAGTTAGGGAAGGCTGACGGTTCAGCCCTGTTGGGTCCGCGTGTGTGTTGAGAGTGTGGAGTCGGTCTGCATTAGTCTAGGCTAAGGAGTTGTAGCCTAGTGGCTAGGGCGCCTGCCTCATGACCGGAAGGTTGTGGGTTCGAGTCCCGGCCCTAGGAGACAATTTGTGCTCTTGAGCAAGGCACTTAATCCCACATTGCTTCAGTCCACCCAGCTGAGATTGGGTACCAGTTTGAGCTGGGTAAATTTAGTGTTGGTGTTGCGGCCCCTCCAGCCTGTCAGGCTGAAAGCTGTACACAGTCCTCGGATGCGCCGCGCAACTAGCTGTGCCTTGGGCTGTACATCTGATCGAAAGGTCGGGTGTCTAAATTTATTTTTTTTATTTTATTAGTCTGACTAGAAGCGCTGCATCCCCTAGATATAGCTATCCTCCTGCACTGTGTGTTTGGAAACCTACAGAGCCCATGTTCGACTTATACTACTCTTAGTAGACTCACCCCCATCTACCGATTAAGCCACAACCACAAAGGATCCCCTGCTAACAAGTCCTCTGGTGTTGTAGTGCAGATATCCAAATAGTGCCATTAGCAGAGTTCCTGATTCGGCTATGTTTAGCTCGCCTGCTAGTACGAAGATCCCGGAACCATCGGGGGGGACCCACTGTTTCGTTAGGCTGGCTTTTGGCGTACCCAGTCGCAAGGGGTGGTGGCGGCCTCCGATGTACTTTTACTGTCTCGGAGTACCTTTTTTACGTATGTACTGCAGGAGGGGTGAATGTAGGCCTAGCCCTCGTGCCAACGTTACCAAAGTTCATCTCATGGCGGAGACACTGTAGCCAGGGGCCTGTGGGTCAGTCTAGGATCAACAGGCAACCCGCAGCTGACTTCGACTTGTTCATTATGTTTATTACTTTTGACTAAAGGATAGCAATCAAAATTCTTCGGCATTTAAAGTTGGCGAACCTTGCAATTTTCCCCCATAGGACGGCCGGCTGCGCAGCATGATCGCCGCAGTGAGCCACTACTTGTTGTTTACCCTGGAGAGCGGCTCGGAGTGCGCCCTGGTCACCTTTAATGACAAGCCCAAAGTGTTGCATGGCTTCGTGCTGGTTAAGTCGGCTGCTGATAGAGAGCGACTGCATAAATACGTCTCGAGACTGACTGCAGATGGAGGCATCTGCATTGGTGCAGCAGTGAAGCTGGCAATTAATGTGAGTAGCGGAATACCTCCGTACTTGAAGGAACTTTTCATTAGTTTAAACTACCTTTGATTAAATGGGAAGATTTTGTCGTGTCTCTCGTAACGCAAGAAGAGTTATCTACTCGTTTATTAAAGATTCGAAGTTCGCGCTCAAGAGGGGTTCCTCTTTTTACTTCACCTTAAAACGCATGCCGCGCAAAAGAAAGGGACAGACAGACTACGCTAATGTCATAGAGGGTTAGAGCATAGACAGTTTGTTGCTTCGGCACCACATCCCCCCGTCACCAACGAGCGGACAGGCGATCAGGAGGGACACCCTTGTTGTTCCTCTCGCTTCTTCTTGGCTGCGGGTCAGTCACCTCAGGTCGAGCCACTTGAGGTCGTTCCTCGGCTGTTGGCTCGGCTGGGTCGCTTGTCGGTGTCTCCAGAAACTCAGACTCCGGGCCACCGTCGTCAGCCTCGGCCCCGGCCGCGGCTGTCAGAAGCCGCAACTGATCCCGGTGCGCCAAGACGGGCCGGTCCGCCTCGGTCCGGGTGATGATCGCCGTGTTGTGGCCGGCCTGCACCACGAACCGGGCGAGCTCCTTTGGAGCGCCTTGACGAGCCTGGTAGGCGACCGGAGCATCCGTCTCAAAAGTCAGCGTCAGCGGGCTCCTCAGCTGACGACCCATCAGCGCCGAGGGGCTGCCCCGGCCGTCGCTCCGTGGAGTCGCTCTGTAGTTCAGCAGCAGCTTGGCTAAATACGCTTCAAATGATCCTTGATGAGCCGCGAATGCCTTGAGTCCTCGCTTGACGGTCTGCACCATCCGTTCCGCACAGCCGTTGGACTGCGGATGGTACGGCGGTGTGAATAGCTGGGTGCAGCCGATCCGCTTGAGCCAACCGTGGAGCTCCTGGTCATGAAATTCCGGCGCATTGTCAGACACCAGCGTCTGCGGCACGCCTTGCCTAGAGAAGATCGCCCGCAGCACCCGGATCACCGTTCTTGCGCTCTTGTCGGCCACATGCACAGCTTCTGGCCAGCCAGAGAAAGCGTCAACCAGCACCAGGATCAGGCCGACCCCGGGCACGTGCGCATGGTCCATGTGCACCCGCTTCCAAGGAGTCTGCTCAGCAGGCCAGGTGTGCAGAGTGCGGGCTGGCTGCGGCCGAATGCTAGTACAGGTCGAGCACTGCTTCACGTACCTCTCAACATCGTCGCAATAACCTGGCCACCACGCCTCACGTTTGAGTCGGTTCCGGGTTGCCAGAGCTCCGCTGTGAGTTACCCCATGAGCCGCCTGCAGGATCTTGCTGCGGACAGTGGCTGGCGGAACCAGCAAGTCGCCGAGGCATACGATGCCGTTCTCAAACGTCAGCTGATGTCTCACCGCCTTGTACGGTCGCTCCGCAGCCGAACAGTTGGACCATACGTTCCGTTGGATCCGCCGCTTGATCTTGGTGAGCACCGGGTCGCTTTCCGTGTCCCGGCGGATCTCGTCCAGCTGCAGCAAGTCAGTCTCGGTCCAGTGAATGAAGCCGTCATCGCCACTAGAGTGCTCGCTGTCGTCGTTCTCGAAGGTCATCCTTGACAGGGCGTCCACGTGCGGGATGCAGCTGCCCTTGACGTAGGCGATGTCGAAGTCGAACGCAGCCAGCTGGATCGCCCACCGCATGATCCGCGCTGAAGTCACCTTGGGCAGCTCCCGGCTCGGTCCGAAGATAAATTCGAGTGGCTGGTGATCGCATTGGAGCAGAAATTTCTTACCCAGCAGAAAATGCTTTGCCCGCTGAGTCGCCCAGACAACCGCCAGGGCCTCCCGCTCGATGTTGGAGTAGTTGCGCTCAGCGGGTGTGAGGCGCCTGGACAGGTACAGCACCGGATGGCCGTCCTGGGTGAGGATGCCCGACACTGCGAACTCACTGGCGTCTGTCGTCAGAGTCGTTGTCTTCCTGGGGTCGAAGATGCGAATCACCGGGTACACTGCCAAAGCGCGCTTGAGGTCCTCAAAAGATTTCTGCTGCTCCGAGCCCCACACGAAGCAGGTTTTCTGGCTCCTCAGTGCAGTCAAAGGCTCAATCTTTTCCGAGTAGGCCTCGATGTAGCGCGCATAGTAGTTGGTGAGGCCCAGGAATGACTCCAGCTCTTTCTTTGTGCTCGGCGGCTTGACTTTCTGGATCTTTTCCACAAGCTTCTTGTCAGGTCGAACTCCGTCTGCGGAGATGCGATACCCGAGGAAGGAGATTTCGGTGCTTCTAAAAACGCACTTCTCGGGGTTAATCTCCATGCCGGCGTTCTTCAGCTTGCTTAACAGTCGGACAACCTTGGCGTCCAGCTCGGCTTCCGACGGAGCGCCCACGCAGATGTCGTCCTGGTAGATCACCATGTTGGAGACCGCGTCGCCGATGGTGGCCTCCATGGCTGCCTGGAACTGGGCGCTGGCCGTCTTGACTCCGTAGGGCATCCGCGTCCACCGCAGCAGGCCAATCGGCGTGTTGATGGTGAGCACCTCTCTGGCGCTGTCGTCCAGCTCGATCTGGTTGTAGGCATTCGTCAAGTCGACGGTGGCGAAGTGGGTCATGCCGGCCAGGGCGCAGAAGGCGGACTCGATGTTGGGCAGTGGGTAGGAGTCGGCACAGATCTTCGGGTTGACACCCACCTTGTAGTCCGAGCAGATGCGGAGGTCGCCGTTCGGCTTTCGCACCACGACGATCGGCGACGCCCAGCGGCTGCCGCCGGACGGCACGGGCTCCAGAATCCCACTCTGCACCATCTTCCGCAGCTTCTCAATCACCAGCGGCTTCATGTGGATCGGCACCTGACGCGCCTCAAAATAGCTCGGCTGCGCATTCCCCTTCAGTAAGATCCGGGCTTTGAAGCCCCGCAGCTTGCCCAGCGACGGGGCAGTCTCTGTATGGCTGATGGAGACTCCCTCCAGCTTGAAGTCTAAGGCGTCGGTACCCAGTAGTCCATGATTCTTCTCGCACGCTGTCACAGTGAACTCAACGCAGGCAACTCTGTTGCTGAGCTCCACCACAGAGTTGAAGCAGCCCAGGGTCTTGATGACGGAGCCGTCGAACTGGCGAAGCTGCCTGGGACACCGCTTCAGCCGAGGTTCTCCCAAGGCTTTCCAGAAGTTCTTGGGGATGATGCTGGTGTCGGACCCGGAATCCAGCTGCATCGCCAGCAGCTTTCCGTCGAGCTTCACATTCTTGATACTGCTCGCCTTTACTTTGTTCGTGCTGCTGACAGTGAAGACTGGGTCGCCTTCCGGTTCCTCGGCCTCGAGTTTGTGTGCCTTGCTTTGGGAGCTGCTTCTGCACACTGCGGCAAAGTGGTTGCGGCGTCCGCATTTTGCACAGGTCTTGCCCCAGGCTGGGCATCGGCCGCTCTGATGCCTTTGGCCGCAGAACCTACACTGCTTGTCGGCACTCCGGTTCTTGTCCACACTGGCAATGGCTGCTGCGGCTGGCTGTTCGGCTGAGTTGCCGGCTGCAGTCTGCTTGAGCTGCTCAGAGCTGCTGTACTGCTGAATGAGCTCCAGCTGCTGAACGTAGCCGACGCAGTCATCCAGATTCACAGCTGCCGAGGCGCTCTGGATGAACTCGAGAGTCTTGGCCCGGTGCTGCCCATTCTGCAGACCGCTGATCAGCATCGTCTGGATGAGCTCGTCCTCTGCGGTCTGATGGCAGTCCTCGGCATTCAGCTTGCTGAACTCGCAGTACCGGGCGGCATCCCGGAGGCGCTGAGCGAACAGCTGAATCGATTCGCCGGACTCTTGCCGCAGAGCCATGAACTTGGAACGCTCAGCGATGATCAGCTTCTTCTTCGGCGCCACCTTCTCCAGGATCAGCGCGCTGATATCTGCAAAGTCCATCTTCTCCAGCTCATTGGGCTGCGCCATCACCGAGACTCTGCGGACCGCATCAACTCCAGCTCTGGACAGGAAGAGGTCGGTGATCTGGCGTTCTTCATCGGAGTCCTTCAGTTTTTTGTTGCGACTGAGTGCCGCGAAACTTCGGAGCCACGCCTCAGTCATGGCCGGATCGTTGAGTGGCAAGTCACTTGCTTGCGACGCCATTGTCGTGTCTCTCGTAACGCAAGAAGAGTTATCTACTCGTTTATTAAAGATTCGAAGTTCGCGCTCAAGAGGGGTTCCTCTTTTTACTTCACCTTAAAACGCATGCCGCGCAAAAGAAAGGGACAGACAGACTACGCTAATGTCATAGAGGGTTAGAGCATAGACAGTTTGTTGCTTCGGCACCACAGATTTTTTATGAACATCTATCTTGATGAAAGAAAGATACTCTTGTAAGCTGTTCTAAGCGCCCCGATCTTAGTTATTCACAAAAGTGACCTCCATTCTTCTACCGTGTCAGAACTCAATTTACTGAATCACTCGTCTCGCTCTCATACGGCTCCTGATTAAGAGCCCCACTAACTGAATCACTCACCTCGCTCTCATATGGCTGCTGATTAAGAGCCCCACTAACTGAATCACTCACCTCGCTCTCATACGGCTCCTGATTAAGAGCCCCACTAACTGAATCACTCACCTCGCTCTCATATGGCTGCTGATTAAGAGCCCCACTAACTGAATCACTCACCTCGCTCTCATACGGCTGCTGATTAAGAGCCCCACTAACTGAATCACTCACCTCGCTCTCATACGGCTCCTGATTAAGAGCCCCACTAACTGAATCACTCACCTCGCTCTCATATGGCTGCTGATTAAGAGCCCCACTAACTGAATCACTCACCTCGCTCTCATACGGCTGCTGATTAAGAGCCCCACTAACTGAATCACTCACCTCGCTCTCATACGGCTCCTGATTAAGAGCCCCACTAACTGAATCACTCGTCTCGCTCTCATACGGCTGCTGATTAAGAGCCCCACTAACTGAATCACTCGTCTCGCTCTCATATGGCTGCTGATTAAGAGCCCCACTAACTGAATCACTCACCTCGCTCTCATACGGCTCCTGATTAAGAGCCCCACTAACTGAATCACTCACCTCGCTCTCATACGGCTCCTGATTAAGAGCCCCACTAACTGAATCACTCGTCTCGCTCTCATATGGCTGCTGATTAAGAGCCCCACTAACTGAATCACTCACCTCGCTCTCATACGGCTGCTGATTAAGAGCCCCACTAACTGAATCACTCACCTCGCTCTCATATGGCTGCTGATTAAGAGCCCCACTAACTGAATCACTCACCTCGCTCTCATACGGCTGCTGATTAAGAGCCCCACTAACTGAATCACTCGTCTCGCTCTCATATGGCTGCTGATTAAGAGCCCCACTAACTGAATCACTCACCTCGCTCTCATACGGCTCCTGATTAAGAGCCCCACTAACTGAATCACTCACCTCGCTCTCATACGGCTCCTGATTAAGAGCCCCACTAACTGAATCACTCACCTCGCTCTCATACAGCTGCTGATTAAGAGCCCCACTAACTGAATCACTCACCTCGCTCTCATACAGCTGCTGATTAAGAGCCCCACTAACTGAATCACTCACCTCGCTCTCATACAGCTGCTGATTAAGAGCCCCACTAACTGAATCACTCACCTCGCTCTCATACAGCTGCTGATTAAGAGCCCCACTAACTGAATCACGTACCTCGCTCTCATACAGCTGCTGATTAAAAGCCCCACTAACTCAATCACTCACCTCGCTCTCATACGGCTCCTGATTAAGAGCCCCACTAACTGAATCACTCACCTCGCTCTCATACGGCTCCTGATTAAGAGCCCCACTAACTGAATCACTCACCTCGCTCTCATACGGCTCCTGATTAAGAGCCCCACTAACTGAATCACTCACCTCGCTCTCATACGGCTGCTGATTAAGAGCCCCACTAACTGAATCACTCACCTCGCTCTCATACAGCTGCTGATTAAGAGCCCCACTAACTGAATCACTCACCTCGCTCTCATACAGCTGCTGATTAAGAGCCCCACTAACTGAATCACTCACCTCGCTCTCATACAGCTGCTGATTAAGAGCCCCACTAACTGAATCACTCACCTCGCTCTCATACAGCTGCTGATTAAGAGCCCCACTAACTGAATCACGTACCTCGCTCTCATACAGCTGCTGATTAAGAGCCCCACTAACTGAATCACTCACCTCGCTCTCATACGGCTCCTGATTAAGAGCCCCACTAACTGAATCACTCACCTCGCTCTCATACGGCTCCTGATTAAGAGCCCCACTAACTGAATCACTCACCTCGCTCTCATACAGCTGCTGATTAAGAGCCCCACTAACTGAATCACGTACCTCGCTCTCATACAGCTGCTGATTAAGAGCCCCACTAACTCAATCACTCACCTGGCTCTCATACGGCTCCTGATTAAGAGCCCCACTAACTGAATCACTCACCTCGCTCTCATACAGCTGCTGATTAAGAGCCCCTCTAACTGAATCACTCACCTCGCTTTCATTCAGCTGCTGATTAAGAGCCCCACTAACTGAATCACGCACCTCGCTCTCATACAGCTGCTGATTAAGAGCCCCACTAACTGAATCACTCACCTCGCTCTCATACAGCTGCTGATTAAGAGCCCCACTAACTGAATCACTCATCTCGCTCTTATACAGCTGCTGATTAAGAGCCCCTCTAACTGAATCACGCACCTCGCTCTCATACAGCTGCTGATTAAGAGCCCCACTAACTGAATCACTCACCTCGCTCTCATACAGCTGCTGATTAAGAGCCCCACTAACTGAATCACTCACCTCGCTCTCATACAGCTGCTGATTAAGAGCCCCTCTAACTGAATCAATCACCTCGCTTTCATTCAGCTGCTGATTAAGAGCCCCACTAACTGAATCACGCACCTCGCTCTCATACAGCTGCTGATTAAGAGCCCCACTAACTGAATCACGTACCTCGCTCTCATACAGCTGCTGATTAAGAGCCCCACTAACTGAATCACTCATCTCGCTCTTATACAGCTGCTGATTAAGAGCCCTACTAACTGAATCACGCACCTCGCTCTCATACAGCTGCTGATTAAGAGCCCCACTAACTGAATCACTCACCTCGCTCTCATACAGCTGCTGATTAAGAGCCCCACTAACTGAATCACTCACCTCGCTCTCATACAGCTGCTGATTAAGAGCCCTACTAACTGAATCACTCACCTCGCTCTCATACAGCTGCTGATTAAGAGCCCCACTAACTGAATCACTCACCTCGCTCTCATACAGCTGCTGATTAAGAGCCCACTAACTGAATCACTCACCTCGCTCTCATACAGCTGCTGATTAAGAGCCCCACTAACTGAATCACGCACCTCGCTCTCATTCAGCTGCTGATTAAGAGCCCCACTAACTCAATCACTCACCTCGCTCTCATACAGCTGCTGATTAAGAGCCCCACTAACTGAATCACTCACCTCGCTCTCATACAGCTGCTGATTAAGAGCCCACTAACTGAATCACTCACCTCGCTCTCATACAGCTGCTGATTAAGAGCCCCACTAACTGAATCACTCACCTCGCTCTCATACAGCTGCTGATTAAGAGCCCCACTAACTGAATCACTCACCTCGCTCTCATACAGCTGCTGATTAAGAGCCCACTAACTGAATCACTCACCTCGCTCTCATACAGCTGCTGATTAAGAGCCCCACTAACTGAATCACGCACCTCGCTCTCATACAGCTGCTCATTAAGAGCCCCACTAACTGAACACATCCCCGCCACTATCCAGCTGCTGTTAAAGGTTCCGAATTACCGAAGTTCAAGCAATCAGATATTTCTGATCTCTGACAGTCAAGAAGGCTGCAGCGGTGAGTTGGACTCCGCAATCAGCATGCTGCAGGACACTAACATACAGGTGAACACGAGTCGCTTCGGGGACGAAGCTGACGCTCGAATGACGCACCTTTCTGAACTCACGGGCGGGCGCCAGCTTTTCAGTCCCGTCAAGGCGGAAGCTGCAGCGCTGAGCCTGATAACTGAACTAATCTCCACTGGATCGGACCAGGAAGGCAGCAAAGGAAACTTATTGGTGCGTTGGCAGCTACACCTTTATTTTGTTACGCCTCGCACAATTTTTCATGCAGAGGAAGTTAGTATCGGAGAGGGCCCAAATTAGCCACTTTACCCTCATGCTGCACAGAAAAATGCCGATTTTGGTTGGAATAATTCCGTCCATACGTATATTTATCCGACGCAAATAGCTAATTAGGGCGAATCAGCATTTTAGTTAAAACATAAATGAATTCTTCAAAAACAATTCTATTTACCACCCTAAAAGATCTAACTGTACTTTCTATCAAAATGGAAAGTATTTTATAATATGTTTAAGATTATTTCTTACTTAGTAAAAATTAGCTCGTATCAAAGGTGGTAATATGCTTACTTTAGGTATTTGCAGCATAGTATGATACTTAGTATATAGATTAGTTTTCCTGTTCTGTTGAACACTTGCTTACTTATTTTTACGGCTTTACGGATTTACGTCCAGCACGTGAAGCGTTGCTACGTGTTGTGTCTTCGTGTCATTTTTAGTTTGCGGGGCAGGTTGTCTTGGCTTTGGTGCACCTACCTTTGTGTGGTGGTTTCTGCAAGTGCTTTTTGTGGTTTAGGCGGCTGGGCTGGTTTGCATAGGTTAGTGTTGGCCCTGTCGGGTATTGGTAGCCGGTTTAGCTGGTTTGCTCATCGTTTGGCATTTCTTATTCACGTTGTTCTGCCTGACTCTCCATCATGGTTCCGCGCAGCCACGTACTTTTGTCCTGTTGGTGAGGCATCTCCTCGCCGCCTTTCCCGCGTGCCCCTTCCCTTTTCTGGTTCACTAATTAAGGAGGCGCCCGTCTGCTGTCTCGGACCCTATATCTAAGTCCCATTTCGGTTGTCCATTGCTTAGTCTGTGGCCAAGCTTTTCGTGCGCCAGGGATTGGAATCGCTCTTGGCTTAGCTGACAAGGCCTACTTGGAAATTCAATGGAGTCCCATTTTGAATGTGCAAAGTCCCATTTAGATCGTCATTAATTCAGCAAATGGCATCTAACTATCGTTAATTTAACCTTGTCAGTTTACGAATAGACGCACTCGTGAGTGTCATCGCACCACTTGTGCAGTGCGGAGTCTGAGTGTCAGCACACCAGACCGAGCAACTCGGTAACGCGGCGCGCCATTGCGCCTGCCAGTAGTCAATTTAAAATCAACTCATACAGGCGGTTCAGCAGCTAATTATTCAAGCTGAAAGTCTAAATTTGAGTCAGAAATATTTCCTTTCTCTTACTTCAGCTGCACTCCGTGTCGCTTCCATTTGAATTTCGACCGCTGCAATTCGACATCAGTGCCACCAGGAACCTTGTATTCTGGCTATTTACCAGCGAGCCCTCCAAGATTGGAAATCTATCCCTAATGATTCGCACACCCAGTGGTAAAGTATTCAGCTGTCGGGCAAGCGGCAGCGACATCTGCAAAGTAGAAAATTCCGTTGGAACTATATCAGTGCGGATTCCGGATGCAGAAGTAGAGGTGCGTTGTTGCAGTTTTTTAGATTAATCTCATGATAGTAGGCGTCCACTCCGCTTATCTTTAAAGCAAGGACTACTCAACAAAAAAGACGTTACACTCGCATACAATTCTGAAAGGCCGCTTTGAATCTTCTGGCTTTTGGCTTGTCCTTTTGCATAGCAACTTCCAGCTTACTGCTTCTAGTAAGTGCATTCTTCTCTTGTTGCCAAAGTGCACTTTCGAACAGAGATTTGCACATTTTTGATGAGCTTCACGGGTTTGCCACTGAACGTAACTGAAGTGGCCGCCGAAGATAAAGAGAATGAAAGAAAGATAAATTGTCTGGCGAGTTAACGTCCTGTGTTTTTAAGTAGTCCTTGCTTCATCCTGTCGCCTATGATTCGCTTGTAGACCTCAGACGTAATCGCCACCACTTTTATCCCCAAGTCAGCCTCCCATTTATTTCTTGTTCTCGATAAACCAGACTTTTGCCTTGTAAAGATATTTGGAGTTCATCCAGATTGCGCGCGAAACACATATCGGAATATTATGTGGCAAAAATTTTACTTCATGATGATCTCAATTAGTCACTATGCTTTGAGAACTAGGCGAATTCTTTGTAGTTTAGATTTTTTCCTCTGTCACCCTGCATGATGAGACAATTGCTTTGCATTCTCTGCAGCATGTAGTAAATATTATAATGGATGGTAAGCACTATGCCCGTTATGGTAAAATATATGCTTCGTGGGATGAAAAATATGAAAAATCATAATAACAATAATGTACATACACGTACATGTACACGGCGTTATTTTCGCCAGATCAATGCAGAAGGCAGCATTTGTAAGTTTTATTTTATCCGAGTATATTAAATAATCCATTGTCATAAACTTGAAAAATGTTAATCAGATCCACTAATCCACGAAAAGTGCAAAATTCTCGAATCAACAGAGCGGGACTTGGACGCTAGCCAACTTGGCAGTCCGCAGCGCACGTCGTCAGAGGCGACAGACGAGCGCATTCAACCAGTTTGCGATCGTTGGCGGGACAAGTCAAGAATGCATTCCCGAAGATCGTGTGATCAGTGTGGGTCCAAATAAAGTGCAGATGATCACGGAGTACACTACAATTGGTGTCTTTGTTATCATGGGACCAACACATAGCAACTATCGCATTCACGCTGTTGTCAGCTCAGGGGGTGGAGTGGAGGCCAAATTTGATCTGATTGAATCAATGAGAGGCAAGTTTGAAGTGCATAATTTTTTCTTTCTGTAAGCTACTTGTGCCTCAGAATTTGATACCAAAAGCGAATTTTCTTTCATGCACAGATAATCGTAAGGGAACTTACATAGGTGTTGTTCCGATCCATAAAGTGCTGAAAGCTCGCACCTACTTCGTAGACGTTATATTCACTGCACCGTGCCAGTTAGTAGTTTACGCCGACATTCTGACTGTTTCTGAGGACAATCCGAATTTTAACAGACGCCGAGTGGTGCCCAAAGCTGTGAATGACATCTTTATCGAAAAAAATTTCGCGAACAAATTTGTTCGAATCCATTGGCCTCCAGTTGAAGATCCTTCTGGTCTACTCCCGTCCGGAATGCGTGAGTACATGCAGCTCTTAGTTCTGTTTAATCTACTGCTTTGCTTTTAATTTGTTTGGCATTCTTCAAATACTTTCTCGCTTTAGCTTTAGTTTGTCCTATATAGGATTGATGTTTCCCGCCTGCGTAGCCCTAGCCTTTGGGGAGAAGAGAGGACTATGACTAACAGGAGGATAACCATGAGCCGCCAATGACCTGAGGCTGACACTCACGGGCCTTCAGTACCGTGCAAACCCGCCCTGAGGAAACTAAGTAGAATTGGGTAGCGATTGGCCTGAGGGCAAGGTCCCACGCCTGCTCTGCTGTAGCTAAGGTGCCTTTGACTGGTCTTGGGGTCATTGTATGAGCCCCAAGGCTGCCACCACTCTGTATGACCTGGCGCACCTGATGACTCTCCAGATCTAACGAAGCCAGAGCTCCGCCCGGGTATTGATTCGGGGGTTTTAGCTAAACAGCGGGGCAGGGCGTAGCCGATTTAGGGGCTCTGCACGGGCTTCTATCGGGAGTGCCGGGATCATTACTGAAGGGCTTTTGTGCAGGGAGTCCTTGGAGGCGGTGCGGAGAGAGAGAATCCGGGAACATGTTACTAAGAGTAGTGAGGTGAGAACGTGGGCTCTGATATTTCGAACGCTTCAGTGCGAGATGGGTCCGCTTAACCAGGTTTTGCTATCTCTACCCGCCGTCACGTGCACATAGCTACTACACCGCTCATACGCTCATTACACACAGGCGCGCCGCCAGACGCGGCGAGCCACCCTCGAGATTCGGTTTGCTAGTTTCCCCCAACTTCCCCATACTTCACCGCCCAAGGTGAAGGGCTTAGCAAGCCATTATCAGTCCGATAGAGATGGAGTGAAGAAGAAGATGGATTTAATGATTAGGCAGATTATTGTCCTAAAGTAGCACAAGGCTAAATCACTCAGCGAATTAATATATTAATGAAGCCAGATACAATACTACTAATAAAGTAGGCTCAATTCTCTAGTGCAAAGCAAAAGGGCCGAAATAGAATAATCCCCAAAAATACGCGCTAGGCGGAATAGCAATAAAATAAGCGGGGGAACTTACCGGCGGCTGGCACGGAGAGAGAGAGAGAGGCCGGAGCTGAGATGGCGGCTGTCGATCTGGCTGATGATCACTGATGGCGGTCTGTTCGCCGACGAGGCCGAAGGCCGATGCTGTGGAGGTCAAGGCACGAAGCCGACGTTGAAGGCACTGAGGCCGCGAATAGGTGGGCAGGCTAAATAGCCGCGCTGGCAGAGCTCTAAGGCTCGCAGATAGGGCCACAAGGCCGGGTGCTGGGGCCACAAAGGGGCACAAAAGCAGCACCGGAGTCCTTAGACTCGACTTAGACCGAAGTCTTAACCGTGAGACTAAACTCAACACGGTAACGGAACCTCTGAGGATTTTGGAGGCCAAAAGCAGCTGTTTATATAGGCCTCAAAATCCAAAATGGCCGCCATCTCATCTCACGTTGCCATGGTTCCCTCTCTCCGATTGGCCGCCGGCTGATGACGCTGAAATGAGAACAACCAAAATGGCCGCCAGCGCATGAGAACAACGGGGAATTACGCAAGCTGGAGAGGGGTGGGAGGTAGGTGATAATGAGGCGCAAATGATGAGGGGGCCGTTGAGAGGGGATGAAGAACAATGAGAAAGAGCAGAGAACAATAGAAAACTAAACATTAGAAAAGCAAACAAAAACGGGGAACAACAGGGAAGCAATTAGCAAGAAAACATTGGAAAGATAAACAAAAATTGGGAACAATAGAAAGGTAAACATTAAAGGAAAAAGAACAATAGAAGCGGAGGTGGGGAGGACGGCATGAGAAATGGGGTTGGGGGCTAACAGGGGCGCGAATGAAAATGTCACTAGGCAGGGGTAGAACAAGGGGGAGAATCAGTAAATAAGTTAGTATAACGCGCAGAAAATACTGTTAGTAGCATAAATTAGGGGGTAGAAATAGAGGGTTTGAGCAGATTATTATGGGTGCGAAGACTTATCATACTGTAAGTAGAGGGCACGCGCAGAGGCAAAATAGGGTAAAGAGGGAAAAAGGAGGGTGAAAAGAGGGGAAAAGAAAAGGGAAGAGGGCTCCAGCAGGCGCATCCCAGGTCCGGGAGGTGACGGAGACAGGCAGGCGGGAGTGGACGTGGCTCGGCCAGCAAGCCAATGGCGGGTACAACCTTGCCCAACACTACTGTTCCTTAATAATCCTAACTTTATGCTTACTCTGGATACATGTAGCTCCCGCATGTTCTCAAAATCAACGTTTGAATGTTTTCCAGCTCCCAAAGCAGACTATTTGGTTCACAAATCCAAGCTTCCCTAATTAACTCGCACAAGTTTCATTCGCTGTCAACTAAACCTCTTTACGTTTTTATTTTAAATTATGTAATACTTAAAATTCGCAATTTTCTAAACTCATTGTTTTCCTCGGTGATTGCACCTTCCAGTCCATTGGCGACACTTAAATTCTTTTGCATTTCCCATTTGATTGTCAGCAGACAAAAACAACAAATAGTTTTTTTAGATTTCCATTCAATGTGATTGCAGCCAGCGCTTTCGAGTAGAGCCTTTAAAATGAATATACCGCCCAATTCAAATCAATGCTAAATGATTCGCCCGCCCCAGGGGACTAATCACTAAAACAAAAAATGATGAAGTTCAATTTCAAAATTTCAAGGTGACTTTTGTTGCTTGTCAAAAAGCTAAAATTGAAACCCTATCCCACTGTGTTAACTTAATAAGATGAAATAATCTTATTATAAGCTTAAAGCTTGACTGAATGGCTTGGTTCTCAAGATCATGTGACTTTATCCTACTCACTTGCTATTGACAAAATACTGCTTTGTATGGGTAGCTCGTGCATCTAGTTTCGGTTAATTGAACTGCCAATTTCGCATGAGCCAAGCATCATGCCATTTAAATCACATTTCCAGCAATCTAAAGTCCCACAGCCAAAGGACAGCCTGGGCGCTTTACCAAGTTCCTCTCTAGCTCAGCCTTGATCTAGCCGCCTAGTTGCCAAAAAATACAGCTGCACTCACATTTCCATATGGATAGTAGTGAAACCGGGATAACAATCATAAAGATGGAAATTTCGCTGTTATATTTGAACTAAGCATGATCTGGGGTAACATTCAGTAATTAAATTGGAGCTGGTCATTCAAGCAAAAGCTAAAGTTGTTTCCAAAAGGGACACAGAATTTGAAAAAGATATTGCTGAAAATAAGGCAACCTCGTTAAGGTAATGTAAAAATCAGAAAAGGGCAAATAGTGAAACGATGGCAGATCCAGCTGGATATCCTCGGGACTGATGGCTGCTACGCTTGTATCAGAGAAATCTAAGCTGTCACTGTCGGGCGAGCCACCTGGGAATGAATAAGTTCAATGGATGCAACCGCAGGTCAGCATATTGGCCTCCACTGATTTGATGTTGCACAAAAATTCAAGACAGTCGGCTGCGGTCCGCCTGTTCACTTCTCCGTCACGGTGATAATGGAGCGGAGGCTGCAAAGGGGCAGAGACTCAATTCAGACTGTCATCAATCAACTTTTTAGACGAACTGAAATGGCTGGAAGCGCCAAACAAACCTCTTGCCAGCGTGCAGCAGGTCAAAGGACTCATTGATGCTGTCTAGCGAGAAGCGGTGCGTGATGAACTCATCAATCTTGAGCTTGCGAGCCAGGTAGCTGTCCACCAGGCGGGGCACGTCATCGAGGGAGCGCCAGCCGCCGAAGGCGCAGCCCTTCCACACGCGGCCAGTGACGAGCTGGAAAGGCTTGGTGGAAATTTCCTGGCCGGCGGCGGCCACGCCAATGATGACGGAGACGCCCCAGCCCTTGTGGCAGGACTCCAGCGCGGCGCGCATTGTATGCACGTTGCCGACGCACTCGAAGGTGTAGTCCAGGCCGCCGTCGGTCATCTCAACCAGCACTTCCTGCGGGTCAAGGGTCAATTGGTGAATGCAGGCAGTGCTCTCTTACGTAAACAAATGGCAGCTGAGAATTCGCAAGCCACGCCCCAATGAGGGCCGCCGGAATCCGATAATTTCGATTGCTAGTGGCCTTTTAACACCCGGTATTCCAAATTATAGGATTCAAACAAAAATGGGCAGCAGTTCGAACCTGAATAGGCCTGGGCGAGTGGTCTAGCGGGTTCACGCAGTCAGTGGCGCCAAACTGCTTAGCCACGTCAAACTTGGCGGGGTTCGTGTCCACCGCGATGATGCGCTTGGCGCCGCGCTCCTTGCAACCCATGATGACGGCCAGGCCGACAGCGCCGAGGCCCCAGACGGCGCAGTTGCTGCCGGGCTCGACGTTGGCGGTGTTGAGAGCGGCGCCGTAGCCAGTGCTGATGCCGCAACCAAGCAGGCAGACGCGGTCGAGTGGAGCCTCTGGGCGCAGCTTAGCAACACTGATGGCAGCTACCACGGTGTACTCGCTGAAAGTGCTGGTGCCCATGAAGTGGAAGACTTGCTGGCCCTTACAGGTGAACCTGGTGGTGCCGTCAGGCATTACGCCCTGGCCCTTTTCAAAGGAGGGAGGGAATAAGGAGGGGCGGCAAGCGAGAAATGAGCGGCCGGTTTCCAATGGAGCGGTTGGGAAAATGAACACAGGCGTCATCCTGAAATACGAGCCCATACCTGCGTGACGCGGATCTTGGAGCACAGGTTAGTCTTGCCTGAGGTGCAGAATTTGCACTCCCTGCACTGGGGAATGTAGCAAGGCAGGACACAGTCGCCGACAGAGACAGAGCTGACGCCCTCGCCAACAGATTCAACAATGCCGGCGCCCTCGTGACCGAGGATAACCGGGAACTTGCCCTCGGCATCCAGACCATCCAGCGTGTAGGCATCCGTATGACAGACCCCAGTAGCAACGACTCGAAGACGAACTTCTCCAGCCTTTGGCGGCGCCACTGTCACTTCCTCAATGCTCAGAGGCTGCTTTGGAGCCCAAGCTACCGCGGCCTTGCACGTGATTGTCTAAAAAATGAATGATAGGTTGATAAATAAAGCAGTGTCAATTTATACACCAAATAGAAGTTCCACTGAGACAGTTTTAGCAGCAGAAATGTATTATACCTGGATAAATGTTTTCATGCATAATGAATATAATTTTTCTATGTTTTCTTTTTCTTTATAGTTTTCTTCTTTTCTCTTTATATTTTAGTTAGCTATTACGGCTATTATGGTAAATTGCGTATTATGGAAAAATAAGCATATAATGGTGGTAAGAAGTGGGTACAGTTAGGCCTCCAAAAAATTGTTATTGTTACTGTTATAGCTCCAAAAGTCTAAAGCATACAAAAAACTTTACTCTAAAGACCTGCATGCACATGATTTTACAAACCTTGCCACCCAAAAAAATTGTACTAAACTTAAATAAAATAAATATAGTATAGAGAGCAGTGCTGGCAAGAACAGCAACAAGCAAAAATGGCAACCGTGACAAAAATGGTAATAGCAAAAATGGCAACAACTGATATCTAAAACAGCAATAGGCTTCCCACATGCACAGTGGTGGATCCAGGGGGGGCTTAGCTGGCTGGGGCCCCTTTATTTGACCCATGGGGAACGTGAACATGCCGCCACCCCTGCTGCCTGACAGTCTGACGCTGCTGCTGGAGACGCCGTTGCCGATGGAGGAGAGTTTCAGCATTGCACCAATCAGCCCAGACGACGTTGTGATGTTCGCTTGGAAGTCACTGGGCAGCAAAGCGCTAGGTCCGGCAGAGGTGCCCATCGAAGCATTGCGCATCAACTGCGTTGCCACTGAGGTCGACAGAGTGATGAACCGGGTGCATCCAACGAATGGACTACAGCCCACATCGTCACAATTCCAAAGAAGCCTGGCACCACCAAGGTTGAGGAGCATCAAGGCATCTGCCTTCAGTCCTGCTGTTTAATCAGATACTGTTATTGCGGTTGCAGCTCATGCTGGATCCCTACCTGCGACCGGAGCAGAACGGGTTTCTGCCCCATTGTGGCACAGTGACGCAGATCCTAGCTCTTCGGCGAGTCATCGAGGAGGCGCGGACACACCAGTTGATCCTGATTGTTATCTTAGTTAATTTCAAGAAGGCCTTCGACTTGGTTGTCAGGGCTGCGCTCCCCACGGTGCTTTGGGCGTAAAATGTGCCAGAGCAGCTATAGTCACGGTCATGTCAATGTACCGCGAGATGACTGCTGCAGTTTCGACACCGGACGGCCTGTCAGACTTCTTTAAGACATCTTCCAGGGTGCTCCAGGGAGATACACTGGCGCCGTTCCTGTTTATTTTGGTGCTTGACTGGGTGCTATGGACTGCTCTGCCTACCAACGACGACGGCTTTTAGCTGCGGCGACGCGTGGGTCGACATCAACCAGAGAGGTGGCTCAGCGTGCTTGGCTACGCGACAATCTCACCCTGCTGTCCTCGACCATTGAGGGAGCCCAATGGCAGCTGGATAGGCTGGTTGCCATTGCAGCGAGTGTCGGCCTGGTGGTCAACGTGCAGAAGACCATTGTGCTCTGTGTGCCAAGCAACATCAAGGCTGCAATGTCCTGCCGAGATGCTGATGGCCAGGTGACAGAACTTCCGTGCTGTCAGCAGTTTGCCTACCTTGGCAGTCTGGTCCCTGATGTCCATGAAGACCTGCGGCATTGCTAAGGACTTGCCTGGGCTGCCTTCCATTTGATAAGGTCAGTCTTGTAGTCCAAGGCCCTGCCAGGTTGCCAGAGGGTGGCACTATTTTGGGCAGTGATTGAGACCATCTTGCTGTACAACGCTAAGACCTGGACACTGATGGACTCGCTTGAGCAACAAGTCAATGCAGCGCATGCTGGCCTGCTACACACTGCCTTCAAGATCAGTTACAAATGGGTCTACAATGCTGCACTTAATTGCCGCACCAGCCTGGACCATCCCAGCAAACTTTTGTGCTGTTGGTGACTCTAGCTAGCAGGCCATGTCATCCATGCCAAGTTGTACTGCCCCAAGCTAGTGCAGGACATACATGCGCAACCTCCTGAATCTTACCCGGCCAGTGCGACGTTGTTTAGTGTAAGTGCGACATTGTTTTCGATCAAAAGTGCGACGTTGTTTAGTGTAAGTGCGACATAAGTTGTCAGCGGAAAAATTTGCGACTTAGTTGGCCAAAAATTTCGAAGGACTAAAAAAAAAAGGTTCTGCAAACCATTCTTGCCTAAATCTTCCCAATTCTTCTCGATTTTGCGACTTACCCCCTTGTTTTTCACCAATTTTGCGACTTACATTGACGATTTTTCGACTTGCATCGGCGATTTTTCGACTTGCATTGGCGATTTTGCGACTTGCATCGGCGATTTTGCGACGTCCCTTACTTGGCAGGCCTGTCACCCGGCCGGATCGGCCGGGTTGGCCGGGTGTTGCACATGTATGGTGCAGGAGGTACTGCTGCTTATGTTGCAGGCATCCTACTAGCAAGGACAAGTGTGAACTTGGCATTTGATTGCCTGCTAGCTGACTCTGGTGCCCCTGTTTCTGCCAGTGGTGTGGCCTTTGTTTATGGCCAGGCCTGGAGGTGCACCCTGTGATGCTATTTTTTATTATCTTGACAACATATTTTATTGTTGTTATTGTTGTTGCTATAAGCCAAACTAATATTAATTCAATGTATATGCACACTTAATATTGCTAATGCAGACAGGGATAATAAAAACATAGCAATAATTATCACTATAAATGTGTAGAATCAAATATTAAAATACTTATTTGGATTAACATTTGGGAAGCCTGTTGCCATTTTAGACATTAGCCATTAGACATTAGCCATTAGCCATTTTTAGACATTTTAAATAATAATAGAAGATAGACATTTGATTGGCAGCCTTTTTTCATGGTCTTTTGACTCCTTTAGAGGGTCCTTACCTAGTTTTATTTCAAGACTATTTTTAGAGAGGCAGTGCTTATCCCCACGGTACTGTCGGAATAATATTTTGCTTATCAGCACAGAACACTGCCGAGATAGGCAGACTTCTGTGCGGATAAAGCCGTGCTTATTCCCACGGAACACTGCCGAGATAGGCAGACTTTCGTGCAAATAAAGCCGGACTTATTCCCACGGAACACTACCAAGAAAATCTCCAAACGAAATCATACAAAAATGATTGTCAGCTTGCATTTTGTTTGAAAATATTTTAGCTATAAATTATTTCTCAAAGCAGGCAATTGCTAAACTACAATATGCTAAAAAAATGTACCCCTCAAAACCTTAAAACATACATGCGCAACTTCCTGAATCTTACCCGGCCAGTGCGACATTGTTTAGTGTAAGTGTGACATTGTTTTTGATCAAAAGTGCAACGTTGTTTAGTGTAAGTGCGACATTGTTTAGTGTAAGTGCGACATTCTTTTTGATCAAAAGTGCGACGTTGTTTAGTGTAAGTGCGACATTGTTTTTGATCAAAAGTGCGACGTTGTTTAGTGTAAGTGCGACATTGTTTCTGATCAAAAGTGCGACATTGTTCAGTGTAAGTGCGACATAAGTTGTCAGTGGAAAAATTTGCAACTTAGTTGGCCAAAAATTTTGAAGGACCAAAAAAAAGGTCCCGCGAATCATTCTTGCCTGAATCTTCCCAATTCTTCTCGATTTTGCGACTTACCCCCTCATTTTTCACCAATTTTGCGACTTACATCAGCAATTTTGCGACTTACATCGGCGATTTTGCGACTTGCATCATCGACAATTTTGCGACGTCCTTTACTTGGCAGGCCTGTCCCCTGGCCGGATTGGCCAGGTGTTGCGCATGTATGCCTTAAAACCTCATTGAACCTCCAATGAGTGCAGCTTTATCCTCACGTTAGTCTGCCAACAGTATCTCGGCAGTTTTCCGTGGAAATAAGTCCGGCTTTATCTGCACGGAAGTATGCCTATTTCTGCAGTGTTCCGTGGGAATTAGTCCCACTTTATCCACACAGATGTCTGCCTATCTCGGCAGTGTTCCATGGGAATAAGTCTGGCTTTATCCCCACAGAAGTCTGCCTATCTCGCGGCAGTGTTCTGTGCGGATAAGCAAAATATTATTCCAATGGTACCATGCGGATAAGCACTGCCTTTTAGAGATAGGCTAGACCTAGTCCTTGACATAGACAAGAAATATTGCTCTTTGAAACAGACACATTTTTCAACTCAGAAAAATTAGGTTTTGTAAATTTTTAAATTTACCATCTGAAGTTAGGGGACCTAATTGAGAGAAAAGCTACAAAAGTTATTTTTTATTGATTATAGCCACTTAAAACTCTACCATTCTTGTCTATTTAGCTTGAAAAACCCACTGTCATTGCCAATTTTGTAAAGGCACTGAAAAAATAGTTTAATTAGCCTAAATTTGACTTCATTGGCCTTGAAAAAATGCCTAATAGAAATGGCTAAACCAGAAAAAACTAGGGTAGATAAAGGATCATCAAACAATACGCATATGTTTTTGATTTTCTTTACTAACTACAAATCGACACAAACTTACTTCAGCAGCCATTTGACAGATTGTTTAAAGCCTTGAAACTAGTAGTTTAGTTTAACTTTTGCTGGGCGTAAATTCGCAGAGTCAAATAATACCTGCGATCTTTCCAGTAACAGAAATCTAAAGAGCTAGCCTTTAAAAACCAGAGCAGGACGCATTTGAATTTGTATTCGCGTGCTATAAACAAAACTGGGGTTTTCAAATAGAAGTGTGACTACTGGACAATCTATAGATTACTAAAAAAAATTAGGAAAAAATTTATTTCCACGTTTATTATCACATTTTTTAGTCCTTTCAAGTGGATGCCGGTATAATTGTAGAATAGCGATTTAAGCTGAACATTTTCTAGATTGCAGACCGCGGACACTATTCAAACAAGTACAACAAAAGACGCGTAACTTTAGCATAACTTCAAATAGGCCCTAGTCTGTGACGATTAACGTGTAGCGGTAGCACTTTCAAAATAGGTTTAAATGATGATAACCCTGGCGATTAATTATGATGCGATTTAGTTCGGGAACTTGTATTTTACGAGTTATTATTTGAGTAGCAGATCATTATTATAATAATTTAAACTATGAATAATTTGCTGAAGACGCGCTAAGCACTGCACGCTGCGTTCGCTTACAAATATACGCCTGCTCAATGGCTTAAATTAATTAATATTAAATTCCCTTAATTTACTAGACTTAGAAACTCTTAAACCAAACAACTAATTCTCGGGGCTAACAGTAAATTCTTAACACGCTACGAACTGTGCTCTACAGAAAACTCCAGACACGTTGTAAGAAAAATAAATAGCAAAATAAACGCTTTTGAACAGCCGCACTGAAAAGTTGGTAACGAGAAAAACAAAGCGAAATAAGTAAATGCTTAAAAATTATAAACTTACGAAAAATAAACACAATAATTAAATTACGCAGAAAATTAAATGCCAATTATTGCTAGTAAATACTTGGGATCAATATCAAAAACGTCTCACCCGCCCCCTCACCGAAAAACGAAAGCAGGTAGACGAGAGAGAAAATTGTAAATATTTTCGCGAAAAAACGAACAGGATTGTGGAACGATAAAGAAAACATTTTTACGAATATTTGTTAAATTAATAAACAAAGTTAAAGTACAAAAATTACGCAGGTATTTGCTGAACTATTGTAAGAAAAAATGGGAGTTAAAAACAGGTGAGTATTCGTAATACGAGAAACAATTGACAATATTATGACGGAAGGCTGAAAGATTAATTTCACAAAAAATATTATTAGACGCATTAAAGGATGTTCAGCGCGAGAAAATGCAGGTGCACGATTGATTATAAGGCTAAATTGATTTTACGGCGCACGAGAAGGAGAAGGGAAATTAGCGGTGACAAGCTGACAGTAAATAATGCTGCGGAGGCCCAATGATGCTGCGGAGGCCGGCCGAAGCCGTCGAGAGGCCGGCAGAGACCGGCAGAAGCCATCGTCTGGCCGGCAGAAGCCGTCGACAGGCCGGCAGAAGCCATCGACAGGCCGGCAGAGACCGGCAGAAGCCGTCGACAGGCCGGCAGAAGCCATCGACAGGCCGGCAGAAGCCATCGACAGGCCGGCAGAAGCCATCGACAGGCCGGCAGAAGCCATCGACAGGCCGGCAGAAGCCATCGACAGGCCGGCAGAAGCCATCGACAGGCCGGCAGAAGCCGTCGACAGGCCGGCAGAAGCCATCGACAGGCCGGCAGAAGCCATCGACAGGCCGGCAGAAGCCATCGACAGGCCGGCAGAAGCCATCGACAGGCCGGCAGAAGCCATTGACAGGCCGGCAGAGACCGGCAGACGCAGTCGACAGGCCGGCAGAGACCGGCAGAAGCCATCGACCGGCCCGCAGAGACCGACAGACGCAGTCGACAGCACAGGCGGCTTGGCACGGCACAAGGAGGGAACACGCAGCCCCCCACCTACACACTACTAGCCGCCCCTTCCCCAGAACAACGAAAGAGACAAGAACAGGGAGAAAGCGGAGGCAAACTAACTAACAAGGCGAAAAGATTGAACAGACACACACAAAGGGATGCCAGGCGAACACGGCGCTGCGTCACCGACACCAAGGAAAGCAAAGCACCAATCGCCCACAGCCGACTGCACACCGAGAGCACTAATAACGGGATAAAACCATGATGACGGACTTGCTTTGAACTTTTTTTGATTTTTCAATAACTTCTTCATACAGCGGCCTTACTCGTACTTGCAACTCTATATTACTCTCCTTAGAACTGAACTTGACGAAGCATAGCTTTTCTTGAAACGCATGAGAATGAATTTTCTTTATTATGCTGGCAATTCTAAATTATTTCTTTTTTTTATTCTTTTAAATTTCTTTAAAGCAAGTTCAGTGATTCAAGTTGCTGAGTTCAATTATTTAAATATACTGGAGAACTAGTTAAAACTTTTTATTTGCGGAACTGAAGCTACGGCTTGCCACTTGAGGTTAACGAGAACTGCGAGGGCTATTAGTCCACGAATGAGTTGATAAGCTGCTTTCAGGTGCTGGAAATTTGCAGTGGTTACTTCCACTGCTGGGACTTCCTGACTGGTTGTTCAGATTTTTGGCTCTAGTACAGAACTGCACTATGGTGTTGAGGAAACGGTGAGGCTTGCGCACCTGGCGACCTGAACGCGTCGTTTGGGCAGGCGGAGCTACTGGTTCGGCTGCCGTTGGCTGCGCCCGCGGGTTAGGGTCGACTGGACTTTCAGTTGCTTGTGGCACGACTGCATTGATGGCGCCAGGTGAAAGCACTTCGGAGTGGCTGCTGTCCAGTGTGCTATCAGAGCCTGGACTGTCGTCCATCGCAGGCACTGTGCTGTTGGTGTTCTCATGCTCTAGGTTTAGACTATGCTGTACTGGGTTCTCTGTCGGGACGAGCACTTCGGCGCCGATTTCTGGAACTGCGTCTGGGTGCTGAGGAGCCAGGGACTGCTCGGAGGAAGACGGATTCGAACTCCGCGTAGACCCAGCCTCTGACTCAGTGGACAAAGAACGGGGCGTCGCTAAAGGAAGTTGCATCGCTAGTCGGCGATCTGGCGACTCCTGAGGGGACGACAGCGTTTGTTGCGGTGCCTGATGCAGTACTGGCAAGACGGCAGGTTGATGAACGGGCGACATGGCTGGGTGCTCGTCCTGCATGTTTGGCGGCTCAGTTGACTCTGCTAATACCGGTGAGTTAGCAGGCGCTACAAGAGTCGGCTGGGTCCCCGCTGCCTGCGGCGGCGCTTCATCTGCTGACGAGTTGGAAGGTTCGGGAGATCGCGCAGTTTCCAAGATTTGCGCTTCGGACTCACTGGTGGATGATGAGTCAAGGACATTATGCTGCGAAGACAGGTCGTCTCGCTGGCCCTGGCGTGACAGCGGAAGGAGCGCTGGAACGCGGAGCCCGTACCGGTCAGTGACATCCTGGTACGTCTGCTTCCTGACGCACCGCTTCAAGCGGTCGACGTTGTAAATATTGTGAGCCGGGTTCGGTGGTTGAGACATTGGATTGACGCGCGAAAGCTCCGGAATGAGACGGTAATTGCGCTCGGACACTTTCTGGATAACCTTGTACGGGCCTTGCCATACAGCTGTCTCCAAGCCTTTGTGGTCAGGATTAAGGACCCAGACAAGTTCACCAGTTTCATAGTTGGAATGAATAACACTTCGATCGTAGTTCCTCTTTTGCCTCTGCTGAGCCTTGCCTCGAGTAGATCGAGCGATCGCTGAAACTTCTACTAATAGCTTATGGAGTCTGTGGGCATAACAGTCTGGATCATATCGATCTTGCTTGGGTGGATTAAACTGCAGGTCCATCTGCATAGCGAGGTCTCGACCAAAGAAGAGTCTGGCAGGGGACCAGCCTGTGGACTCTGCAACAGTCGATCGGATAGAGAAACCAGCCAAGCGGGCTGCTAACGGCCAATTTACTTGCTTCTCCATGCAGATTGCGCGGATCTGCGCTTTGATGGACTGGATGGTCCGCTCTGCTTTCCCATTAGCTTGTGGCCGACGGGCCGTGATTCGCGCTACGTCTATTTCGAGTAGTCTAGTGAGCTCAGCTACTGTCTTGTTTATGAAAGCGGTGCCGTTATCTGAAACGAGTTGTTCCATAGTGCCATAACGCACAATCCACTCTGTAAGAATGGCGCGGGCAGTAGTCTCTGCAGACACATCCGGAACTGGCACTATCTCAAGGTAGCCTGTAAAGTTGTCAACTAAAACTAGTAAATAGCGATTGCCATCTTGCTCACGAAACGGGCCCGCGTGGTCTGCATGAACTATTTGATTAGGATATCCTGTGAGGATAGGTTGAAGTGGCTCCTTGTTCTTGCGCTTACTTTTCTTAGTACGACTACAGATTTCGCACTCCGCTATGATTCCTTTCACGAATACCTCGAGATTGGTGATTTGAAAGCGCTGTTTCAGCGTGCGAACAGTCTTGTTCACGCCGCAATGGTTAATGTCTTTATGATAGCATGAAACAAGTTCATCTATATTAGCTGTTTCTGGTATAACTATGAGACGACTGACAGGTCTGCCATGCTTGCCAGGCTTGACTCGAACTAGCAAGCCGTTCTCTACTTCGAGTTCGTCAAACAAAGCCCAAAGGGTGCGTATCTCTCGGCTGCAGTCCTGAACATCTGCTTTCGTAAGCCTTGGCGATTTACCAGCAACGGCCTCGATCAGCTTCATCAAGTCAACACTGGTCTCCTGGGCATCTTTGGCCCAGAGGTTCTCGGCAGCCTCAGACATCTCGTCACTGGCGTCAGTGTCCTGCGCAGTTGGCGGCGCGGAAGATGCTGGTTGAATATCTGGCTCATCCAGCGTGTGGGAGACTACTGGGGCAGAGTTAAGCAATGGAACGTGAAGGTCCGCCTCACTCGAACCAGGGAATTGTTGCGGAAGCTCGGGTGCCACAAGAGCATTCTGTTGGTGATTGGCACTCTCAGCAGAAGCGGTGTCCGAGGCGAGGCTCATGTGCAACGCCTGCAGAAAGGGCTGCTCCGGTTCAGTTTGAGTATGAGCCCCCGATGGAGTCTGAGTGCTAATGGAAACGCTTGTGACCTCCATGGTAAGCATTTTGCTATTGACTTGCGTTGAAAAAACGTCCGCTTGGAGATCAAGTGATTCCGTCTGGTTGCCGGTGTCTACCTGCACAGCTCTCAGTTGCATGGACTCGCTACAGTTGTCTTCATCAATTTGTCTCGGCTTCTCCGACTGAATGAACTTTTCCCGGAAAGCGGGGATTTTGCTGCAAGTCGGGCAATCATGGTGGTCGGCTCGAAAGCGTGGATTCCGGCTAAGAACATCAGCATTGATATGCTTGGAACCAGCACGATGCTCAACAGCGAAGTCGTACTCGGCGAGACGCTCGAGTGGAGTCTGGCAAACTTTGAAATTGTAGACGTCGATGGTAGCTAACCACTGGGCTAGCATGCCAGTGGCATGCTTTTTAGTGTGCAGCCACTGCAGTGCTGCTGCATCTGAGCGAACAAGAAATTTACGGTCGAGGAGGTAAGTCCTGAAATGTTCGAGCATGATTACAAGGCCAAGCAACTCTCGCATGGTGGCGCAGTAATTCTGCTGAGATTGAGTGAATTTTTTCGAGGCGTAGGCCACTACATGCTCCTGACCGTCAGGGCCTTCTTGTGAGAGCACGCCCCCGACACCTTCAAGAGATGCGTCGCAGTCTAAGATGAAGAGGCCTGCAGAGGCATTGAGGTCCGGGTACGCCAAGACAGGGGGCGCGCACAAGCTGGCCTTCAACTCCTCGAATGCCCTGTCATGATGCTCGAGCCAGCAGAATTTTGCTGAGCCCTTTGCTAAAGAGTAGAGCGGAGCAGCAACGACAGAGAATCGGGGAACAAACTTCCTATAGTAGTTCGAAAAGCCCAAAAAGGCAAGCAGCTGCTTCTTGTCGGTTGGACGACACCAATCTCGAACGGCCTCGATCTTCGCCGGGTCCGCCTCGATACCATCTGGGGAAACTATGAACCCTAAAAAACGGACTCGATCTTTGAACAGTTCGCATTTGGCTGGCTTGATCTTCAAATTAGCTTTCTTCAGTTGCCACAAAACGAGTGCAAGGTGGACGATCATTTCGTCATTGTCTTTAGCTTTTATTATTATGTCGTCGAGGTAGATAAGGCTAACGCGCATTAGCAGCGGCTTGAACACTCGATGCATAAGCTTTGCGAAATTGGCTGGTGCGGTTTTTATGCCAAACGGGACTACTTTCCACCGATAGGTGCCTTGTGGACACGAAAAAGCTGTTAGGTCTCTATCCTGTTCCTTAATACCTACCTGCCAGTAGGCAGAGGTGAGGTCCAAGCTGGAAAACACTTTCGAGCCGGCGAGGCTGTCAAAGCTTTCGTCAATTAAGGGCAAAGGAAAAGTGCAGGGTTTTATTACCTTGTTGACTAACCGGTAGTCGATGCACAGCCTTTGAGAGCCGTCTTTCTTCTTTACTAAGACAATTGGCGATGCCCATTCTGAATCACATTCCTCAATGACACCCTGCGACAAGAGCTGATGTATATGCTTGTCAAGAAATTCCTTCTGCGCAGGTGTTGTGCGCCTAGAAGGTTGTGAAATAGGCCGGCAAGCAGGGTCCTGCAATTCGATATTCATTTCATGCAGATTGGTCCTTCCCAAGTCTGTCTCACTTTTAGAAATCTGACTCTGGAAGTGATTTAGGAGCTTAACCGTGACTGCCAGCTGGTTATTAGATAACTTTGTCTCGTCCAGTTTGAACTGCTTAACTAGCCAAGCTGTTGTACTCGGATCGGGATGTGGAAGCTTTGAAAGCTGAGCACCCAGCTTCTCTACGTTTGAGAAAGTGAAGTCTTTTTCCGTGAGAGTTGTCTGGGAAATGACTTCTCCATCCCCCAAATTCTGAAATGACGCAATCTCTTGTCCCTTGACGATTGTTGACAGTTGATCGCTACTATTGAGTAGGCGCACAAGGACATGATTAGTGCTACTTACATTGTCCACTGAATGGGCAACAAATAATTCAGAGTCCGTGCAGAATAATCTAGTTCCTATGACACCATGGGAGCCAGGATCAGCGTCGATGACTCTGCTAGGGACGACTGTCTCTGATCTGGGCGGCAACTGGACATTGCAGGCTGCAGTGACCCTACGAGCTCGGAAAATTCCCTTGTCACCTTCAATAATGGGGACAGGATCACCATCCACTGTGGCCTGGCCATCGGCTATGAGCAAGTTCATGTTGAAGCTCCTCATGAAATCCATTCCCAACAGGACGTCTGTAAGCTGCCCTTCGGTGACTAGGAAGACATGTGTCTTAAGCACTTTGCCTATCTTAACTTCACAGTGCAGTGTGCCAATAATCTTAGTTGAGGTGCCGTTGAACGCGGTCGCAGCTTGGTACCTCCTGGCCGGAGTAAAGGCGTTGTTAATTGGGTCTTTAGTTACAAGCTGGTCTCTGACTTTGACACCCATGACACTAGCGTTGCAGCCAGAGTCGAGGCACGCGATGACCTTGCTGTCGCCAATATCCAGCTGCACGAACATGCTTGACTCCAAAACGGCCTCGTCGGTGCAAGATTGGTCACAGCGGACTGGCGTTGAGTGACAACTAACCCACACTGCCTGATCGCGTTCGCGTCCGGGGTCAGCTTGTCTTTGGAACTGCACAGCTGTGCCAACAATCTGGTGGCTATCAACAAGCTGCTTCAGCTCGTTGTCAAGTTTTGAGTAGTGGACAAAAAGAGAGTCTGGCATCTGAGCTGACTGGACGAAACCATATCCGCCTCTCCAAGACGTGATAGTTCCGGACTCTCTGGCGTGAAATTTAGCACTGTTGTGGTGATGACTCTGAGGTGCTCCACCCCCTCTCCCGTTGAATGGCGGAGGTTGGGGGCAGTCAGCTGTAAAGTGGTCCGATGCGCCACAGCGATTGCAAGACTTTGAGGATTTCTTTCCTTTATGAGGATGGAATTTAGCATTTTGCTTGAAATTATTAGAAGCCGAAGTTGGCATTGCAGGCATATGCGATGAATTGACCTGATTAGTTCTAGGCTGAGATTTAGTTGCAGGGGTATTTCCTACTGACTGGTTTTGTTGATTCTGTCGCAGTAGATTCTCCAGCTCAAGGACTCGTGCTTCGAGCTCCGCTGTCCTGTCGGAAGCCGCGCCCGCAGCCCTGACTATAGGAGTTGCACTATCACTGGATAAGAGCTTCTTGACACCTGCAATCTCCCTGGCCTTCTTTGCTAGATCTTCAGCAGTATACTTAGAATTCTCTTGGCCCAGAAGAATCAGCCTTTCTGCTAAAGCTTTGTCTCTCTGTCCGTAGCAGAAACGGGCACGGACTAAAGGTTCAGCCTCAGTCTTTGTCAACCCTGCAGACTTGGAGAGATGGATGAGTCGGTCAAAGAACTCCTGCGTTGACTCAGATACGAGTTGCTCAGCAGCGACCAGTTCTAGGTAGCATTTCTGCTTGGTGCCTGAATCTGTGAACCGCTCTTCAAGAGCCTTAAGCGCAGTCTCAATAGCGACTCGATGCAATGAGTTATTGAACATGAATTCCTGGCACTCTGGAGATAGCATCGACAAGAGAACTGCAGGTTGCTGTGGCGTTGGAACATGATGAGCTTCAATATAGGTTACGAACTGGGTCTTCCAAAGTTCGAAGTTCATCTGCGGCTGGAAAGGCGGTGGAGGGCGGAGCCTCGGGCTTTTTTGCAGTCTGTCTACAGCAGCGGATGCTTCCCGGTCGCAAGTTTTCTCCAGAATCAGTGTCAAGGTGTGCAAGACCTTCTGCAAGTCGGATTGGGCCCCACCATCCTCAGATGGCTTCGCCTCGTCGCCTTCTCCTAGCATTCCAAACAGCGAAGACAAGCGGAACAGAGAGAGAGAGAGGAAAAAAAACGGATGGAGAGGAATAGAAATACACGCAGAAAAACTGGCAGAGGGAAACCAAAAGGTGCCTAAATAAGCCTAAACAACTCCCTAACTGAAAAGAGACACCACAGATAAAAACTAACTCTGCCAGCAAGTCCCTAAATAAAGAGAGAGCAGGAAAAAAGGCGCGTTCTCACCTGTGCCGCACCACGCCAAATGCTGACCACTGAATCTGGACACGTCTCGCTTGGATGGAGGTTGCTCGTTTGCTCGTTTGCTCGTTAGGCCTAGGCTTGGCTGAGAAAGGGCGAACCAGTGCCGGCTAGCTAGGTCGCAGTTACGGCGGACAGGACTGCAGGTTTGATTGTGCACTTTTTTTGCAAGCTTGGATGACTCACAAGGCTTTAGACGGTAGAAAATAAGCGGCCGTTGGGGTTGTTGTCTAGCGTGCGCCAATTTTCGTTCTAGGCTGTAGTTGTCACGTGATGATAGTATGCGAAACTTAGCTGGCTGGGCTGGCCGTGCTACTGAGATGACTTGCAGAGCTGAGCAGAACCGGATAGAACCGGTTTCGGGCGTGTGATGAGTCTTGTCTAAACGGTGGGACCCTCCATTTTTAATGTGACGATTAACGTGTAGCGGTAGCACTTTCAAAATAGGTTTAAATGATGATAACCCTGGCGATTAATTATGATGCGATTTAGTTCGGGAACTTGTATTTTACGAGTTATTATTTGAGTAGCAGATCATTATTATAATAATTTAAACTATGAATAATTTGCTGAAGACGCGCTAAGCACTGCACGCTGCGTTCGCTTACAAATATACGCCTGCTCAATGGCTTAAATTAATTAATATTAAATTCCCTTAATTTACTAGACTTAGAAACTCTTAAACCAAACAACTAATTCTCGGGGCTAACAGTAAATTCTTAACACGCTACGAACTGTGCTCTACAGAAAACTCCAGACACGTTGTAAGAAAAATAAATAGCAAAATAAACGCTTTTGAACAGCCGCACTGAAAAGTTGGTAACGAGAAAAACAAAGCGAAATAAGTAAATGCTTAAAAATTATAAACTTACGAAAAATAAACACAATAATTAAATTACGCAGAAAATTAAATGCCAATTATTGCTAGTAAATACTTGGGATCAATATCAAAAACGTCTCAAGTCCTTGACTCCGAGCTGACTAAAATGCGAATTCGGAATTCACAATATGAAATTCAAGTAACCACTGCTGCATTATAGATAGATTATTAGTCCTTGATGAAGTCATGAGCCAGGTTAAAACAGTTTTGCTGAAGAAATACTACAGAGACTACAGAAAAACTAAATGAAGACTACAGAATTATCGAGCATATTCATTGGCGCAACCAGAAATTTGTGAAAGAAAGAGGCGCATACCGATAGTTAGGTTTGAAGGGGGAGGCTAGCAAAGGACAACTCACGCTTTAAGCGGTCCTCAGAGGGTAGATGTTTTGCTTGAAAAAAATTCGCTTTGTACCCTTCCGCTTTTTTTCTTCCTTCTCAGGAAGGGAGATAGCTAGTCAGTCCCCGCCCCCTGTAGACCCCGACTCAACTCAAGCGTCCCTGAGGCCGGCCGGTGTATGTATCATTTTTTTATTGTTTAGATAGTTAAAACAACAAAATGTTTCGTATCACATATTTTAACCTCCTCTTGGAGAAAATTCTATTTTCCACGTTATAAAAAGTTGTTTTAAGTAGTTTAGTGTAAATCTTGTTTCTTAGGAGTTGTCGAATATTTACGTTTAATTGTTCGAGGCATCTTATTTTTAAGCAATATTTTTCTCCAAACAGACAGATACTTCTATTTTATTGCGCTTTTTCTGTTAGCTGACTGTCTAGAACAGCCCCTATGAGTCCGGCATAAAATTCATTTTTTAGCGACGAAGCAAGAAAAAGATTCATCTAGAGGCCTATTTGTCAAAGGCCCTAAACCCAAAGCCGTTGGCGTGGGTGCCAATAATCAAATCGCGAATTTGCGTTTACAGCACGCGTAAAAAATAAATAGGCCTATGTCCAGGGTTTATTTTTTGCTGGGCACAGGATGCAAAATCGCATCATCTTCTTAATTTTAAAATGCAATTTAATGGTTTAGGGTTCAATTTTTTAAAAGTCTTATTTAAGATGTATTTTATTGAAAAAAAATCAGGATTCTAAATCGCATCCTAAATCAAATTTCAGGAGGCGATTCTCGAGGTCAAGAAGCTATAGCATCCCTATAGCGCAAAAAATAAACCCAGGGCCTAAATTTGGTGTAGCTGGGACTTTTGTCTTAGCTGAGGTAAAGTGTTGTGTCATGATCTAAAACTGGGTTTTTGCTGGGCACAAGATGAAAAATCGCATCATGTCCTTAATTTTAGGATGCGATTTCAGGGTTTAGGATGCATTTTTCAAGTCTCATTTAAGAGGTCTTTCATTGTGAAGAATTAATAAAATCAAGAGGCAAAATTGCATCCTATATTAAATTTCAGGATGCAATTCTCAAAGTCAATATAGCTATAGTATCCCTATTGCACAAAAAATAAGCCTAGAATCCTAGATTAAAAAAGTAGAACTGTGACACTATGGCCAATGTTGTAAGCCGACACTTCAAAATAGTCAAATATTAAGACTAAGCTTAGGCTATGCATAATAGCCTATGCATTTATATACTTGATCATTTATGGTGGTCTGGCCCACGTAAGCTTTAACTTTAATTGTTTTCTTTGTAGTTTTGGACTCTAAAAATGCAATCCAAGAAAAGAAAAAAAATTAAAGGTTGACTATTTATCTATTAAAAGGCCTAGGTAGAAAGCTAGCTAGATTTTAGGCAATCTTTCGGATTCCTGCTCTAAATTATTTTCCGTGTTTTATTAAAATACTATGATATACAAATGATAAATTGGCCTAAAGTACAGATTGTCACAGAGAGAGTCAAATAGTCACTCAAAATCATTATTTTAGTCTACAGGGGGTATAATACGAAATCTAGTAGAATGTATGGTACTAGCAAAGCCCTGTTTAATAGCTACCTCCAGGAATTAATGTGGCACCGCACTTTTCCAAAGCCCCAATTCGGAAACATGCTCTATTGGATTTAACATTATTATTACCTATAGACTAAAATAATGATTTTGAGAGACTCTTTGACTCTGTGACAATCTATAGGCCAATCTATCATTTGTATGTCATAATATTTTAATAAAACATGGAAAATAATTTAGAGCAGGAATCCAAAAGATTGCCAGATTTTATTCTATTCTGGCAAAAGCCACTAATAGGCTCTGATAAATAAATTTTGAAAGTAGCACACTTTCAGTGCCTTTCTAGGTTTATTTTTTTGCTGGACACAGGATACGAAATCGCATCATGTTCTTAATTTTAGGATGCAATTTCAGGGTTTGGGATGCAATTTTTTAAAAGACTTATTGAATAGGTCTTTTATTATAAAGAATTTAAAAAAATAGGATGCAAAATTGCATCCTATATCAAATTTTAGGATGCAATTTTCAATGTCAAGATGCTATAGCATCCCTATAGTACAAAAAATAAACCCAGGCTGCCTTTATTTTTTATCTTGCCATGTTGGTAAAATGGTTACAGGTCAAGTGGGTAACAAGATATTTTGTTAACAACTTAATTAAAATTTTTGTTTCCATTTCCATTTTTGTATTCATTCTATAGTTTAGTCTATATCCTTAATTGCTACCAAAGTGACCAATATTTATACTATATAATTACAAAAATGTATGCAGCTTTGAAAAGTTATCAGTGTATTAGAAATTCAAGTAACTTGAGTATATAACTATTATTAGCTAATATTAATTTAAGCTGCACAATACCAATCACTAGTAGAAAGTATATTTTGTATTATACTTTTTATAATAAAAAAATTTTTCAGACTAAAAGCTTAAAAAATTCAAAGCAACTTGTCACTAAAATGACTATTAATAAAATATTTTTCATTGACTTGATCTATAACTCAAAATTGTTTAATTTCCTAGTAGGCCAAGATTAGGAGTTAGGGTAAGGCATTGTCAGCTAATGAAATGGGGTGTCTAAAAAGTAAATAAATTTTATATATTTTTATGTATTATTATTTATTAGTTATAAATTATTTCTAGGGACTTCTTAACATTTTTTGGTAGTAGAATGCTTCCTAAACTCCAATTTCAATGAAACTTTATCCATTTCTTCTTTAATATATCTTTAGTATCATTGTAAAGTTTGGAAGTCTTAAACTTATTTCTGAAAGTAAAACAAGTATTTTGGACATCTTGGAGTTCAGGTCAATAAAATACTTCCTATTTTCCAACATCAAAGAAGAATGGGTAAATGAAACTTTACCTGTTCTTTTTAGTACATTATAAGTTTCATTATAATAAATTTTGGAGGTTAAAACCTTACCTAAAGCAGTACAATAGGTATCTTTATTCTTGTAATTCATATTTTGTAAAAAAAATAGTTTAAAAGTTGTCTCTAAAAGTTTTGGCTTTAATTATGTTGATAGTACAAACATCTTTTTATATACTATTCCAACAATTTACACTTTTTTACACATTAAATTAGCTGGAGGCCTTCCCTATCATACATACGCAATACCCGGCCGAATCAGCCGGGTGACAGGCCTGCCAAGCAAGGTACGTCGCAAAATCGCTGATGCAAGTCGCAAAATCGCCAATGCAAGTTGCAAAATTGCCAATGCAAGTTGCAAAATTGCCGATGTAAGTCGCAAAATTGGTGAAAAACAAGGGGGTAAGTCGCAAAATCGAGAAGAATTGGGAAGATTCAGGCAAGAATGGTTCGCGGGACCTTTTTTTTGGTCCTTCAAAATTTTTGGCCAACTAAAGTGCAAATTTTTCCACTGACGACTTATGTCGCACTTACACTGAACAATGTCGCACTTTTGATCAGAAACAATGTTGCACTTACACTAAACAACGTCGCACTGGCTGGGTAAGATTCAGGAGGTTGCACATGTATGTTCCCTATCCTAAAACCCCCTTGCCCTCAGACCCCAAATGTGGGTTACCAAAAAAGAAAGAGTATATAGAGTCTAGACCCAATCTTTAATAGATCCCAATGTCTCTATTGAAGAGGTCTATAAATTATTTTTGCTGTGGGCCTCCCCTATTAAAACCTCCTTTCCCTAGACCCTAGGTAGGTATGGATTTAAGCTATATAAAAATATAGTATAAAATTGAAATCAGCATATCAAAAATCTATTATAAAGACAGATGTATTGTATTAGCCTAGAAAAACTTGAATTATTTTACCAACCTAAACTTTAAAAAGTCTTGCATTTTTGCTCTTGCAGCATATTTTTTATTATGGAATCAATAACATTTCTTAGAAAATTTATTTTCAGTTGCTTCAAAGGAACCATGCATGCACTATTGGAATCACCTAGCCATTTATAATGGTTACACTTAATGGTAAGCTGCTATTAGACAAAATAGCAATCATATGCCAACAATCAACCAAAAGCAACTTATATATATGCATTGCCGGAGCAAATGGCTGGGTGATTCCCAAGGTTGTGCCTATACATGAAAGGTACTAACTACTAATATATTTTTTTATTTTCTTCAAAATATGATTTACAATTTTTTCTTCGACAATTAATTGGCATTAATAAATCAGTAATTCAGTCCAGTAATATTTATATTTTGTTAGTAAGTAAATTATTTTTGTGAAATGTTCTTCTTTGATTCTAGATTTTTTAAAGAAAAGTATGCTCTGTAAGCAGAATTTTAATGTGTTTTTAAAGTGAATTATTTTACTTTTTTATTGTGCAATTTCTATGCTCTTTCCATTTTTTGACTGCTAATCTATTCAACTATAACCAAGGACTTCTTGAAATTATCTTTCTGTTTAAAATGCTATTGAGTATAAGTTTATCTACAATTTTTTTATAAAAGTTAAGTATCTACCCTAAATTTAGCTGCACAATGGCTATCATACTACTTTGCATAGTCCTCAAATAATCTTCATAGATCCCATGCCTTTATTAGGTCTGTATATTATTTTAGCTACAGGCTCCCACTCAATGCCCCCATTAACCTAGATCCTAAATATGGGTTTAAGCTATAAAAATAATAAATAGGTCATATCTTTAATAGACCCCTATACCTCTATTGAAGATTAGGTCTACAAAAAATTTTAGTTAAAGACCTCCTACCCAAACACCCCTATTCTCCAATACCCAGAGAATATTCACCATCATCATGGGATGCAAGGAGCAATTTTTGGTCAAAATTGGGGAGGTAAGTCCCAAAATTGGGGGTTGGGGCAAGTTGTAAGAATGGCTGTGTAAGTTTACAAATGGGGGGAATGCAAATATAACATAGCAAAAAGTAAATTATTGCCAAGAAGTAGATTGTGGGATTTTTTTCTCCTTTGAAAATTGTCCAAAGTAAGTCACAAATTTTGTTTAAACTAAGTTGCACCAGCCAAATGAATTTTCTGAATTTTGGATGTGTGAATACTACCATACTATAATTATCTTTTTATAATGCTGTATTCCCGTGTCTCCCATAGTGATGATAGTTCTAAGCCTAAAATTATTTGCTAAATTTTGGCTAAATTGACGTAAGCATTTGAATTTTAAGGGCTTAAGTCAAATTTCAATAGTGATTAAAGAAGATAAGTAGCATAAATAGAAGTTTTAGAAATATTGTTGAAAGCTAAAAATTCCAGACAAACTTCAGGATTATGTCAGTTTTAAAGGCACCAAATCCCTACACTTTTTTATTTCAAAGGGTTTTATTTGGCTCACTAGAAAAGAAGATTATTTAAATTTGATTGTCAATTACCAATGGCATAAAATATTCAATGTAAAATCGATATCTTCAAATACTAATATTACCATGATGGTGCTTAAATTTTCTAATGGAGTCTAAATGCCAATGCTGATGATATCCTATATTTTAATTTTCTTCCTAACTTGCAGCTATTTATGTACAATTTTTCCTCAGTCATCTAACCAGACCAGATACGCAATACCAAAGAAATCACGGCAAAAGCTTCAGTACATTTCATTTTCTATCATTGACGATACTGTCTGCCGCCTGACCTACAGGGCGGGCCCAGCTGTTGATGCAATGACTGAACCAGCTGCAGGTGAATCTGACACTATGCCTGATGAGGCTTCTAAGACTGGCACCCCGACTGCCGAGCCCCAGACTGCAGTGCTTAAACAGGCGCAGGCAGTCGAGTCTGTTGCACCACAGCCAACCAAAGTTAGCGAGGTTGAAATTCACGATAATGAGCACAGAAAAGATACACCAGATAATCACTCGCTAGGTGATGAAACTGAAAAAGCTGATCTCCAAGCCAGCGACTTGGACAATGTGACTGATTCCACAAAGTCTAAAGAAGGGGAGCCTCAGGCCCCAGAATACCAGGCACCAGGGAATCGTGCCTCAAATGATAAAATAGCGGAATTGCAGGTCTTGAATGATGAAGAAGCGAATTTTCAGGCCTTAAATTCTGAAGGTGTAGTTCCGCAGGGCTCAAATGCTGAGGCAGTGGATATTGGTGCCTCAGAGAAAGAAGAGAAAGATAATTCTGGGGACGCAGCCACAGCGGATCAGAGCGAAACTGCGCCTGTCCCTGCCAATTCAGCTTTGCCAAGTGAATTTGAATCGGCTGTGTGTGAACCCGATCCCAAACTCCAGACTGCCAGCATCGATGAGCCGGTGGTTGCGGAGTTTCCTGTTGCTAAGCCAGAGTCTTCCGTTGGACTTGCTGATGGCAAAGATTCGAAAACTGTAAATGCAAACGGGTTAGCTGATGCTGGAACTGGCCTTGCAGAAACTGAAGTGTCCATTGGCGATATTGGCGAGTCATCAGCAGAGGAGGTAGTCATGGCAGCCGCCGAAACAATTCAGGACGACGTTTTGACTGAGCAGGAAATGTCTGAGGCGAATCTTGCTGATGCCGACGCCGACGTTGAGGCTGCAAACGAAACGGATGACGCAATCATGGCCGAAGCTGAGGCTGCGCTTGATGAAGCGGAAGCGGAGGCGCTAGCTGCAGAGGCCATGGCAACCGGGGGAGAGGCTGCTGAAGCGGAACCCACTCCGATGGATGCAGAAACCGACCAGGAACCAGCGGCTAAGGCCGAGGCGGCTGAGTTTCCAGAATCGCACAGTCCTAGTGGCAATGGCCAGAGTGCCGGGGCCACCCCCGCCAGCCAGAAGACACCACTACGAACGCCATCAATGGCAGCAGCAGTGGCAGCCGCTGCCAAGGCGGCCGCTGCTGCAGCGGCAGCCGGAGGCGGCACCGCCTCGACCCCACGCCCATCAAAGCCGCGGAAGCCGATTGGGACCGGGCGGCGCTCGCGGCAGGCAAGGCGGGATCCCAATGAGCCGGTGAACCCGCGCTCCGCCTACACCATCTTCGTTAAGGAGAAAATGGAAGAGCTAGGTGTGCACATCAAGGACTCGCCAGACCTCAAGCTCAAGGGCAAGGAGCAGATCAAGGTAGTGGCTCAGCAGTGGCGGGACCTGTCTGCCGAGGAGAAGGAGCGCTATCAGCAGATGTTTACGAAGGCGTTCGCGGCCTACGAGCAGGACCTCGCCGCTTACAAACAGACGGAGTCGCATCGCCTTTTCCAGGTGAGTTTTGGGGGCTTTTTATTGCTTGTTTATCCAGTAATTAAAGGACTGGGAGTCAGTCACCCGTTTGCGGATCAGACCATTATTATTCTTAGAGCTATGATTAAGGAAACTTGATGCTGGCCTGCAAAATACGGGCCGGTGGGTGGGGCACCCGCGTAAACAGTAAACAGGTTATTGCGTCTCGCGACTCATTGCAACGCTTTTTCCCGCATCTGGCAGGAGAAGCTCAAGGCGATGGACGCAGAGAAGGCTAAAAATAATCCTTCGACTTCGTCTGCGCCAAATCCGGCCAACGCAGCGGCCGCTGCCGCAGCTGCAGCTGCTGCAGCCAAGAAGAAATCGGCCAGCGGTGGGATCGGAGGTGCCGGGGTCACCGCAAAGATTGCCGCAGTCGGGGGCGGCGTCAATAAAATCGTCAGCTCGGCGGCCACTGCCGCGGCACCGGGCGTCGCACCTCCTGCCAGCTCCGCCAACATTGTTCGGGTCAAGGAGGAGCAGCTGCCGTTGCAGCAGCAGCTGACGACTGCCGTAGTGCCCCAGCAGCTGCTCCAGGGAATGGTGCATCTGCCTCAGGGCCTGTCCGCAGCCCCTGTGCCAGTGTCCGGAGCTCCTGGCCAGCCGCTGCTGACTGCCACGCCTATCCGCCTCGACGCTCTGAACCAGTTCGTGCCCGTATCGCAGCTCCAGCAGCTGCTTCCACCTGGCACCGTCACTCTGCTGGCCGTCACACAGCAGCAGCCGCAGCAGCTCCAGCAACTTCAGCAGCTTCAGCAGCCGCAGCTACAACAATTGGCTGCTCAGCTGCCACCGCCGCCCCAGATGCAGCCTCAAGCGACACTGCAGCAGCAGCAGCAAGTAATTGTGTCTTCACAGGCTTTGCTGCCCAGCTTCCCTGAGCTCAGTCAGCCGGCGCTGCTGGCTTACAGCGGTGCCCAGCCACAGCAGCTACAGCAGCTGCAGCCACAGCAGCAGCAAACTTCAGTGTCCTATGCGTTCAGCGGTTCCAGCGTGCCTCTGCTGGACTCGTTCGTGTCGTCGTCTAGCTCGGCGGGCGGCGCCGGCATGCTGGAGATTGACAGCAAGCTGGGTCTGGTTGTGTCCTGCGGCCAGCAGCAGACTCTGCAGCAGGATATGAAGCCGCTGGTCAGCGTGGCCAACCTGCAGATTGTGAACGCAGTGGCCGCCGCCTCAGCCAATAAGCCGATGCAGTACATGACTGACATTGTGGGCATGATCCAGCGCATCGCTCAGGCCATGGACCGCAAGGCTTCTGGCCAGCCAACCCAGGGCCTTGAAGAGGCTGTCATGCAGCTGCGGAACAAAATGTTCGAGGCGCAAAACTTCTACCAGACCACCGGGCGCGACTTCGTCAGCGAGCTGCAGGCGCAGATTGACAAGATCCTACCGTCGCTTAACGACGTGAGGTCCGAGGTCCTTTACAAGCTGCAGGATGTCATCCGGTCCATGATCTTCGCGCCGCAGCAGCAGCAGATCTGATCGCTGTTCACTCTGACCTACGTTGATGCGTCATCTGTTCTCAATGCGCAAAATGTACGCCCACACTTGCTTACCGACTGTCTCTGCTGACGCTCCCCACCGCGCTGCTCCCCGTGTGCCCCGAATTATCGTTGATCCAAAGTTAGGAAATTAGTGACGGCGTGGCCTCATCAATACCCCTGTAAATTTGGCCCTCAGTGCCGCATCTGGGCTCTGTTATTCGCCCCTGTCACTGGCCGCTCCCCCTTTGCTGACTGCAGCGTCCCAGAGTTTTCGTCTGCGCGCACTTTCAGTCAGCTGCTGCTCCATATCCGCCATTTATGCTCCCCCGCTTGGCAGCTTGCTCTTTTCATCTCGTTTCTGAGTAAATTTTGTAGCCTGGCGTTGCTGTAACTCACTGCTTGCATTGTTGCGGTCTCCTGTACAAAGAAACTGGACGTAATCTATCGAGTGTTTTTCTCTGTTAAATATTCACTGTTATTTATTCACTCGTTCAACATCGCATCATCAGGTCTGCTTTTTGAGATTGCGTGTTTGTTTCTTTTCCACCGTTTTTTGTCTGCAGCCCGCTGGGCAAAACCATTTTTTTATCTCGGCCCCGCGCACGCACACGAAATTTTTGGCTCCCAAAATATTTACTGACACATGTACGCCCGCTTCATGGAGTGTTAGCCGTGTAATTGCTGGTGTTTTTGCTCCAGCCTCCTTGTACAGACTTTTCCCCATCCTATGAATTACATGTAGCATCGCCACTATGTAGCCGCAGCAATAAAATTTATATTTAATGTGCGCGAGTGAATCCACTTACTTTTCCTCTATTTAGTTTTCACATTTTAGACTTAATTGCTGCTAAAATTGGCTTTGATATCGTTTGTTTTAGTGGGTTTCTCCTATCATTTCTTTTCTGTATTATCTTCTACCTGTTTCTCTTTTCTGCTCCGCTGTTTATCTCATATTCTGACAGACTTTTGTGCTGTCAGAAGGTAACTAAAATTAAATATACTAGCGTGTCTATCTGCGTACAGCTGGCCTCTGTGCCTGTGTGTCTGTCTAGTTCTTTTCCTGCCGCCTATGCTCTGAGATAGTATAGTTGCCATACGATCCCGTTAGTTAGGCTGTAGTTATCCTGTTAGTTATCAGACATTCCTGTGCAGTCAGGCTTAAGATTTCAGGCAGTCGTGTGCAGTCAGGTTTGAGATATCAGGCAGTCGTGTGCAGTCAGGTTTGAGATATCAGGCAGTCGTGTGCAGTCAGGTTTAAGATATCAGGCAGTCGTGTGCAGTCAGGTTTAAGATATCAGGCAGTCGTGTGCAGTCAGGTTTAAGATATCAGGCAGTCGTGTGCAGTCAGGTTTGAGATATCAGGCAGTCGTGTGCAGTCAGGTTTAAGATATCAGGCAGTCGTGTGCACTCAGGTTTGAGATATCAGGCAGTCGTGTGCAGTCAGGTTTAAGATATCAGGCAGTCGTGTGCAGTCAGGTTGCAGTTATCAGGCAGTCGTGTGCAGTCAGGTTTGAGATATCAGGCAGTCGTGTGCAGTCCTGATAACTTGCCGATGATATTTCCTTTATATCCTCAGCCATGTCTGAGCGCTACGGATTCTCGCTGACAACATTCAGTCCCAGCGGCAAGCTGGTGCAGATCGAGTACGCGCTAAAGGCGGTGGAAGCTGGTGCACCCAGCGTCGGCATCAAGGCTACCAACGGTGTTGTGCTGGCTGTTGAAAAGAAGTTCTCATCTGCTCTGATTGACGCCGCCACAGTGCACAGGTAATTGGAGGTTGCTATGCGGAATTCAGGTGGTTGCAGCTCATTCTCAGCTTGCATTGTTCGCCAATTCTCACTACGCGCTCCGACAGAATCGAGCCCGTGACCAGCCACTGTGGACTGGTGTACAGCGGCCTTGGCCCCGATTTTCGCGTTGTGCTGCAGGACGCCCGCCGGTCCGCCGTGGGCTACCAGCTGGCCTACGGCGAGGCGATCCCGCCCGAGCAGCTGGTGCAGCGCGTGGCCGCCCTCATGCAGGAGTTCACGCAGAGCGGCGGCGTCAGACCGTTCGGCATCTCCGTGCTGCTGGCTGGCTGGGACCGCGACACCAACCGGCCCATGCTGTTCCAGTCCGACCCGTCCGGCACCTACTTCGCCTGGAAGTCCACGGCCCTGGGCAAGAATCACGTCAATGGAAAGACCTTCTTGGAGAAGAGGTGGGTGCAGCTGTGATCCCGTTGAGTTGAGCTTTCACGCCTGACTTCACCATCTAATCCGCCTGTTCTCTCAGGTACAACGAGGAGCTCGAGCTGGAGGATGCCGTTCACACGGCGATCCTGACGCTGAAGGAGAGCTTCGAGGGCCAGATGACGGAGGACAACATCGAGGTTGGCATCTGCAAGGCCGACGGCTTCAAGAAGCTGAGCCCCGCGGAGATCAAGGATTATCTGGCCGGGATCCAGTGAGCCCGGAGCTGCAACCTGCCCCAGAACGTTAACGTTATCTGCGTCACTTTCTGTTGAAATTTGCCCAGTGCTAGCCTGTATCTATCCAGTGACGCCTGCCCGCTCTCTTATCTATTTCTCGGCTTGACAGCGGGCTACAAGCTATTTAAAAGTACATTCGCTGGCCAAGCGCCTTGCTATAATAGAAGAGGCATTTTTCAGTTAAAACTGTGTCCGACCAGCAACCAGAACTTTCTCAGTTTGAGTCTGCAGAACCGGAGAGCTGGCCTGCGACTCGATTCCTAGTTAATTCCCCGCTCCCAACTGGCGCTTCTTTAGGCTACATAAATACAAACCGGTAGGAAGTTGTTTCGCTAAGCGTTTCTGCTCACTTTGTAGCGCCTTTTTGTTGTTCATTTCCGGTCTTTATTCGCTAAGTAGGCTCTGCTGGCTCGTTAAGGCTCAGGTTTGCGATTGAAACTTTGCCCTTACCGCCTGCCACCGACTGCTGCTTCCAGCTCTTGTTCCTCAGCCTGACCGAGCTCCAGCCAGCATGCACTTTCGCCTTCTCTTCACCCTAGCAACGGTCGCCTGGCTGTTGCTAGGCAACTCGCAGGCTGACATTTACCTGCACTATCCGCGCGGCTCCAACAATCGACTGAACGAGAATTCGGCCGCCCGGGCCAACGCCAACCGGCTGTTCGACTCGCAGAACAACAACAGGGGCGGCTACAACGTCGGCGAGTTTGGGCCGGGCCAGTTTGACGAGACCTACTTCTACGGGGCTGGCGGCGCGTCCCGCCTGTCCCTGGAGTGGACAATGCAGCACGGGTGCCGGGACGGCCGCCAGGGCTGCCGGGTGGTGGTGCAGGCCATGTGCCAGCCGCTGGTGGCCGGCGAGGCCTCCGACACGCTGCGAAACGGCAACTCAACGCAGACGCAGCAATTTCAGCCGCCCACCGGCGCCAGCCCCATCGATGAGACCGTTGAGAACTTTCTGGCCAGGAAGGCGGCCTCCGCCACCGCTGATCGGGGGCTGCACGAGCCTTTCGAATGGTGAGCTGGCATGACGCGGGCTGAATGGGTGCTTGTTAGGTTATTGAACATAATGTCATTAGTTGGCTGCACCGAGAAGCTGAAACCCCGCCACATTGTATTTATTTGTATATCCGAACTGCTAGTTATTTCATATTAATTCCATAACATTCACATCTAAATGCACTTCAGAAGATCAGTGCATTTATGGGGATGTAAATTCTAGTGCATTTAGGGGATGTGAAGTCCAGTGCATTTATGGGGATGTGAAGAGCAGTATTTTAAGGGAAATAAAATTTAAGGAATTTGATATTTAGGGACTGAATGCACGGTCTGGCATTGTTAAATTCAGCTGTTTATAGCTATTTAGTTGTGAAATTCAAGGAATAAGAAACTTAGTGAACGTGAAGGCCCATGTTTTAGGGCTTGTGTAATTCAGAGAATGTGAAAGCACCCTGCAACCATAAGCATACGCATATGGAACTTTTTTGAGCAATGGGAGGACACACCAGCGGTTCAACTAGCATTGCATGAGTACTTGACACAGCATTGCCCAGGTAACGGCGTCCGAAGTGACCGGCTATAGTGACCGCATCAAAAACTCTTTGCAAACTGCGAGAAGCGATTAAGCAAGAATTTCCCACTGGCTTAAACACCCCCTATTTGAGCCCTCAATTACCGCTGGGTGACACCCACAGCCTGCAGTTCTACTTGCCTGCCTGTCCGCAGCGCCCGATTCTCCCCGCACATCCCGCAGGTACGACGCCTGCTACGCCCGTGAGCGAAACCGCGGTCTCTTTACCGCCGACCAGCGGCTGCGGGGCACCAGCGCCATCCACACCCGGCAGAATCCCGCCGGCACCAGGCGCGGCTTCGAGTGCCCCGAGGAGCGGGATTATTATCCCTACTGGCACCCCACGCCCTGGCTGGATGTGGCCGTCCTCACTGACGATTTTGCCGACTGTCCGGCGCTCGTGGCGGCCGCTGCCGCGCCAACTCACGCCTGCGTGCGGACTTTCGCTGCCGACAGCGGCCGCCGGCTCTGGGCGGTGCCGGAGAACAACGAGTTCGACTGCGCCAAGAACGGCGGCCGCTTCCTGGCCTTCTACCCCTACCTGGAGGTGAGTTGTGCTGAATTTTACTGGCTAATCTTCGAATCAAGGTGTCGCATCCGCATTCTGGCTATCCTGAGTGAGTTCAGCCACAGAGGGGATTCAGCCGGTGGGGAAGAATTGATAGCGTGACCAGCCGTAACGCCTGGTGAAATAACGAAAACCCGCAGGTGGCCGCATCCATTGACAACGAGGCGGCCTGCTCAGCCCGCGGCTACCGCTGGGCCGTGCCTTATCGGCACCGCCTTTCCAGCCTGCAGCCGGCCTGCCTTGTGCCGCTGCCGCCTCTGGACTGCCGCCTGGCACCGACTACGCGGGACAACCACCTGGGCGACAAGCTGGGCGGCGGCCCCGTCACCTACGACTGGCAGCTGCCAAACTTTCCATCTGGCGAGCCCCAACGCTGCGTGTTGCGTCTTCGCTACAACCTGACGTCCACAGACTCCGAGGCCTTGGTCCGGCAGAATCCGCTGGTGCAGCCCGGCCTGCAGCTTGCCGTCAACTCTAACCAGGTTGGCCGTGTGTTCCAGGACCGCAGCCACGTGTTCCAGCTGCGTCGTGTGCCTGTACCTGTGGCTGGTGACCTTCAACACGTTGGAGTGCGCGGCAAGCGAGGTGGGCATCCGTTTGCTGCGGCACGATTTCTGTTTTGTCCAGGCCATTTGTTCTGGCTAGCACCATTTAGACTATAGCGTCACCCAGTCCCGTGCGCACCACACACCTCTCCCTGGCAACAGTGCTGGTGCACCCAAATCACCCACCTCTCGGTCAACAGTGCAGGTGCACCCAAATCACCCACCTGCCGGTCAACAGTGCAGATGCACCCAAGTCACTTACCTCTCGGTCAACAGTGCAGGTGCACCCAAATCACCCACCTCCCGGTCAACAGTGCAGGTGCACCCAAGTCACCCACCTCTCGGGCAACAGTGCAGGTGCACCCAAGTCACCCACCTCTCGGGCAACAGTGCAGGTGCACCCAAGTCACCCACCTCTCGGGCAACAGTGCAGGTGCACCCAAGTCACCCACCTCCCGGTCAACAGTGCAGGTGCACCCAAGTCACCCACCTCTCGGGCAACAGTGCAGGTGCACCCAAGTCACCCACCCATCGGGCAACAGTGCAGGTGCACCCAAGTCACCCACCTCTCGGGCAACAGTGCAGGTGCACCCAAGTCACCCACCTATCGGGCAACAGTGCAGGTGCACCAAAATCACCCACCTCTAGGGCAACAGTGCAGGTGCACCCGAATCACCCACCTCTCGGTCAACAGTGCAGGCGCACCCAAATCTCTCGGGCTACAGTGCAGTTGCACCCAAATCACCAATCTCTCGAGCTACAGTACCGGTGTACCTATCCCACACACGCAGGCAACATAGTGCAGGTGTACCCCGCCGTGGAGTACGACTTCTCGCCAACGCGACTTTCGGCCCGCGTCGGCGACCACGTGTTCCTGCAGTGGTCCGGCTCTAACTCGCACAACAATGTCGCCCCGGCCGGCGATGGTCAGACGGGTGATGATGGCGCCGGAGCGGACGGGACGGACCGCAGCAACCTGGCTGAGGCCAGACACCCGAACGACAACCTGCCACTTCCCTGGGAGGCGACTGGCTTCCTCAGCGGCGGCGCCGGTCGCGTGGTGTGGGCGGGTCAGGGCCCGGTGGACGCCTTGTCGCCGAAGGACTTCGGCCTGACGCTGGCCTCGGCCGGCTACTACCGCTGCTTTGCGGCAGCTGTTTGCGGCGCGGACAGTGCAGAGGCGAAGGCGCCGCTTGACGCAGAGTTAAACGCGGCGCCGGCCAGCTTCCCTGGGCTCCTCATCAGGCTAGATAGGGCCGGCCAGTTCCGGTTCATCTGCACACGCAACAACAACTTCTCCAACAGGAGCCACAAGTGGCTGCTCACCGTCACCGGCTGATTGGCCGGGCGCCCTGAATTGTCAACTGTCTTTCGCTTTATTCAAGCGCTTATTCAGGACATGTAAGAAGCCGATATTCCCGCGCTAATCAGCGCCCCCATGTTTACTCCAGCGCCGATTGACACTGCATTCGCTCTAATTAATCTATGTGCTATTTTCGGGCTGTTTTTATGCGGGCTGCAGATCCTAACACCCATCCTCTTGGCCTGACAATTAATTTAAAGCGACTACGTGCTTGTTGATTTTTTAGTAAATAAATTGTGATTTTTGCAATGTTTTTAGTATTCTGACCGTTGCTGTGATTGATGTACACAGATTGACCTGCCAACTTTTTTTACAATACACAAATATTTTTAATGGCCTGTCAATTGTGATTTTTAGAGCAGCCTGTTCAAATCTATCTCGTCTTTTTTTACTGTCTACTTATTTTATCATAAGTAAATCTGTTGCTGCTTCAGGTGGCTGCGAACCAAGATTTATTCAGCACATTCGCCAAGTGATTGATAAGATTTAAGCATCTGACGCGTGCTTATTTATGTCAGTTTTCATTGCTTTCACTGCCCCTGGTCCTCCAGTGTGTAAGAAATGTAGCCTGTAGGCCAATGAGCCTAGTAGGAGTCTAATGAGACTGCACAGAACTAGTAGTTTCATGTGTAGTTAGTACAGAACTAGTAGTTGAATAGTAGCTTGCCTAAAAACTGCAAAAAATTTGTAGGCATACAGTGCACCAATTCATTACCAGCAGGCAGTGCCGCTACACTGACTGGAGCACACGATCACTTTCCACGAAAACGTAAGGAGCCGCTGAAATAAAAGAGCCTTCAACTCTTAGAGCAGAACAAATTGAGAGTTTAATCTGAGATTCGCGGCCGTCGTGCAAGCAGCAGAGCCAGTCTGCGCGGAAACCGACTTAGCGGTAGCGGTGTATTTCTTATCAAACGAATAAACGCAGCTATATGCATTAGAGACACGTTGACAACAATTGCGAATAAGCCATTTAATGGTCGATCAGAATGTCTTACGCGAACAGACAACGACTAAAGCGGTTAATAAGGCAGAAATGAGGATTAAAAATGACAGAACGCACAGACTGCCAGATGGAATCTTTGTCACGGACGCCTGGCGGACTTTGACTAGCTGAGGATGCACGACCGGCCAGCAACTGCAGCCTCCGGCATTGTCACTCATGGCTCCAGCTGGGCATGGAGCAGGACCGCACAGGCTAGAATACATAGAATATTAGGGAGAAGCGACGCAGACAGCAAAGCAAAAAACCAATAGAGGGAAGTCTGTACAGTTGGCTGCGGAATTGCAGCAAGGGAGCTGAGCAAACGGGGCCCAATGGAGCAAGCTCGATAATGAACAGCTTTTCTATGCGGATGAGTAGCGAGGCAAATACCTGAAATTCCTGAACACAGTAGGCTGGGATCTTTGGGTTTTGAAAACAATCTGGAAATCAGGATTACTCCAACAAAAATTTACGATTAACAAGACAGCTCAAAATTTTTTTTTATAATGGCTGACATGATTGCGAAATCATGGGGTAATCAGCCTTCGCTTTGCAAGGCTCAAGTCGTACAATACAGAAAAGCGCTAAGCAGCCACAACAAAAATCCCTGGTAACCCGAGATAAAATAGCATCTGCAGCTGCTACTCAGCATCCAGTGCAGCTTCCGTGACCCGCCTGGCCAGCTGCTCCAGGTCAGTGTCAATGGCCAGCTCCATCTCACGTTGGTTTGGCGGTGCCGAGTGGGTTCGCTCAGCGGGGCGCCTCTGGTGCTCAGCGGGCGGCAGAAGCGACTGCGGCGAAGGTGCCGCGCCGGCGAAAGAGTTGTGCTTCATCATGGCCTGCTGCTCCTGCTGCTGGTACCACTTGGCAGAGGGCGGGAGGGGCAGCGGCAAGCTCTGGGCGTGCGAGGCGCCAGCAGGCACTGCAGCCGTTGACTTCTGCGGTGCGAACTGGGACCACTGAGGCGGAGGCGGCACGGCGGCGCAGGTGGGTGCCGCAACCGCAGTAGCAGCTACAGTGGCAGCGGCTGAGCGGGCAAAACGCGGCGCAGGCCCTCCGCGGACGGCGGCCAGCTGCGGTTTCCAGGAAGCGCACAGCGACTTCTGACGCTGGTCGAAGCCAGAGTGGCCAGCCACGGTGTCCAGCAGCCCGGCGAAGGCAGCGTAAATGTCGTCCTTGTAGCGGGTGAGCAGCAGCTGGGAGCAGACGCGGCGCAGGCAGGCAACCAGCAGGTCGGGCAGGTCGGACTCCGGGTCGAGCGGAGCGGCGATGGCGGCCCGCAGGTCTGTCAGCAGGGAGCGCATCTGACAGCCGCTCAGCGCACCCTGCCCGGCCTCGGCGGCCGCCAGGGCCTGGTCGCAGGCCTGCAGCAGCAAGTGCCGGTCGCGCAGGCGCCGCAGGCTGAGCAAGATTTTATTCCTGGCACCCTTCGTAACCAGACGGGCCTCAAGCCAGTCCTCGCTGACCCGCAGCATGTCGGAGTAGGCCATGGCCTGGAACAGATGCGCGTACTTGTGCAGCCGCAGGCTCTTCAACCAGGATGGCATCTCCCGCATGCCGGCCCGCCAGCTGGAGACGCCTAAGGCGGTCGCCGTCTCCTCTGCTGAAGCGTCGTTGGCGGCCACGCCGGTGACGGTGGCCGGAATGCCGACAGGCGACAGCGGGCTGTGCTCGGCGCTGGCGAATCCGCTGCTGCAGTTGGGCGATAGCCGGTGCGGGCACAGGTGCTGCTGCTGCTGCTGAGCTCCGCCTGGCGACAGCAGGCTGAACTGCTGATGCGGCTGCGCCGGCTGCGCACGCAGAGCCTGCGCGAACCGGGCCCGCTCAGGCCCCGTAAATGCCGGGTGGACCAGGGCCAGGCTGGCCAGGCTGCGGCGGGTGGCCTCGTCAGTGCGGTGGCAGTGCAGGATCCGCTCCATCAGGCTGGCGTGGGCCTGCGCCGCCTCGCTGCCCGCCTGAAGTAGCGGCAGTAGCGAAAGCATCTCCTTGGCGGCCGGCTCTGCGGACTCCACTGAGGCTGCCAGCAGCTCCTGCATGGCACACGCGCTGTTGGCTCGGAACTCCAGCTCGGCAAACAGCAACTGCCCGCTGGATTGGGCCGCCTCGGCGATGCTCACAGCCAGGCCCGAGTACAGCGGTCGGAGATGACGCAGCAAGCAGGCCAGCACTGACACCTATGGATAGCGGGATGTGCGAGGGAATTGATAGGCACTGCTCCCACCACTAACTCCCATGATCAGCCGGACTTAGCCAGCACTGGGCAGTAAAAAATCTGGTCTGGGTTTATTTTTTTGCTGGGCACAGGATACAAAATCGCATCATGTACTTAATTTTAGGATGCGATTTCAGGGTTTGGGATGCAATTTTTTTAAATTCTTATTTAATAGGTCTTTTATTGTGAAGAGTTTAAAAAATCTGGATGCAAAATCGCATCCTATATCAAATTTCAGGATGCGATTTTCAAAGTCAATATGCTATAGCATCCCTATAGCACAAAAAATAAACCCAGAATCTGGTCATTATTCATCGCCCGCCATCTCACCTGCTCAGGGCCGCTAAGGTTTCCGAACCAGCCAGCAACGTGAGCTGCTTCATCGCGGAAGCTGGGCAGCGTCAGCGGCATAGGAGATGAGAGGACACGCGGACTTTGAATCGGTTGCATTGGCAGAGATCCGAATCAGCGATTCTCTCAAGGCAGTTGGAATTCTGTTAGCTTTAAGCTGCAGCAATGCTGTTAGAAAGGACTAGATTAGCTCTGAAGCAACAATAACTGGCTACCCGGCCAAGAGACTGCTGCAATTATGCAAGTATGAGTAATGTGCAACTTTGATATTAAATCTCTTAAGACCAACTATTGGCATATTTTAGACTATTTATATCAAAATATACAAACTAATAATATCAAGGTATCATTAAAAAAGGAATAATGAAAATCCTAGTCAGAAAGGTGGCAAGTGCACAGAAAGAGAAATCAAAGATTTTTTTGTGCATGTCAGTTTATGCCAATAATGCTAAACTGTAACTAAAATATGTTGCTATAAAAATTTTAAATAAATATCAAGATTATAACCAGAGTAAGGCAAAGAAGTTTATGCCATTAAAATTTTTTCAAAGGGCTATATAATAAAATTAACAAAATGGCTTCATACAATCATTGCAATTTATACAAACCTGGCGCAAATAAACTTATAGAACAAAAAAAATTTGTTTCACTATATTCTATATTGACTTTTACTATTGTAAATCACTAAATGTAATCAATGGATAATGGCTAGTACTTCACTATAAAATATAATCTTACATCCTTTATAATCAATAATTTTCCATAATCATAAACAAAATTTTCTAATTTGTATAAAAACACAAAATACTTTGCTCAATGTGCTACTTGAGTCATTTTTATAATAATTATATTTTGTACTAATAAGATTGTTGTTTATCCATTTTGAGCACAAAAATAAATATAATAGTATATTATTTGACAAGGCAAAATAAAAAATTAATAAATAGACAAGTAAAATAAGGCTTAACATTTGCTTAATATTACTGCATGTTTGTTTTTTAGAAATTATGAAATTCACAAAATTAAAATAGCTTTGGGCTAGTCATAATTTTACCAATATAAAAAATAATAATTTGATATTAAACAATAAAGTAAATGATTTGCTATTCTTTAATAGGCAGGCAATACATGATTTTTATTAATCAATAGTAGACTTTGTATTCATATTTTTGTAGACTAATTACAAAAAATCTTTAACACTAAATTATCATATAGGTTCGCCCTTTGTGAATCTGTGCCATGAAGATCAGTAAGAAATTTTCTCCTTAATATCATTGATGGCCCGCTGAATTACATATAATATTTATCGGATAGGCCCTATTACTAATGTAGGAAAATCCAGAAAAATTTTAATTATTTTGGATGTATTGTATTAATATTCTTATTGTCATCACCAATCTTTTTAATCGTACCAACAGTGACTGCTCAGCGACTTATTTCATATTTCTCGGAGGGAGAAATGATTGATTTATGCGCTGGTACCATCTTTAGTCTATGCAAACTTCATAAAGGCAAAAATGGCTAACCTGCAATCTAGTCAAAGCAATAATTTTGAGGGTTTTGGATGTATCTAGAATTATGAAGTATGGTTCTACGAAAAATTCATAGTTTAATTTTCTTTCAAATTAAAATGGAACAACAAAACAATTAAATTTACAACTTAAAATCTTTCAGAATGGCGTTAAGCATTCGATAACTCTCCTGGTGATACTGTAAATTTTAGATAGGCAGGCGGTGAATTATCTGACAATCTATTGTTCCATCCACGCTTCGTCGAGGGGCAGTTCTATCAATGTTAGAAGCGACAGTGGCAAAAAAATTTCAACCATGTGCTTCTTGGTCTGGGCACGAATTAAGGGCCTGCCGATTGCAGAATCACAGGCGCCAGCGTCCGCTACTGTCCCAGCTGGTAGGAGACTAACTCCAGCGTGAGCAAACCCTGCACCGGGTGTCTAAGATGGCCGGATACCAACCCCGGCAATTTCGACCTTAGCATCCACTTGGCCGGCGAGTGCTATATACAGCGTACGCTTCCACCCGATCCCTAAGTCGCATGAAGCCTTGTCTCTGCCCAGAAAAAAAGTAGAAGGAATTTCGAACTCTAAAATGGTCGAAAAGTTTTAAAGGCCGATTTTTTCAGAAAAACTATCCCTGCTAGTAACAGTAAAATAGCTAATCTTCCATTTTTCGACTCAGAATGAATAATAGCAGCTAGACTCACTTGAAGTTGTCCTTGGATGGCGGTCACTACGAGAGCGGCCCGGCAGGCAGCCGCGATCTTGAACGACTAGCTCGAGCAAATTGGCATCAAAAACACCTCGGGGACGGTTCAAAAATAAAATTTATTATCGGAAGTGGAAAGCCGGCCGGCACATATACTCGTATGTAAAAGTAGATTTTAGATAGCCGTGTCTTGATTGCGAATGAGTTACTTATAAATCTGTTGATGCCCTTTAGAGTAATCTTAGTCTAGATATTAAAGTACATGTTTGCATATATATTAGTAGGGCTACTTCTACTTGTACATGTAAGCGTACTAAGTCATATTTTACTTGACTCACATGTACATGTACTTGTACTTGGGCTAAAATTTATCGTTTGTTTACAGTTTACAGTCACTTACGCTCGTATGGGGATTATGCAGATCAGGTACAGGTAACCGGTCAGATCAGATACACTAGCTGTTATCTACTAGCTATGTTGACACTACAATTTTATACTTGTTTTTTTAGCTGTTTTGTGCGCTTCTTATTGTAATGCTTTCCTGGATCTCTTTAACATCCCCTTATGAATGCACAATTTTACAAAATTCCGAACCAGTTCCACCTGGTCAGTTGCAAATCAAATTCTTTGGCCTTCCATATCAGTTCAGTTGTGTATGTGGATGGCTCACGCAACCCACCCTAAGTGCACGCGGCGCTGCTTGCCTCTGATTGGTTGGCTGTAAGGGGTGTTTGACGGCCCCACCCGAACCGGTCTGAGCCGGGCAGGGGGGTTGAGGGGTCGATTGTGTTGTGAATTACCTACATGTACAGGTAGGCCTACAGCTAGGTGGGATAAGCTGCGACTCCCCAGGTCCCCAGGAAAGCGCCGCCCGACCCGCGTCCAGGAGAAAATGACAGGGGAAACAATGGACTCACAGCTGGTGCAACGTTTACGTCGTAGTGGCCGGTCGGTTTATTTGTGGTAGCAGAGCCGTTTGAGTAGTCCCGCAACAGGTGGACAGAACAAGAAAAGGTTATAATTTACGGGGTCCAATTTACTGTGCACAGCTATATAGTTAGATTGGGGCTTTAGCGACAAAACCAACAGGGGGTAAGAGGGCGCGCAAGTCAGGTGAGATGTACATTCACCAATACGGGGTAGGCCGGGGCGATCGATAACATTAACTGGGGTGGGGCAGGAATGAGAAAAAAGATGAAATAAAAAATATAGAGCAGAGGTGAGGGCTGCGTCACAACATCCTCCCCTCCTAGAAAAAAGAGCAGCTGCGGAAAACAAAGACGCGGAACAGGGTGCAAGAAAGACTGTGATGCATTTCACTTACGACAAAGAGAAAACGCTAAATAATTGCAACAGTAACGCTGCTGAAAAAAAACTGATTCGCGTGATATAGCAAAAATTTAGGGCACCATGACCGATTGCGGAGAAAAAGGGGGAAAAGCTGAATAGAAAATAATTAATGAGTCCATCACCGCTAAAGAAATAAAATAAACAAAAAGATTTTTTAAGCAACTGGTACTGCATCTGAAAAAAACATGTACGGAGGACCTAGAAAAGTTTGGCTTTACGAGTTTCGCTATTCAGAACGTCAAACGTGATTCAAAAGTTCATGTCAAAGAACGCAAAAGAAATAAATTAATATTTAATTGAAAAAAACGCGCGGATACTGTATCGAAACGGGGTGTAGTTCTCGATGCGAACAGTTCAGGATCGGAGACTCAGTGACGCTCAGCTCGGCAGGCTCCGTGGCGCTCAGCAGGCTCTGGACAGCGGCTGGTGCGCGATGACGTCCGGGCTTCTGTTCACTGGCATTGACTGCTGACTGGTGCTCTGGCGCCTGACTGCCGTCGCAGGTGCAGTTGCTGAGCGACGCGCTACTCTGTCCAGGAATCCGGGCTTTTCAGCAGCCGCACTGCTGACTTTCGATCTGCCGTCCTGAACTCGCTTCCGCGATAGCCGCTCAGTCGAAATGCTTCAGCCGGTGCCCGACGCTTGCGCTGCGCTGATTCTTGAGCTGTGCTGGCGACGCTTTTAGTTGCGATGCCGGACGCGTCTTCTCCTGTAGAGCTTGGCTGTCACGTTCTGGCCCAGTCACTTGGCGACTTCCGGGATCTGGCCGAACTGTTGGTGACGCCTCCTTTGCATCTCTGTCGCGCCATTCCAATCCTGACTCCTGACTGGTTCATCGGTGCAGCCGATTGAGCAGTGACGCCTCCAGCTGGTCAGTCGCGCTGGACTCCGCCCCGGGGTGTCCTGTGAACCTGGCCCTCCCCATCATTCCCGAGGAAACGAGCCGGGACAGCACCCAACCAGGCGACAGGGAGTGCAGCTTCCCCAGCCGGTGCCCCTCACCGCTAAGCGCTCTAAAGACTAAACTGATCGCATGAGACTAACACTACATGTAGCTAAACAGGTGCATGGTAGTACGATAATAGTGCATGAAAAAGGAAGATTTTTTTTCATTTTTTTCTTTATTGATTTTTTTTCATTTTCTGCATTTTTTCCTTTGTAGATTTTTTCTGCGCGCACTTCTTAATGCATTACTGGGTTGCCGTAGCGCACAGGTGGATTATTCCTTCTAGGCCGCAGTCTGCGTGGCGACACAAGAGGTGCTACAGCCTCAGGCGGCTGATGTAACGGTACCGGAACTTCGTGATGAAATGCTGCAGGCACGTAGACAAACGCATCGGAGTCCCCGCCATCTGGGTCGGGTTCAGACTCCTGCGGTTCCCTATGCGCAGCACCACTGGGCCTGTCGCGCAGCTTGCGTTTTCGCTGAACTTTCGGAGCTTTAAGCTCATTGGGCCGTTGTGGCACTTTTCGAATGTTGTTATAGTGTACGATTTTACTTTTCGCACTATTCTCATGACGGATTCTAAAATTTACGTCGGAAATTTTTTCAATGACTTTGGCTGGACCTTTCCAGTAGTTGTGAAATTTTGCTGCTTCATTCGGTTGCAGAGCTGGTGAATATTCCAGTACAGTATCACCTATGTCTATGGTCGGACCCCTTACTCTGGAGTCATAAATTATTTTTTGCTTTCGCTGATAGTGCTGTAAGTTTTCTCTCACGTGCGAGTGTACTTCTGCGAGTTTGTCACCAAGAGACAACAGGTACTCCGGTGCATCTGCAGGCATTGTTTCTGGCAAGTTTCCTATGTCAACCGGAAGTCGCATTTCTTTCGCGTACAACATGTAGTACGGCGTGTAGCCCGTGCCACGATGAACGCTACTGCGGTATGCCAGAAGCGATGGGGCAATCAGCTCTTCCCAATCGCCTTCAACTTCACTCTGTCGGCACTTAATCATATTTTTCAGCGTTTTGTTAAAACTTTCAGCCTGGCCATCTGCCATAGGATGGTAAGACGTAGTCCGACACTTCTTCACTGACATCAGCTGGCACAATTTTTTGACGAGTGTCGACTCGAAATTCGTGCCCTTGTCTGTCAGAAGAAATTCTGGGCAGCCAAACTGAGCGATCCAATTGTCAAAAATGGCCTTGGCCACTGTACTCGCACGCTGGTTGGTCAACGTTACGGCAACTGGCCACTTCGTGAATGAGTCTTGAATCGTTAGCACGAATCTGGATCCATTTTTGGATCGGGGCAACGGCCCAACAATGTCGCTCATGATTCTTTGGAACGGAGCTTCGGAGACTATTGGCTGCAGAGGAGCCCTATTGGCCTGACCCGGCTTGGCTTTGGCACAGTGAATGCAACTCCTGCAATACTCCTCGATCTTCCTCGAGATCCCAGGCCACCAAAACCTTGCCTTGATCTTTTCTTGAGTCTTTTTCACACCCAGGTGGCCTCCAGCGATTCCATCGTGCAGCTCGCTGAAGACTTTCTGGAACAGACTCGGCGGCAAGACAATTTTCTGCGCATCATGTCCTGGGCCATGGAAGACAAGAACTTGCGCTTCAAGTTTAATCAGCTGACGCTGTGACCACAGACACCTCTCCTCCCAAGTCATCACAGGAGGGGGAACTGGTACACTGCTCGTGTCGCGGACGAGACTGTGGAAGATGCTCAGCTTTGGCTCAGCCTTCTGGGCTCGCTGAATTTCCTCAAGTCCAAGTCCACTGCGGAAGATCGCGAGAACATCCCCGCATTCGGCTACTTGCGCACAACTGGGGCAGCTTTCATGCCCCGGATGTCTACGATACTTGCGAGATAACGAGTCTGCGTTACTATGATTTTTCCCTGCTCTATGTTCTATGGTGAATTCGTAGTTCTGAAGCGTCTGCAACCAGCGAGCACATTGACCCTCAACATCGCGAAGATTAGTGAGCCACTGCAACGCTTTGTGGTCTGATCTGACTCTGAATGTTCGCCCTAATAGGTAGTAGCGATACTTTTTAATGAAATATACGATAGCTAGCAGCTCTAGACGAGTGGTGCAGTAGTTCTTTTCACTTGGCTGAATCATGCGAGAGCCGTAGGCGATCACCTTCTCGGAACCGTCCGCTTGACGCTGAGACAGCACGGCACCAATACCGATTCGGGAGCTTGCGTCCGTGTCAAGAATAAAGTCACCAGCGTTTGGAGAAAAATCAGGAAAAGCCATCACATTCGGCGAGCAAAGAGCCGCTTTTAGGCCGGAAAATGACTGTTCCTGAGATTGACCCCACTTGAATTCGGCGTCCTTCGAAACCAGCTTGTAGAGCGGCGCGGCTAATTCGGAAAAATTCGGAATAAAGGCTTTGTAATAAACACACAATCCTAAGAACGATTGTACCTTCGCGACACTGCAAGGAGTGGGCCAATTCTGGATCTCAGCACACTTCTCAGGATTCGTCGCAATCCCCTCTTTTGAGATCACGTGGCCTAAGAACTTGATTTTGTCAGCCAGGAAGGTGCACTTCGCTGGCTTCAGCCTGATATTCGCTGTTCGGAGACACTGGAAAACATGGGCGAGTCGTTCGAAGTGCTGCTGGACAGTCGTGGAGAAAACGACGATATCGTCGAAATAGACGAGGCACTCCTTCCAGTTGACTTCAGAAAGTGCCATAGACATTAGCCTTGTAAATGTTGCTGGCGCATTCTTGAGTCCGAAGCTCATGCACTTCCAGGCAAACTGCCCTCTATTCGGCACTACAAAGGCGGTTTTCATCTGGTCTTTCGGATCTAGCGGACATTGATGGTACCCGGAGGCGAGGTCCATGGTGGAGAAAATACAGTTCCCACCAAGAGCATCGATCGTCTCATCCATCCTGGGTGGAGGCAGTGGATCGGGAACTGTTACGCTGTTCAACCGCCGATAGTCAAGGCACAGTCGTAAACTGCCATCTGATTTCCGAACTGGCACAATCGGACTCGACCATGGGGACTGGCAGGGGTAGATGCGACCTTCAGCTAGAAGCTGATCAACCTGCTTGTTAACTTCTTCCCTCCAGTGTGGCGGGATTCTGCGCAACGGCTCGCTCACAGGCTTAGCGTTGCCCGTGTCGATTTCATGCGCCATTAAATCAGTGACACGTAGCTCGGAGCTATCTTTAGCGAAAACGTCCCGATTCTTGGCAAGTAGCACAGACAGCTCCTCGGACTCGGCATCCGACAGACCGCAAGTTCCCCACTCTTTGACTTCACTGAGGGGATTCCACGGCTCAACTTCTGGCTGCATGGCGTTTACCTGCAGCTCAGCCGGTTGCTGGGCTGAGATAGGAGAGAACCAGCCGACTTGTGCCCCCTTCCTCATGGACAGGCTGGACTCGGACGTGTTTAGAATTCGGACGGAAAGTTGACCCTCTTCGCTGGGCAGCTGCACAGATCTGGCCAGCAAGTGGTCATTCTGGCTTCGCTGTTCGGATTCGACTATTCCATGAAACTGAAATCCCCTCGCTCCTCTTCTCTGAAGGCGGACTGGGATCAGCTTCTCCTCACCGGCATTCATTCGGACAGTCTGACACAACACAATGCGACACAGAAGAGGCCTGTCGGCAGACAAGCGGAAAGGAAAGACACACGTGTCCGTCTTCAGACCGTGTCTGGCAAAGTCAATCACCATACAATGTTTCATGAAAAAATCAGTACCCAGAATGCAGGGCTGCGAAATGTCATCAACTATTAGAAATTCATGCTCAAATTTGGTCTCACCGAAGTAGAATGCAAGACGGGGCTTCTAGGACAGAACTTTTCGCGTCCATCATAATCTACATTCTTTTAATTTACTATGCCCGCACAGTTAGAAAAAATAGGGGGATCGACTTCATGGAAAAACATCCATCATAATCTAGATTCTTTTAACTTATTATACCTACATAAATAATGAAAATTAGGGGTTGACTTTCACGGATAACCATTCAACGTAATCTAGATTCTTTAAATTTAGTTAATCCCAAAGAAATCGAAAAAATCTTTGAAAAAAATCATAATCCATAATCCATTACTTTTTACATCCTAGCGAGTTTAATGCACCTCCAGCTTTCATCCGGAGACACTGAACCTAAGCCTCATTCTAGCAACTTAAAGACATTCAAGCAACAACTCAGGGTACTCACCCCGAAAAAAAATTTAACATTCTTAATAAAAATGCTTCCAATCGTCTCTCCAAGTTCTTACTACAAACCGCATGAACCCAATTACAAATCTAAGTACCAATGCAAGAAGGAATGTACAGATTATATGAAAAAATTCTGGCCTAACATTGAACCAACCATCCCGAATCTTAATCAAGCGGTTAAGATTCACTGGCATTATTTGCATGGCTCAGTAATTACTAACAATTACGACAGCTTCTATAACTTTGCAGAAATTATTAAGCAACTCTAATTTATTTCATTTTTTTTTATTCTCTTTGTTTTTTTCTCTCACATTCTTTCAATGATAATTGTCATTGCGAACTCTTCGCCGTTAAAATCAACAGCTTCTGCATCCTCTGTCTCAAACTGTAGCAATATTTCATTAATTTCTTTGTTACAGAGCACAACTCTTTTTACTGGATTGGGTTTTTCAACAATCATCTGTCCACCAGCAACAGAGTTAGAAATATTGTACAAAATATTTGTTCGTTTTCCCTTGAAGACCCAGTCAAGAGTAAGATTGCTTCGGATCAAAATGTTCAAACTTTTAACAATGTCTGCGATATTTTCTGCCATGAATAAACCGCGTGCTGGCTGGCGGCTCAACATAACCGCCCCCGGCGAAGGAGCTGTGGGTGGTGCTGCGGTTTCTGCCTTGTAAACTTTCTTTTCAAATCCCAAATCTCGATACCAAGTGCCATCTTTAAACTCCACCTCTGCGTCTTTATGAACTTGCATAACCACTCTCATTACAGTGAGATCATAGGACAATTTAACTGGAAATAGTTTATTCTCGGGTTTGCTAGCATCAGGAGTTTCAAAATGCCCCCTTTTGGTAAAAACGTTCTCCAGAAAGTAGTTATAAGTGTCCACGCTCTGTGTGCTCACAGGGAATTTAACCGGAAATTCTTTCACTTCGCCTCCAATTTGTTTCCATTTGTAATAAAACATGTTATTCTTTTCTGTCACATTGGGGACATTTGACCAGCCAGTAAAGTCATTGAGATAAACATGGTAGTTTGCCTCTGGGTCCAGACGAATGGGTTGCTCAAGTTTTTCAATAAAAGTTCCACTTGAATCTGTAAGTCGACCAGTTATTGTAATTGGGATACTTTCCTTTGAATGCGACACGATATTGTTTAGTCTTTCAGCAATCGCTTCCATTTTTTTTTACAAAAAAAATATTTTAAAAAAACCTTACTCGAAGAATTATTAATCATGTTCAGCTTAATTTTCCTCTCAAATGCATAGATGATAAAAAGGTCAACGGGTGTAGCCTCACTTCTGTCGATATTGGTCACAATATTCACCGGACTGTTGTCAGTAGGCATTTGCCTGGCCGACACGTCTGCACCGAAAATGGGGAAAAGAGTCTTGAACTGCCATGCCGTAATAGCGATTCCGTTGTTCTCCTTTACGGCTAAGTCAACCAGCTCGCAGTAAAATTTACTAATTTTGTTTGTTGCAAAATCTCCATTCTGTGGCATTGCCGGGTAAAGATTATCACTGATTTCATGCTGAATTGTTCGCACATTTCCATGTTCATAACGACTTATAGTTAATGGATCTCTCAAACTGACAATAATGTACCTTGGGTTGCTGCAAGAACCCTCCTTAATACAAATCTGTTGCCTTCTTTCATTGCGTTCATCCCTGCACATGTAAGCTGTGTAAGCAACATCAATGTCTTTTTCAATAGCCTTCAAATATTCAGCTTTCAGTGCTGTCTTTGGTTCAATGATTTCCAAGTACAGCTCAACTCCTGCTAGCTTAACTTCTATTCTAGTATGCTCAGCGCCTGTCCAAACACTCCTGTTGCGATCGTCCCTGGTAAGCCTAAACGTGTAGCTAAAGTTGCTGGTCAGGCGATTAAATGTATTGCAGAACCCGCTCATGAATCTCAAAGGTACAAATATATCTACATGTCTATACTGAGGATTCTTTGCACCATCATCAGCACCCGTCAATGCATAGTTATATCTCCCTTTTCTCTTTGTATAACCTGAATCATTTACGTCTCCTTTCTCCTCATTAGGGATGAAGCCAGCGCCGCTACCAAGTTGAATAAAATCTGGGTTTTCAATGAGACAATGAGTGTCATACACTACACCAAAGTTGGCAATTCTCTCCAGCTCTGTACTCCCGTTTGACACGCTTAACTCCTTAAACATGTATGCCCAGAAGTTGCTGATTAGTGTGACATCAGCGTCATGCTTGTCAGTATTAGCACCAGCAGCATTTGTACCACCTTTAGTCTTGTATTGGAATGTCATGTAAAACCCGCTCCTTAGACTGTGAACGCTGACCAGAGATGAACACCCAGTGTAAGTGAATGTTAGCGTTTGACCAGGGCCCAAATTAGTTTCATTCTGATTTTCATGACTGGGGACTCTTACTTGAGTCGCTTTGATTGTGCTGTCATCACTCAAGATAGGCTTGTTGATTTTATAGAAAACTGGCGTCAGAGGATCGTTCATTTTTTAGTTTAAAAATTAAAATAAAAAAAATGAAGCGAAAAAATTCTCATTACATCTCTGACTTGGAGAAGCTCGCAGAAGCCGAAAAACGAGTCACTGGGTTAATTAACAAAGAGCAGCAGTCCTACAATGAGTTTATCCAAGCCGCCACTGAGTTTCACAAACCAGGATACACCGAAGCAAAGAAATCCATTGAAACAGTTAAGGAAGCTGTTGATGAGATTCAAGAGAGCCAGTTTCAGAATACGCTGAATAAAATTCCACCGGCCTCACAAGAATCTCAGGCTTTGCAGGAAACATCTCAGCAAAAATTGAAAGTAACAGATAACTTCTTTGGGCCAGTAGAATATGAAGGCAAACTCGTCTTTGGTGTTAGTGTCTGGCGTAAAAATATTTCTACTGATCCTGTGGATTATCATCTTGAGATAACGAAAGAAAGTATTGGAGTCATCAAAGAAGGCGCGGCCGGGGTCGGAGAAAACACCTCAAAGAAGGTTGCTTTCACCCAAGTATTGCTCAACTTCATAACTAAAAATCAAGAAACTATTTCTGCGAAACAGCTAAAAAATTATAAAGATCTGGTGACATTTGCTTTACAAAGAGACATAGGCATCCTTAAAATCCCTGACATACTCAAATTTTTATATGACAATGGGGTCAACCTGAACAGCTTTAGAAAGTATAAGCACTTTAAACAATGGTTTGACCTGCCAGATCAGCTAGAAGTCATAAATTACCTGGAACAGCAAAAGCAACTCTCTCAACAACAAGAGACCCCTCAGCAGCAACAAACCCCTCAACAGCAACAAAGCCCTCAAAAATTAACAGAAGAAGATGTACTCTCTCGACTTGAGACAGCAGATCCAACTCAAGTAGCTAATTACAAAACGGCAAATCCACAAGTATGGAGGCATCTAGAGCAATTCTCACCAGATAGAATGCAGCGAATTTCAAATAGAGTTTTCACACCAAGGCAAGACATTAGATCACCAGAAACATCACCAGAGACATCACCAGAGACAACAACTACAACAGAAGATTCATTTCAATCCGGAAGCTCCACAAATACCGGGAAAACCGGCACCGGGATGCCTGAAGTCTACAAGCGGCTAGTCGTTCTCCTAGGAGCAGCAAAGACAGGTTTAAAGGATGAGAATAGAAAAGAGTTTGTTCATATTCTTGATAAAATGTTAGAAAAGAAGTACATCGATAAAAGAGCAAGAGAACTTTTACTTTCAAGGTTCAATAAAAAATAATTTTTTTCACATAAAAAATGCCACTAATCTTCGAAAAAGACGTCCCTAAATACTACGATGAGAATGAATTAAAGCTCATTAAAAGAGGATCTGGACTTTTTCCAGCAGGTCATTATCCAAGAAAAGAGCGATCGGGTAACGGTATTGCTGATTTGATCGCCCAGGGGGCAAAGATTTTCAAAGTCATCAGTGAGAACAAAGAAAATATAAAAAATGCTGCCGAGGCGGCGGGAAGTGTAGTCACAGCTGCGAAGAAGATCAAGGACACCATAACTGAAACCCGCGACCCCAAAACCCCTAAACAAAGCAAACCAGATGGTCAACAAAATGTTCAACCACTCGCACCAAATTCATTGGCACCAAGCGCTGATAGCATTGATCCATCTGTTTATGCTAAGATGAGAGCTGATCTTAAAAAGGGCAGCGGTTTTAAATATGACTAAGGTGCTTTCCGGGGGTACAAGACATGTGGGGGTACAAGACTAATAGCAAAAAGACACACTGGCCCCCGAAAAAAGACACACAGGCCCCGAAAAAGACACACAAGCCCCCGAAAAAGACACACACCCCCACATCAAACATTGCAAAGTTAGATTGCAAAATAATTATGCAAAAATTTTTTATCGTATAAAAATGGATTTTTCAAATGATTTCAACCCTCATTGGACTCGGAACCAAATCAAATTTAATCATAACGAGGCAATTCCTAGTCATTTCAGATGTATTGTTGTTGGAGAATCAGGCTCAGGGAAGACATTTAGAATCTTCAACATGCTTCTGAGACCAGGATTTCTTGACTATGACACACTGCACATCTACTCACCCACTCTGTATCAAGATGAGTATAAGATGTTGATTGCAGGTCTACAGAACAAACTTAAAAAGGAGCATATCATTCAGTGTTTTAATAACCAATCCAAGCTGCCCAGTGATCCAGAAATTGTCGCCAGTGAATATGCTAGCCATATCCCAGATAATGAAAAGTGGCACGACATTAAAGTGTTCACATATGGAGACCCGCAAATTGATCCTAAAACTAAACTTCTCCCCCAGCCTGATGAACTAGAAAAAGGAAGGAAGCACTTGATTGTCTTTGATGACTGCATGACAGGGCCCCAGAAACAAATTGAAAACTATTTCACCAGGGGTCGTCACAACAACTGTAATGTAATCTATATAACCCAAAACTGGTTTGAGTTGCCAAACAAAACTATTCGTGGGAACTGCAATCTGATCCTCTTGTTCCCAACCATACCGCAAGACCGACTGAAGAGGTTAAGTAACGAGGTGATTGCTCCTGCCCATTTTACTAAGCCTCCATTTGATCGAAAGGACGATGGTCGAAAGGTAGCACACAAGGTATCGCAGGAAGAATTCGTTAACCTATGCTTTGAAAAGTGGAATAAACCTTATCAGTTCGTGATGATTAACAAAGAGAAAAGAACAGTAGCCTAATTTTTTTTTCAAAAATAAAACAAAAAAACAAACAAAAATGTCCATAAACTTTGCTGGTGAATCTACTAGTGGCTCCACTGCACACTCGCTTGCTTTTCTTGACAGGCGCTACATTAACGTTGACGAAAAAATCCCGGAGATCGGACCAATCAAAGGCCGCTTAAAACCATTGGAACGGTCAGCACACCATCATCAAATAAACATTGAAGACTTGCGGGCAAAAATAGCAAAGCTGACCGCCATCGTTGAGACTCTAGCTCAAACTCTCAAATCGGAAATCAATGCAAAAGACATTGCTATAAGAACAGCGATTAATAAAAAGCGAGACATCCTTGATTCCTATTCACAAGCAGAGACTGATGCCTTATTTACCGCTTGGAGAACAACCATTAATCAAAATGTTGCAAAAATAAAAAAGATAGAAAGAGATGTTGCCACGCATACGCTCTATCTGGATAGAATTTATAACAAGCGGGGGAAAACTTTGAGACGAATTAGTCGCCTGGAACGACAGCACAATCTCCCTGACATTGACATTGAAGACGCCCGATCGTAAAATTGAAAATTTTTTTTTACTTATAAAAATGGCCGAAAATGATTCTCTGTATGACCCGCCTATGGCACCAAATATGGCACCAAATATGGCACCAAATATGGCACCTGTAACACCTAGTGCACCCCAGTATTCGAAAAGTCAACAATACCAATCAAATCAGCAATTGAACCAACCCACCGTACAAAATCTCTATCCTACAATCAATACTTTTACCTGCAACTCTCAACAGTTCCGACTTGTAGAGATTCAGAAAATGCGAAATGACATTGAAACCGCCCTTATGAAAAACTCTAAAAAACTGAAACGCTTCAACAGACAGTGTCAAGCTTTCGAATATATTAATATGGTTCTCGGGTCAGTGTCAATTCTAAGCGGATCTGCAGCTGCTGTTTCTACACTTCCTATTATCACCGCACCAATCGCTATTCCACTTGGAATTATTGGGGCCTCGTGTGGTCTCATTTCAGCGGTTACAGGAGCTCTAACTCGAAACAGACGCCAGAAGCTAAAGCATCTGCAGGAAATGCAAGCAAAACAGAAAAGCATCCAATCTTCTATCACCGGGTATATTTCAAAAGCAATAGAAGACAAGTTCATTTCAGAGGACGAGTTTCAAAGCATTCAAAAACTTTATGAGCAGCTTAGTGAGCAACATGTACGTCTGAATTTGAATAGCATTGATGACATGAGCCAATTGAGAAATGATATCGAAACTGTCTTCAAAAACTATGCAATCAAACACGCTTCGAAGAAAAACTAAAAAAAAATTAAAAAAAACTGAATTCAAACATTTAAACTTAAAATGATTTCCCTGTAGCTTTTTCGAGTCTTAGTCATTGCATATAAAACAGTCATACACAGCTCTCCGCAAATATCACTGCTAAGCCCCTGCAGAATAAAGTCTGAGCGGTAGATTTTTGGAGGCGCCTTGTTGTTATTTCCGAGTGTCGACCGAGCTTCCATATATTCCCTTAGCTCATCAGGAACAGCCGTCCCATAGCTATCAAAGTAGTAGTACTTATGCTTTCTGTTTGGATCAATCACCCAGCAAACCCAGTGAGACCCTGGTTTCTCAGCAGTGTCAAAGTTCATGATGCCACACTCTTTCAGTGCGTGGGATTCAGGTAATGTATCCTTCATAAAGACGCCTCTAAAGTTTGGGATTTCTAGTTCTTTTGCCAACTGTTCCAGAAAAATATTTGTCGTCATTATTTTTTTTCATTATTTTTTTATTTAGTCTACGTTTTCAGTCTCCAGTGCCCAAATGGAAGACTTGTAACATTGTCTTGAAAGACAACCCTCTTGTTATCTGCGCCTGACAGACCTATTTTTTTCTGGTTTATGGTAAAAATATTATGGTTCTTCGACTGAAACTTTACAAACTCGTGTAAAGTTTTCTTATTATGTAACAGGGCGTCTCTGTAGGCTTCTTCATGTAGAGAGTTCTTAACTACATGCTTTGGAATTCCCTTGGACTTCTTAATTATTTTTCCTGATTCATCGCTTTCATCGCTTTCACCGCATTTTACAAAATAGGATTTTGATCTCAAACCAATAAACTCGGAGATAACATCACCTGCCTTTTCATCTTTCATTTTACCAATTACTTTTTTATTGGATGGGTCGAACACTTGATCACCTTTCAAAGTTTTAAATGATTCTATGTACTCTGACAAATCATAAAGGTCTTTTTGTTCAAGCATGTCCTGATAGATGTCCCCAGTCTGAATGTCTAGAATTAGGGAGTCAGTGTCAGTGTAAAGAAGTTTTAACCGATCCCCATATTGTCGTTTCATGTCATAGAAGAAACTGTACATAAGACGCTTCGATTCATCAAGTACAGTAACCCCTGTAAATATAGGTTTGCAGAGTGTTGCTTTTGTCTTATAGAATAGAACAGCCCCTAAGTAATCGTTGAAGACGTGAATTTCCTTAAAAGTCGGTTTAGAAATATTTCTCTGAATGATGTCACGCTCATGAACGGTGACGAGTTTTAGATTCGTGCGGTTGCGCTCATTTTCAAGAGTCTTGCCGTATACAGAGTTGTTTGCCAGCTTGAACAGATCCTTGTCAAAGTTGTTGGTTGCTTTGGCTCTGAACTGGGTGTTCTTTTCTATGTAGGATTTCATCCACGCTTCTTCTGTGAATTTGAGGGCCCTATGTACATTTGTGACCCTACAGCCTAAGGATATGAAGTACTGTAGCAGCTTATAATGAATTTTGTAGCGAGTCTTGTTGTGTAGGTTTTGGGTAAGTTTAGCTGTGTGTTCGTTTTCTGTTGACAGGTTCCACGAGCCATCTGGGTGCTCGATAATCTTCGGGCAGTTAATATTCTCTGGGAATGGCGCATAGTCAGAGAAATGATCATGGAGTTCATAGGGAATTTCTACGTCAACCTCATAAATCGCAGGTATCGAAAACGCTGGGTTTATTTGTGATACGGGGAGCCACTGGAAGTCTCTCACAGGTAAGTCTTGACTCATTGCCCAGCCATAGAGATTGTTGGCATCTAAGTAAACTATATAGTTTGAGGGTTTCGTTGGGTCATATGATTCGAGATATGGATTGTTTGCCTTTCCATATCTGTTCACGCAAATTGATATGCCGCCTCTTTTCGCTGTGTCTATAAAATTGTACATGTCAATGTCGGTTAGAAGTTCAACATACCAGTCTGGGTTTTCATCCCATTTCATTTTAAGTAGAGATTCCCAGCTGGTGGCAGGTAAACTTACATAATGTGCGGGATCAAGACCATATGCTGTGTACCAGGTGTTTCTGAAGGTTTGAAACACATCGGCCAAAAGAAAAACATCAGTGTAAAGATAAATCAAATGGTATTGAAAAAAGTTTTGACATTTGAAATGTTTGTAGACTGCTTGTGCGTGCTCATAGTCATTGTCAGAAATTCCTGAGTTTGTTAGCTGAGAGAAGAACTTTTCTTTTGGTGGAAGTTCGCCTTCAAAGACTTGCTTTTCAAAAGCGTGCGAACCAGTCACATACTCATAAGGGTAGAAGCCTTTCTTTCTGAGTAGCTTGAAAGACACGGGATCTTGGTTTGCTAATATTTTGGCCAGGATTTTTGTATAAGTGCATTGCTCATCTGTTAGATTTTTACTTAATGCGTCTAGACTGGCTGCTAGGAACTGATAAGAATCCTTGATTTTAACCAAACCAGAAGAACCACTTAGTGAACCGGACGCCCCCACCTCTTTGATATTGAGGCATTTAAACTTTTCCTTGTTCTCAGCTATGCAGTCGAGGTGAATGCCCTCTATTTCACCTATTCTTTCAACAATTAGGTGCAGGTCGTATGAGCGAGCGTTATGAAGAAAAATGTTTAAATCGTGGATGTTATTTTTTAGCTTTAGGTTGCAGGTGTTGTGTGCGGCACCTCTGAAATTTCCTTGAATGTGCGAATGGTCTCTAACTTTCGGATTCTTTAAACTGTCTTCAAATGATTTTCTACATATGTAGCAATGGGTTGCCGATTGAAAATTGATCTCATCCTGATCGGTCATATTGATTGGCACAGGTGGGATTGCGCTAAATGTTCTACGTAACTCTAGCATTCTAAATATAAACTGTTTAACACAGTCTTCCCCAAAGAAGTGGTTATACTCTATGATATCAGAATTTCCTAGATGTCCAAGATTTCCAATGCAAACGTATGCTACTGAATTTGGGACGTGCTTTGTGGGGGCATCGGGGGTCTTTGTGGTTCTATTTTCGAGAATTGAACATTCAAAGTCGGCAAATACAATAAAGGGAAGTTTCTCCATCTTGTGATAATTTTTAAACCGTAAATACTTCTGGTTACCGAAAGGAAGAGAGCAGTTAGTTGGATGGTTCTCACATGTGAGTTCATGCTCTGTGAGTTTTGCCTCCCGAGTTTCTTTACGACCACAATAATACTTAAGACACAATCTGCAGATAGATATGGCTTCTTTGTGGCTGGTCATTTGCTTGTGAATTAGCTTGGAAAGATCTTTAATCCAAACATAATGGGCTTCGGACTGTAAGTTTCCAATTATTAGAAGATCGACATCAGTGCGCCTGGCTGCTGGGTGTCGGGTCGGGTCTTCGTCTAAAATATTCTTGCTGCTCCTAACAATTTCAACTTTCTCTTTGCTTTCATTCCACTCGAATACGGTGATTCTGATTTTATTATTAAACACTTCCTCTACTTTGGGGATTTGAGAGACTGCTAAACCTCCTTTCTCAAATAATATTCCTTTGCTGATACACTTGGTAAAATACTCGTCAAAGTAAGTCTTATAATGGGAAGTTCTTTCAGGATGGGCTCGATCCTTGTCGTACAATAATGCTGACAAAACCGCCCACAAAGCGCAGCAGTTGTCATAGTTCTTCACGTTGATACAGGCCTTTTTATTGGCGAGCTGTGTTGGCAGCTCCAGGTATGAAGAAGCTTTAAGGGGATCGAATTTGAAAATCATAGCTGAAACTTTTCGAATTCCAGTAACAACCCAACCAGAACCTCTTGATGTAAAGGCGTCAATCTTTTTACTAACTTCTTGTAGAAAAGGGTCTGGTGAATCGGTTGGACTAAAGGGTGATGCCTTACTGGTCATGTAATATTCAAGATGTTCAGTAGGTTTCGTAGGCATATAAAATTCTAATAAAAACGAGAGCTGAAGCTTGAAGGTTTTGCGTGTTTTAAGTGTGTGATTGATAACTGATTGAATGTCATCTCTAAAGTCATTTATGTCAGGTGTCGTTGTTGTGTTGGATGTTGTTGTGTTGGATGTTGTTGTGTTGTGTTTGACTGGTATGGTATACTCTATGTAGTGGTCTGTAAAAGTTCTCTTTGCAAATTGAATGTCTTCTTGGTTCATATCTGACTCAATTTGGTGGATTGTTCTTTCCAGGTCATCCTGTTCCTGTTTATTCTGTGGGTATTTAGGTACATTTTGGCCTGTGAGAGTTTGGTACTTGTTAACTAGGTTGCGGCTCTTCTGTTGGTGTTCAGCTGCTGGGTTTTTTACTGGGGTGTACTGATTTGATGACTGTAGCTGCTTTATTATTTCTAATTGTTTCTCATAGCTGCCTAGGTATCCTGGGTCTGTATTGAACTTTTGCTTACAAAGTTCTTGAAGATATTTGCTTTTGTCCTGAAATGAAAGATTTTGGCTTTGGGAAAAATAAGAGTTTACAGAATCTTTTGCTGGATTTGCTTTCGGCATGTTTTTTTCTATAAGTTTAAAAAAAAAATTTTTGGGTGGTCACCCTTAGCTTTTGCTTGAACTTGTCTGGACTAATAACTTTTGATTAATTTGAGTATTACTGATCAGATCCCTGCTTTTATCTTTTCACATCCGGAGCATTGTAAATCCTGCTTTATGCAATGTCATTATAGCTTTTATGACGTCGGATTTTGAAATTTTTTCGTTTTCCCAGGGATTAGTATTAGGATTAGTTGCGAAGGTTTCCAAGGGGCAGCCTTCACCCGCCTTAATTGTGACTCCCTTTTCTCTCGCGATTTTCTGCATCTCTAACTGGTGAGCCCTGTCATTGCCCGCTTTCACAGCCGTTGCAACACCTCCAGCAACACCACCTGCTGCACTAACTGCACCCGCAATGATTGGAATCAGTGCAGCGAGAGGCAGGATTCCACCTGTCTTTTCATCTGTAATGCTGCGGGGGTTGTGGGTGTGGTTATTGCAATCTTTACAATGGATTTGCTGCTGTAACGGATCGACTTTCACTTTCATGCCCTTAATAGTTACGAAACCTGGTTGTTTAGAGTCGATGATTTTGCTAATTTTATTAACTGTTCTGGTTTCGATCATTTTTTGTACATTTTTATTTTAAATTTATTTTTTCAATTTATTTCTGTGTCACTTGGAATGACGAGAAGTTCTGCTCTGGCAAATGATCTTGTAGGGGATTTAGGATTAAAGGCTTGAGAAAGAAAGTAATACTCACCGGTTGCTGTTGTAAAGTGCCTGTCTATTTTATGTACATCTAGACTGAAATGGGGGTCATTTGCTCTTCTCTTTGTGTCCTTTTCTAATTCTCCCGGCAGGTAAAGGAATCGAACAAACTCAGAATTTGTGAGAATTTCCGGAGAATAAACTCCTGGGAGCTTTGGATAATTTTTTTTGTTGTGGATTGGGAGATTTAAGCTGAACTTTGTCTTGTTTAATTGCAATTGAAGGTTTTAGGCCTGTCATGCGAGAAACTTCATTGTTAAGCTGACTGATTACTACTGGGAGTTGGTCTTTCCATTTGGTGTAGTATTGTCCGCTCTTCAGTTTGAGCTCCTCTGCTGTCTGCTTAGTAAATAGTCGCTTGGCTAAAGTTAGATTAAATCTTTCTACGAAGGCTTGATCTCTGTGAAGCTCGGTTCTACCGTAACGAATTTTTTTATTATTTTTTTGCATTAGAGTTTTAACTCGACCCATGAATTCTTTACCCGGATCGGTCATCAATGTTTCTGGGAAGGTTAAAGGTGAATTTTCGTAAATATCTTGAAAAGCAGTTGCTACAACTTCTGACTTCTTTGTTTTCAGCGGTCTTGCTTCTTTATAACGCGAAGCTAAATCAATAACTGTAAGAGCGTACTTACACCCAGAATCGTTTGGGAGAAACAAAAGATCAGCTTGGTGCGCCTCGTTAGGCTTATAGATGTTGAAGTGGGGTCTTGTAAATTTAACAGGTGGGAAATAGACTTGATAAACAGCCTGTTTAGACAGCCATTTTTCTACTATTTGTTTTGGTTCTTTACTGAGTTCTGTTAATTTGGAGACGGCATTATTTCCGATAAAATAACCGCTGTCACGGTAATAAATTGCTTGTAATTTGTTCTCAGTCATTATTTTTTTATTTTATTTTAAATAAAAATGCCAGACATTCACGGAATAATCGAAAAGCTTCCGAAGCCAAGCAAAGGTTGGACAATCCCTGGATATAAGTATTGCGGACCTTTGAACCCTCTTGAAATACAATTAGATTCTAACAATGTGCCTAATCCAGGTCATGAGCCTGTAGATGAACTTGATGAGGTATGTATGGAACATGATATAAAGTATCGCGACTTCCCAAATGAAAAACATCGATGGGATAAAGAGATGCTTAAAAGGCTAGACAATATGGGGGCATCGAGCGGGTTTAGAGAAAGTATTGCGCGTAAGTTAGTTAAAGGAATCATTTTTGGAAAGACTAAGTTAGGGCTGGGGGTTGGCGGGTGTTTGGGTGGTGAGTCAGCCGGTTTCGTATTGCACGCGCCAAATAAGGAAATGGGTAGACTAATAAAAGAAATTGGGATTGAGAAGTTAGTCATAGGGAAGTCATAGAGAAGGAAGAGGGAAAGGCTGGATCGGGCGGCTCTGTCCACTGGGGGGGGGGGGGGTAGGGGTAACTCGCCGAGGTGTTGAGTTGAGGGGCCAGTTGGCTATAAATACCATTTGCACAGTAGCTCAAAGCAATAAGTACGAGCGTAGCTTGCCCAGTCAGTGTTAGTTTAGCTGACTCTATTAAGATTTACTGCCGCATGGCTGACGTGGAAATGGCGACTTTCGAGCAGCAGCTAAAAGACTTTGTTTTCAGAATCTTTGAAAGCGGCGAGTTGGAGAATAACAGCCACTGGATCCGACAATATAATTCACTGTATCGGCTGCGGGCGCTATCAAAACATCTTGAAAAAGCCTTGGAGTTGATCGAGCAAGAAGAGCGGGATGAAGCTATTCTGCTGAATTTGTAAGATTTTATTACAAAGACAATGGCTTTTTGCGAAGCATAATATTAATTTTAAGTAAGAGTTTTTAGAAACAGATACTGCAGCATCCAGTTTTGAGCAGAACTATTTTTAGAAACAGATACTGCAGTATTCATTTTTACTTAAGAGTTATTTTTAGAAACAGATACTGCAGTATCCAGTTTTAAGTAAGAGTTTTTAGAAACAGATACTGTAGTATCCAGTTTTAAGTAAGAGTTTTTAGAAACAGATACTGCAGTATCCAGTTTTAAGTAAGAGTTTTTAGAAACAGATACTGCAGTATCCAGTTTTGAGCAGAACTATTTTTAGAAACAGATACTGCAGTATTCATTTTTACTTAAGAGTTATTTTTAGAAACAGATACTGCAGTATCCAGTTTTAAGTAAGAGTTTTTAGAAACAGATACTGCAGTATCCAGTTTTAAGTAAGAGTTTTTAGAAACAGATACTGCAGTATCCAGTTTTGAGCAGAACTATTTTTAGAAACAGATACTGCAGTATTCATTTTTACTTAAGAGTTATTTTTAGAAACAGATACTGCAGTATCCAGTTTTGAGCAGCGAGCAGTTCTAAAAATTTCTGCAATACCTTCCCCCACTGAGCTGCCATTTAGTAAAAAGAGGCGAACTTGAGAGACAATTTAGATGATTTTTTATTATATACCGTAATAACTGTCTTATCCTCTATTGTTGCTGAGTCATTGCCGCCGCTCTATGTTAAATTTCCTTGCTTGCTTACATGAACTGTATGATTCACACTGTCGATCCTAGAGAGACGATTGGAATTTTTTTTACTGTAAATTTTAAGCTTTTTAGGTGCGTACACGATGTTGTGCTTCAGTGTTAAAACAACATATATGCTAATCAAAATTTAATCTATTTGTGGCTTGACTAAATTTTCTGTCATAGAATTTTCTACAACAATAATTTTTTGCCATTTTAAAATTACATTTGTTTCAATTACATGTAATATTCACGTAAAGCCACGAACCGCGATATCTGTCTGCTGTTGCGAGCGTAAATATGAAATATACATTATTTAAAAGTTTTTAAAGAGTTTTTAAGGTGATTTTTTCGATTTCTTTGGGATTAACTAAATTTAAAGAATCTAGATTACGTTGAATGGTTATCCGTGAAAGTCAGCCCCTAATTTTCATTATTTATGTAGGTATAATAAGTTAAAAGAATCTAGATTACGTTGAATGGTTATCCGTGAAAGTCAACCCCTAATTTTCATTATTTATGTAGGTATAATAAGTTAAAAGAATCTAGATTATGATGGATGTTTTTCCATGAAGTCGATCCCCCTATTTTTTCTAACTGTGCGGGCATAGTAAATTAAAAGAATGTAGATTATGATGGACGCGAAAAGTTCTGTCCTAGAAGCCCCGTCTTGCATTCTACTCACCGATAGAAAATTTTAGGCTCATTTGGCCTCGAATAGAAATAGGCTCACCACTAGCTGTATAAATTGAAAAATCAACATGGCTCGGCTGAACTTTAAACTTAATTTTTGCTGATTCTAAGAAACGACTACTTAATAGAGACACGGTAGAGCCGCTGTCCAACAAGCAAGCAACCAAGGGCCCCGACTCTACCTTAGCATCGATGTAACCCAGCCCACTTCGACCAAGAACACTTTGGGTCTGGGTTGAGGCCCCTGGCGCTCCTCCAGTTACTGCAGGTAGGGCCCGGGACGCTGGCCCGGCCGGGCCCCCATCGCGTTTCCCTGAGCCGGTCTGGCCTGGCGACTCGGGCACCTCGCACGAGTGTGACCTGGCTGACGGCAAGCAAGGCAGACAACGGGGTTCCTGCACTCTGTCGTCGAGTGTCCCGATTGAAGGCACCTGCCGCAAGGCCAGTCAGCACGAGCTGTGGCGGCTGCCGAGTGTTGAGGCTGCTGGTTCTGCTTAACTGCGGTGGCCGTGGCACCTCCCTGCTTCAGCTGCGCGATTTTGGCCTTCAAGCTGGCGATCTCAGCAGCCATTCGAGCTACCTGACTGTCTGGAGCAGCAGCTGCTGCTGCCTGACTGTTGACTACGTGGACTGAGCGCTTTCCGTCCAGCAGTTTCATCGAAGCCAAAGTCTGGCGCACGCGCTGGATGGCAGCCTGGAGCGTATCGGGATCCTGCAGCAAAACATTCTCAAGTACTCTGTCTGGAACCCGAATGCCTTTCAGGAATCGATCTTTGGCCAACTCGTCTCTCTGCTCGACGGGTAGAGTGGGGTAGGACTTGCGAATGAGCTCCTTGAGAGCGTCAGCATAATCCTCTAGAGCTTCCCCGTCTCTCTGACTCCTGCTCTGAAATTCTGTCTTGTAGTCCTGGACTGTGCGATTCCGACTGAAACGAGCTTCGAGCTGCTCAACAAAATCGGCGTACTCTAACTCATCGAGCTACCTGACTGTCTGGAGCAGCAGCTGCTGCTGCCTGACTGTTGACTACGTGGACTGAGCGCTTTCCGTCCAGCAGTTTCATCGAAGCCAAAGTCTGGCGCACGCGCTGGATGGCAGCCTGGAGCGTATCGGGATCCTGCAGCAAAACATTCTCAAGTACTCTGTCTGGAACCCGAATGCCTTTCAGGAATCGATCTTTGGCCAACTCGTCTCTCTGCTCGACGGGTAGAGTGGGGTAGGACTTGCGAATGAGCTCCTTGAGAGCGTCAGCATAATCCTCTAGAGCTTCCCCGTCTCTCTGACTCCTGCTCTGAAATTCTGTCTTGTAGTCCTGGACTGTGCGATTCCGACTGAAACGAGCTTCGAGCTGCTCAACAAAATCGGCGTACTCTAACTCATCGAGCTACCTGACTGTCTGGAGCAGCAGCTGCTGCTGCCTGACTGTTGACTACGTGGACTGAGCGCTTTCCGTCCAGCAGTTTCATCGAAGCCAAAGTCTGGCGCACGCGCTGGATGGCAGCCTGGAGCGTATCGGGATCCTGCAGCAAAACATTCTCAAGTACTCTGTCTGGAACCCGAATGCCTTTCAGGAATCGATCTTTGGCCAACTCGTCTCTCTGCTCGACGGGTAGAGTGGGGTAGGACTTGCGAATGAGCTCCTTGAGAGCGTCAGCATAATCCTCTAGAGCTTCCCCGTCTCTCTGACTCCTGCTCTGAAATTCTGTCTTGTAGTCCTGGACTGTGCGATTCCGACTGAAACGAGCTTCGAGCTGCTCAACAAAATCGGCGTACTCTAACTCATCGTCTAATTCGAGATTGGCCACCGCCTTGAAAGCCGTGCCAAAGTCAAGCAAGCTGAGCAAGTTCTGCTTCCGCTGATCCTCGGGGATCTGAGCGGCCTCGCAGTACGTGTTAAATTGCTGCATCCACAGGTCGAAGTCTTGATTAGCAACGTGAGCAACGTGTAACTGCGCCTGGATTCTAGCCGTCAGGGCATTAATTAGATCGTCCATGGCCATGATAAATCTCTAAAACAACTCCTCGCACAAACTACACAAAGACAGAAATCAGACACGGCGGCAACGCGAAACTGAGATCCTGGTCACGGCACCAGTTGTTGTGAATTACCTACATGTACAGGTAGGCCTACAGCTAGGTGGGATAAGCTGCGACTCCCCAGGTCCCCAGGAAAGCGCCGCCCGACCCGCGTCCAGGAGAAAATGACAGGGGAAACAATGGACTCACAGCTGGTGCAACGTTTACGTCGTAGTGGCCGGTCGGTTTATTTGTGGTAGCAGAGCCGTTTGAGTAGTCCCGCAACAGGTGGACAGAACAAGAAAAGGTTATAATTTACGGGGTCCAATTTACTGTGCACAGCTATATAGTTAGATTGGGGCTTTAGCGACAAAACCAACAGGGGGTAAGAGGGCGCGCAAGTCAGGTGAGATGTACATTCACCAATACGGGGTAGGCCGGGGCGATCGATAACATTAACTGGGGTGGGGCAGGAATGAGAAAAAAGATGAAATAAAAAATATAGAGCAGAGGTGAGGGCTGCGTCACAACAATTGACAAAATAAATATTAGCGACTGGGGCGGTTAGAGCCTCACGTTGTTTTGTGTCATCTCAAATCTTATTTGCACTTTTAAGTTATTTGGGCCAAGCGCCCTACAGATCACAATAAGGTCTGCAACGGTTGTGCTGCTTGTGCGAACGATGGTGCGAACATAGTCTATAAATAATCATAAGTCGAGAAGGGTGTTGCTAGCGTGGCACGTAGCGTGCCATCAGTCTTATCGTCGTTGATAATGTAGCCTAAGAGCTTTGATGTCCTTGATGTACTGTAGCTATGCATGCACGGAATATAAATTTTGCTAGAAGCTCAAAGCATCTATGGCACAAGGCTACGCAAATTCGAGCAGCTCTTTCTGATCTTTTGATATAACTTGCTTTATGCTCAATATTTAGGTCGATTGTACATTTACTTTCAAGTCTAAAGCTCGAATTAAATTCCTTCTTCTTTGTTCAGGCTCCACTCAGGCGTAAATCCAGCCAGCTGATCGGGTTCCAGCCATGCGCGCTGTCGGAGTTTTGCATGTCCTGCTTCTGCTAGCCGCTGCTTTCGGTAAGGGGCTTGCCTGATTTATTTAGCTCCGCATACTTTCTAACGTAACAGAAAACAGAGCCAATCCATTGCACTTAAGGACTCTCATTGAGCATTACATGCTACAAATTTGTGAAGGATAATGGCCTACACACAGAGGGAACAAAGGATTCTACTACGACATGCCCGCCAAATTTAAGAAAATGTTTTCGTGCCGATGGAACAAGTGATCATTTCCCTTTGGTGAGTTATTTAAAATAACTTATTTTTGTTTACCACGAGAAAAAGACCATAATTTTGCTACATCAAGCTGCCAGCAACTTTTCCCCGTAACCTGTAGGTTGTGGCGGGCTGCGGCGACTGCAATTACGCGAGGAGTCAGAACAGGCTTGTGCACAAGCACAAGGCCAGTTTGAGTTGCAAAGACTGCGATGAGGACGAATGCAAAGGTGCAACGCGCAAGACTGCCGTGGCGGTGGGGACATTCGTCACTGCGTGGCTCGTCAGGGCTTGGCTGCTGGCGACACTGATCTATCAATAGCTAACTGACCATAATCTAATGCATTGAATAATACAACTGCATGATGACTGACTGAGCTGATTTATGAATCAATGCCTTGCATCGCATTGAACCCATGCCAATTGTCTTCAATCGACGGAAATTGTGCTTTCAGAATGCATCACTTCTTAGGACTCTTTATGCAAAGCATCAATTCTATTTAGCACCTCGAGCTCCCTGTAGCGACGCTTCTCCAGGAAGTGCAAGCTTTTTATTTGCCTAAGATGGACATTGGATGAGAACGCTTGCTAGGGCTAATACTTATTGATTAAATAGTAAACTTGCGGACTTGAAATAATGAAAGTTCGTGCGTTGTATTAATAATTTATTTGATTCATAGTCGGAGAAAAGTTGGTATAATTTTTTGTGCATACGGGGTCTTGAAGCGACGAGAAAATTCTAATGCTACAATTTATTGTAAAAACAGTAGCTATGAGTTTTGCGTGCTACAAGACAACACAAAAAAATTAAAAATCTAATACGCAATGATCATTTTATGTACAGGGAAGATTAAAACTGCCAGTCAAGGTTTCCAGGACTGGCTCTCTGTGGGCATACTGGCTACATTGACACAAATCATCAACTGATATACCTGAAAACAAGTCATCAGCTACAACAATTGTCAGCAGACTCCAGTATACTGATGACGTTGTGCACTTCCACTGAGGCTCACGGCAGCTGCATGTGCGACCGCCGCCCAACATCGACTCTCTGCTGGCTAGAGCAAGCAAAGCTTGTGAGCAGGCAGTCTTGGCAAAGCCGCACTACTCTTCTGCAACAGAGCAACTCAGCCTGACTTTGAGCGAGCCCAACCTCCCAGCCTCCAGCCGTGGCGCTGAAAGTATTCCACAGTCCCTGACCGCTGGCAGAGAGCAACCGGCTGAATAGGCGATTCATCAGTGACGTCAGACAGCTGGTGGCCGACCGCTGTATGGCAGTAACTACCATCTGCTTGACAATTCCCATGATTTGTCGGCGCTTAGTGGTGTCCAGCTTTGCCAGCCAGAAAGATGCCAACTGCGGCCGGTAGAACTTCCAGTTCTGGCGAATTTCTTTCAAAGCTTCAGAAGCCTCAGCAGGAGATTTCCCGGGAAACCGGATGCTCAACTCAGCCAGTTGTCGCAGAAGCTGCCGGGCTGCGTCATCTGATGAAGAAGCGGACAGGTTCTCCTCGGACTGTGGCTCCAGTACTGCTGTCAGCTGCTGCTGTGCTGCCGAGCGCGTTCGATCATGCCGTCGAGCGGTCGATTGGCAGCTGATGCGGCTCGAAAGACGCACACTGGGCAAGCGGGATGTGGATGGGCGAGACTGCGGAAACTTACTGCGTAAAGCTGTTGTCTCCCGTGAGGTCGGTTGCCGCCTGAACTGCCGATGCTGCTGCATCGCTTCGTCTGTGTCCCTGTCACAGCTTGCGGAGAAAGCAGAGTCTTCAGACTCGGAATCCGAGCTATTGCTAGACTCATTTACTGGTACCCCGTTCAGCTCGGTTAGCATGGCCTCCAGTTCGTCAGCACCTGGACTGGTCGCATCATATCTGATTTCGAGCTCTCTGATCAGCGCAGGTGCTCTACCCTCCATGAATGCAGCAAAGAGTTGTAACAGGAGCCGCGCGTACCCATCTTGCCGCATGCGGTCATCGCAAGGGAAGATGCGGCGGAAACGATGACAACTCCGAGATTCTCTATGTTCGGCCTGAGCCTCTCTGCGCAACCTCTTTATCTGTGAACTCAAATCTGCTCGACGCTTTAGTAACTGGCGCCGATGAGTAGTATCAGCTGCGGCGCTACCACACTGCAGCAGCCGCCTCTGCGCCTCCGCCTTCTGGACGGTCACGCTACGCCGCCGGTCTGATAGGCGCACATTGAGTAAGCTCAGTGTCTCCTCCAACATGCCCAGCTTCACTCTACGGTCAATCGGCTCATCAATTCCAAAACTGGGCGATCGATTCACTTCCAGCAACCAAGGCTTTAGCTTGTGATCCAGCATGATGTCGAAGCCGAGAATTTCGAAGCAAACAGAGCTGGCTCCAGGAGGTGCTCCTGGCCGACACATTCTGTACTGTAGTAGCACCTGCGGGTACGCGACTAGCACTGTTTTGATGATGAGATCAATGATGCTGCGCCATAACTGGGCCACATCATGGTCCTGTTGCTGCAAGTATTCGTTTAAAAATCTGATGGAGCGTTTGCTTCCCGTGCTATCGTCTGCGCCTTTCTCGTACTGGCCGCTGCGCTTATTGATTGAGTAGTTCGTCAGGTGCATGCACGGCCGGTCAGATTCCGTTCCACGCGGATCCTCATACTTCTCTGTGCTCAGCCGCAGCAGACCATCGTTATAAAAAAATATCCGCAATGGGTCACATGAGGTTACAAGAACGTAGATCCGTAGGTCGCATTTAAAGCCGTCTACCAAGAAAGGCTTCGTTAGGTAGCGCTGCACGATGGAACTGCTCTCTGGAGCGATCGGCACCTGGTCACCGCTCCTGTAGACACGGATCCCGTGTCCCATTGCTCCGTTGGCAGGTTTGCTAATAAATACCGGCCGCTTGCCGATTTTCTTGGAATCGCGCAGGAACTGCTGGAATTGCGCACTCTCCTGCGGCAGGCACCAAGTCTGAGGTACAAAGTCGAACTCTTGCGGATGTAGTCGTGCAGCGCGAGCCATATTTCGGCCCAAACTATCCTTGCGGCTAATCTCACCCATGCCTGGGAAGTGGTTCAGCCGCTGGTGCCCTTTTAACTCAGAGATCCGGTCCGCAGGAACAGGGGCATCACTCCAGATTAGCATGGCTGAAGAGAAATCGTCATCGCGGCAACGCACAAAGCCAGCCCGCTCAGCTGCTGTTTGAACGGCCGGGAACTTGCAGGCGCTCAGGTTGATGGGTATCCTTCCCCGGGGCTGGCCGCCATTTCTCTCAGGTTTTCCATCGCTGTCTTCTTCCACTTTGGGAGTCAGTTCTTTCCGATGCGGTGTGGTTAGCGACGATGGCACTGATGATGGGGCCCACGGCAGACGGTGGATGGGCGTGCTGCAAGTCCGAGGCCGAGGCGGCAACATGCGTGGGAGATTTGGGCTGCGCTCAGCCCAGCTTGTAGCGTTGCGTCAACTTGACTCGATTCGCTTCTCTGCAAGTAGATTCGGTTGTCTGCCGGTAATTCGACAGCTGCGCTTGCCTATTCCGGCCGCTTCTTTACTATAGCACCCACCAGACAACTTGCCAACTTATTCCTTAGCCAATTTACCATGTACTCTCTGCCTCTGCCTCTGTATGGATTCCTATCTACACTTTTCCATGCATCGCTGGGACTGGCACAGGGTTTTGGAGGTGCTTTAGTTTTTGGGGTTTTCTCTCTCTTTCTCTCTACATATCTCTCACCTCTTTCCCTCTCACCGTAGCAACGCCGCAGAGAATGCGGTTCTGCTCCGGACTCCGCCCCTCCTCATGCAGCGACCACGTTCTGGCTGCTCTCTCCGCTCTCACCTCTCGCTCTGCCCCTCCGCTCCGACCTTTACTGACTGAGTACAACAAATTGCCTCGGTTAATGGAAACTGCCACGCAGTCCTGCCCGCCTACGCCTCTCCTCTTCTTGCTTTATCGGCCGGCAGGGCCGTTACTTTGCGGTTTATAATGCAGTTCATACCAGTGCGAAGACTGCCGGAGCGCTTTCCAAGCTCACAAATTTCGCAACGTCGAAACCACACTCCCTCGCAACGCCGAAACTTTATAAATACCAAACTCAAAATATTTTCTGCGTGCAAACGGGGTGTGGATTAGATTTTCGAATTGATTCAGCAAGTTTTAACGCTGTAGAAATGGATACTGTGCTTTTTCTAAGGTCTAAAATTATTAATCCAAGGTAAAAATCTATGGGCAGGTGCGGATACAGAAATGTTTTGACGGGGGGGGGGGAACGCAGGGCACACAACTAAAAAGTCAAGATTGAAGCTATAACTAGACGCACTTCGCAAAAAAACTAAGCAAATAACCAAAATTCTGCACCAATTTGAGTGCTAAAGCATCCTTTTTGGATTACAAAATTAAAAGATCTGTATAACTAGGCAACTGGCTAACTGACTTGCACAGCATTCACGGGGGGCACATACCCTCTGTGCGCCACCCCCTAAATGCGCCACTGTCTATGGTGGCTGCAGCCCTTTTAGCCCGCTGCGTATCCTGGATCAACCAATTACGTGCGGAGTTATCAAGACGATAAAATATTACAAGGTTTTCTGTTCATTCTGTCTAAAATACTGCATAGAGCAGCCAGAGATACTGGGCTATGCTTAAATGTTGAATAGATGCCTTCGAACCTTTTTTCTTAACGAGTAGTACATGGATGTGTATTTGTCTGCTTTCCATGTTTGATTGGATTATCTGCAACTTTGATTACAAATTAGTTCTATGATATTGTAAACCAAAAAGTGAGCTCACAGGCGCAGTTTTTTCTTTAAATGTCAAACTTTTGCGGCTGAAAAGAAAACAAAAATTTCAGCCTTAAATGCGGAGAAGCTAGGGAAGTTCAGCAAAAGTATGTAAAAGTCACGAGGTACCATTGGGGCTTAGGAGGGTTTGCTAATGAACCTGCGCACTCTTGTACTGAAGGTGGATGGTCAAAAGCCTGCAGCTGCATCAGTCGCTAAGGTTAGGCCACACCTGATAGGTCAAAGCGGCGGATGCCATGGCAACGACCTGGGCTGTCAGAGGGACGGGCAGGGCGGTCACAGTGGCTGCCGATGTCGATCCCAAGGTTGCATCCATATTGTCAGTGTTGTCAATTGGTGATGGGCCGAAGGTGCTTGGACTCGAAGAAGGCGGTGGCTTCGGCAATTCGACTTTGGCCATTACTATGGGCTCCACAGTGGCGTTGGAGTTGTCTGCGAGGTTACACAAATCAGAGTCGCAGTTTTGACAGTTGGGCCAATTCAGCTTACTGCAGTGCGACTGACAGCCGACCAGGTAGTGCTGTAAAATCGGCGATGCATAACTGTATTGGGAAAAGTGCCCGATCGCAGGAACCCATAACTATGCAGATACTGTGGTCTCACAGCAGCTAATGATAAATACCCGAGTACTGCCCGCTAACTGTTGTCAAATGGGTGCTTCAATCGCATTTATGAGGCAATTATAGAATATCGTCAGCATCTTAAGTTGAAATGGTCGAATAAGAAATTAATAAATTTGGTGCAGTAAACTGTTGTCAGTTCACCGATCGCTAATGATTAAACTAAATTTGGCTGATTTCCTGACATACTTCATACCCAGCGCCACTGAGTTCCACAGTAAGATACACTAGTCGAGAATGGAGGGCGCTCACTTCTTTATCATTGGGATCAGCGCTGGAAGTGCATTTCTGCCCATAGGGGCAGAAGACCGGCACCGGCAGTTGGCCGATAGTAGTATTCAGAGTGTTGTAGCACAGCGTGAATTTCGTCACAACTTTCTTGAACTCGGCAGCGTATTCGCTGTTGCAACCCTCGCTGGCGCACTCTCGACACTCGATTTCTGCATCATTGAACGTTCCGCATTTGCCGCAGCCAAAGTAGAGCTCCTGTTGGAGATTGGTGCGTTGGGTTAAGATAATTATATCAGTATCAATCAGCAGCTATCTGAACTGCTATAGTGCAAGTCAGTCAGAGGCGCTTACGAAAAATCCTGGATTGGTTTCCCAGTTCTTCCTGCGCTTTTCAACGCAGGTTTTTGTTGAAGTAGCCTCGCATTTCATCGTTCCGTCTGGAAAATCGAGCGTTACAGTCGTGTGGTTGCCCTCGTGGCACTTGAACGCCGATAAATCTTCGTAAGATGCCTGAGCCGCGCCTGCAGGTGTTGTTGAAACGGTGGGTACATTAATTTTTCGGACCTCCCACACGAGTCTATCGGTTCTGACCCGATAGGCTTAGCCAAAACAGGAAGCCACCAACTGCTTGGTGAACAGTGGGAAACTCACCGAGTAGCACTCCGACCAGCACGAAGCGAAGCGTCCACATTTCTGACAACCAGCGGGACGAAGAGTTAATGGGCAGGATGAAAACGGCTGTTTTTTACAACATCTGCAGCAAGCTTGTATATTAGGCTTCTTCTGATGAACTTGAGCGCTACAGTTTGAAGGATGAAATGATTTAAGGAGTCATTAAGATTGGCCATAGACCATAGATACATAATATACATGATCTGTGATATAGAATATGTGTAAGATCTACGCCAGAGACAGCGTACCTGCAATGCTTATAAATTTTCTAGATCGAGATCTAATAGGCTTTGGATTGCTGAAGCAATCACACACTGATGCAGGAATGACATGTAGTCCATCTGTATTATATATGAACAATCCTTTATGCCCACCATCTATCCATTTCTATTGAATACTAATAGCTTCTGAATCCTTTAACTTTCTATCGAACTGAAACAGGGCTTGCAGCAATAATTGGGCAGAAACAGAAGTTCGGGTAGTTTTTCGTAGCGACTACTCTTTGTCTAATCCCTCTTCGGGAGAGAATATATTATTATCCTCCCTGGCGTATGATGCGGACGCAGTTATTAAATTGCCTATCAATAGTGATCGATTTACTTGACTTCATCACAAGGGAAAAGTTAAAACAGTTTCGTAAAACTTTAATATTCTTTTTTCGTGCTTTTTAACAAAGAATTTGTTTGTTCTTCATCGCGATTGCACGTCGACTAACTTTTGAAGTAAAGTTATCAGCAGATTTAGCCCAGAGTCTACAAAAATAAGCAAGGAATTACGAGTATATTGGTATTACCAATCAATTATTGGTTGCGTGGCTCGCTTTGCAATCAATGAAAGGAATAAAAAAATCAACATGGATTTTTAACGATATCGACGCGTTTTGCTTAATTTTTTTTAAGTATGCAAAGTTTGCGTTCTCAGTTGATTGGGCGTGTGGCCAGAAAAACAGGGAGATCAATATTTTTTGCACCAGTACGATTCAAGTACGTCCGGTTTGCGGGGGCACTTTCGGGCTGGACCTGGCGTACGTGAGACGCGTCTCCGATGCGGAGAAACCACCCATCATCCCACCGCACGCTTTTCGGGACCTGAAAATGCCTGTGGACTGCAGTAAGTGGCGCATTTCAGCATGAATTTTAGAATTGCCATCATCAAGCGCACACAAGCAAAAGCGTGCCTGGCATTGAGCCAGTTTCGCAGAAGTGCGCACTTTTATAGCATAATGTGTCTCTATGCTCTCTATTATCTACCTTAAATTTCTATTTTACCCCTAAATTTTAGGTCTTATTATGGTCCCCCAAAGAATCTGCCAGCAACTCTAATCCTAGAGCTGATTACCCGCGCCCTACTCTCACCCTGAGAATCCCTGAGAAACGTTTCAGCCTGAGTGCGAAAACTTCTATCGCCCTCACACTTTGCCTTGTCGGCCGTGCCCCGTCGGTAATTGCCGATGTCGACGTTGGAGTGGGTTGCGTACTGGGAATGCTCAAGAACCTCGTCTTGGCACTCTACGACACACTTCTGCTGTTTGCCGAGCTCAGCGCAGACAGTCGCGTATCGCAGTGAAGCCGGCGCTTCAACGTGGAGGGCCAAAGGCGAGGCCTAGTTAAGAAACTAGTGACTGAAGAGACACGGGGCTCGCTCGTTGATCCAGATGAAAACACTGCCGCACCAGACGCAGTAACTGCGGGGCTCGCACAGTTTGCAATGCCAGACCGACAGCCGCCGCCATCTCAGCTCAGGCTTTGCTCTCTCTCTCTCTCTTCCGTGCCAGCCGCCGGTAAGTTCCCGCACTTTTTGTATTGTCAATCCGCCTGTTGCGTATTTTGGGGTCTTTTCCTATTTTTTCCCTAGGGCTTCGCACTTTGAAAATTGAGCCGATTTATTAGTAATTTGTCTTTTGGCGTCATCAAAATAATTCTGCAGTAAATAAGCCTAGCTTTGTGCCGATTCTATTCACAATCCCAATAATCCTTCAGTTATGTCTCTGTCAGTTCTTATTGAGCTAATTATAGCTGGCAAAGCTTCTCACCTTGCTTGGGGAAGCATGGGGAAGCTAGGGAAAGCTAGTGGGCAGACTCTCGTGGCTGGCCTGCCGCCTGTGGCGACGCACCTGAGTGTGAAGTGTAAGTGAGGGCTGTCGAAGCTGTAGTGCGTTTATTTAGCACGCACGCGGTCAATTCTGCCTTGCGTTCATACGCTTACGTACATCTATTAGTGCGTGTGCCCCGTCCCCCACCTCGTATTGATCGGCTCTCAATTTAATTATTGAAAATATATATTTATCGGTTCACCCACTTAGAACTTCCGTCTCTCTGACAAGCCGGCCTCTCGCGTCAGTCACTACACTGGCGTCGCAAGATCGAACCATGACTTTGCAATTACCGCCCCGGGCTATTCAGCATCACACAAGACCCACACACTGTCAGCAAGCGCTGGCAGTAATGGGCTGCCCACCTAGGCGTTTCTTAGCGGCCAGTGGCATCACAAACTAGGCACAAACGAGAAATTCTGTTATACACAGCAGGAAAAGAAATAAACGATCTTCTCAATGAAATTTCGGACAGCGAGACAATAAAAGATTGCCGAAGCGCGACACTGACGACACTGACTGAGACCTTCAGCAGGAATTTCAGGGGCCGTGACAACACAGTGTCATGGCTAAAGTTAGCTAAAACTCTCGAACGGAGCAGAGCTCTGACTTCGTTAGGCCTGGAAAGTCATCAGGTGCGCCAGGTCATACAGATTAGTGGCAGACTTGGGGCTCATATCATGACCCCCCAAGACCAATCAAAGGCACCTTTAGTTCAGGCGTAGGACCCAGCCCTTAGGCCAGCGTTACCAAATATTCCATTATTTATAACGAAGGGCTGAATAGCCCGTGATCTTCAGCTGGAAGTCATAGGCGGCTCATGGTCATTCCCCGGTAGTCATACTAAATAGTAAAAGTATTACTAGTTAGGAGCTAGTACTCGTAACTCGTAAACTTGCCCAGTGTTAGATTTTTTGTGCTTAATTTCGGTATGAAAATAAAAAACGCTTCCAACAATTATTCATGCCACTCAGAATGTTTATAAAGTTAATCAATGCTGTAAAGATGACATTTAGTCAACCGTAGCTGCTAGACACTTGTGAGCCATTTCGTCTAGCTTTGAAACAAAGTAATATTGCGTAACTATAATGTTGCGTAACTGAGCTTGATGGGGTGGCAAGATGGTCGACAAAAGAAGTAAGAATTAGGCAATGCAAACAACCAAGCTAACACTAGCCAGTCAGTATTCGGTCCTGTCCTGCTGCTGCTATTCTTTAACTATCCTTCATCTGTCCTCTATCCGAACCCAGTTCATTATTTCCCAATAAGTAAGGCTGCCTGAATACGAGCGAAACTTGAAATACTGTACAGTGCTGAGCGAACAACCCCTTGTTTTGCCGCGGAGTGACCTTGGGCCTGCCAATAGCAGCCTGAAATAACTGTACATTTATCAGGAGCGTCCAGTGCTGCACCCGCCATGGTGTACAATCCTTCGCACACATTCACCCCTACCCAAATTCCCTTCTCTCGTACCCTCCCTTCATACTGCCCCTCGACACACCGCGTAGCAATGCCCGCTCTCGCCGGCCAAAGTGTATTTCTTCCTTCTATCTCCTATAGCAAATCCCACAGCTTTTCTTGCTGCAAGCCCGGCTGGAGAGTTTCTTTACGCTTTCTTTTTTTGCAATCTTCCCGGCTTCTTGTGCGCTCAGTTTGGCTTCTCTTAGCAGACCGAGATCCACGAGTTACAGCACCAGCTAAACAAGGTAATTATTTTGAGACTTAATCTGGTTTATACATGTATTTTACTTTAGCAAGCTTATTGGTAGCAGTTCTGCAATTTGCAGACCCCATTATGCTAGCGTAGAACAGAGACCAACGGTGGTACCGTGAATAACAGCCGGGTAGGCGGATACTCAGGCCGATTCAAAGATTGATTGATGACCAAAATTTTTTTACTCCAACTCGAAACGTTATACATGAATTACGTATTCAAAGTCGCACAGATCTCATCATTTGGATCTGGATTTCTGTATTAAATGTCTGTCTGCCTTCCTCTTACAGCTGCGCGAATCTCGGAAGCGCTGGCCTCGCCTCCAGGCAGTCTGCAAGCCGTCAAGCTGTTGGCAACCCCTTGAGAACTCAGGCCGGCATGGACGAGGGCATTTCTGAGCCGCAAGTGCCGTCGAAGGCCCGAAATGCCAGCGGCTCTGGAGACTGTGGCTCCAGTAGCGAGGGTTACGCCACCTCACAGGGCAGCCTTGAAGCCTCGTCGGAGACGCTCAGTTTTGCTAGCGAGGATGCATCAGAGGATGACGCACAGAGACTGGATAGCCTCAGCCTGGCGCTGCAGGAGTTGCGCTGTGAGAAGCTCAATCCTCTGCCTACTGCTCTGCCGCCTCTGGTGATTCAGGCGCAATGCTCAAAGTCCGGGGAAGCCATCAGAAAGAAGCCGCAGCAGCAGCGCCGCTCCTCCTCCATGAAGTCTCAGAAGACGCCTCCAGGCACACCAAACCAGATGAAAAAGGTCGTCCGATTTGCTGACGCTTTCGGGCTGGACCTGGCGTACGTGAGGCACGTCTTCGACACGGAGAAACCACCTGTCATCCCACCGCAAGCCATTCAGGACCTTAACCTGCACGACGCCACCGCTGCTGCCATCTCAGGACTCCGGTGAGTCGCAACTTCCAGAATTGCCATTATCGAGTGTACACCAGCACAAATGCGCTTGGCATTGGCGCAAGCTCAAAGTTTTGCAGAAGCGCGCAAATTTTGCCATCTTGCATTCCGGTATTGCAACGGCAGGCTGTCAAAGCATGACGAATGGGCTGAGTGGGCCGATCCACCAGTTTACCGGCAATATGGGGGAAATAGGACGCTCCGAAGAATACTGATGCGATTAAATTTCATTATACGATAATTTGCGTTTTTTAATCATATTTTTGTAATTTTTCACCTACCATCTTATCTATTATCTGTAATGAAGATTTACAGTTTTCAAACGAATTCGGGTCCATAAGTAGGTAAAGCATAAACCAAAGCAAAGTTTGCATGGACTTCTCACTAATCTAGCTCGTACTACCCCTAAGGCTGGCTTGTATCGGCAAAGTGTACTGCTTAAGCCAATTTGTATTTATAAGTATAAGTGTCCACTATCAGCTGCACTGAAGTGCAAAGAGTAAGATTGTTTGATTTAGCAAGCCATGCCCTCTCCTCTACAGAGGCTCCGAGCTCTTGGAGCGGCGACTGTTCATTAGCCCGTGCTTCGCACAGCCTGGCGGCTGCGCTGGTTTCATACCGCGAGTCCTGGCGCAGCGGGTGGTTCTGGAGCGGGCCAGCGTCATGCAACCCAGCGGGAGCATCCACGGCCTCGTGCGTATCGCCAACCTAGGCTTCGAGAAGTCGGTGCTCGCCCATGCCACCTTTGACGGCTGGCGCAGCTCCGTCGATGTCCCTGGGGTGTACGTAGAGGGTTCAAGCACCGGTGCCACGGATCAGTTCGCGTTCACTCTTCCGCTGCCGCAGAGCTTCGATGTCGGGGACCGGGTCTTCCTCTGCGTACGCTACTGTGTCGGGGGAGAGACCTTCTGGGACAACAACTTCGGCGAGAACTACGCGTTCGACTGCTTCGCTGTGAACACCGTCACCGCTGGCAATGTCGCCCGGTCCCGCTTCTTGTGAGCTGCAGGGCTGGCGCCTCTAAATGACCCCACCGCTCCCTGCAGACAGCTAGCTGCCATCTTAGTTCTCATTCTCACTTTCAGAGTTCAGAACTCAGTTTCCCGTTTTCTATTTTTTTCGCCGCTAATTTCACCAACTAATCGAATTTCAATTATTTTCTAATATTTCTAATATTACTGCGGCTAAGAATTCTAATTATTTGTGCGCTAGAAGATTCACTAGTTAAGCTAGTTTCTAATATGCGTTGCCCTTTTTAGTAGTTTTTTGCCTTCTGCTCTACTCAGCTCATGTTAGCATCGGTTTTTTGCGTCCGGCCGCTCCAGTCTTGCCATTTTTGTGACCCCAATTTTACTTTTGTGCGTCTGCACAGACCAGTCACGGCATTAAATGCCATGTTTTTATCGCAGCTGTTCTACAATGCTCAGCGGGTTTTCTAGCGCATGCATCTGGCTGACCTACAGCTGATTCTTGGTCTTCAGCAGCTTCTCCCTCGAGACTCGATATTGATAGATCCGGCCTTAGGCCACTTCCCTGTAGATTTGATTTCCTGTCTAGAAAAAAACATATTTTGCGGCTGCTCTTTCATGAGCTTTGATTTGAACTGGCTGCTTTTGCGTCATCCCCTCAGAGAAGGCTAGCCGGCCGGTACATTCTGGCCATGGCAGTGCATTCCAGCTCAGCTGGTTCCTTGGCTTCAATACGAGCGTAAATAGACTTTAGTGTATAAGAACAAATTGATTTTGGGTATTCTTGCTGGGCCAGAGCAGCATCCAATATAATAACCGTGACTAGAATCAGGCCATAATGCCCAAATAATGAACAGCAGCATTTTTCAACGAGTTGGTCTGCTTCTGGTTCGGGTATCCGGCCATGCTGTGGCTGACTAACATTCTCAACATCAGGTCTAATTTCGGAGCCATTGGTACTCGAATTCACTGTTTGTTTTGAATTAGAAATAGCTAACTCACAGGTGCATCTATGCCGGCACATCGGGCTGTGTGCGTCAAATTGATTTACCGCATGAATAAAAATCAATATTTTTCGTATAGCCAGGTACCTCTTTGCCGTGAAATTATCAGAAACAACTTAGTACTCTCGGTTTCGGAGCCGAGTATTTTACTTCTTAGAAATGAGTTCGTTCTCAGGCTTCAGTGTGATTTCTTTTTTTTCACAAATTACGTATGACACGTGCAAATTTTGATCAGTAATTCGTGATTTTATACTGCTTACCTAAGCGGTTCTGACTTTAGCCAGTCCAAAGTCCAAAGATTTCCCTCTCTGGGTGAACAGTAAGCCTCAATTTTAATTTTTAAGAAAGAAATCGATTTTAGAATATTTTTTCCCAGAGCGCACACTTGAATGGCAGTCAGCCACTTGCGTTTCGCAACTCTATGAGCTGCTGAATGCTTTAAAGGGTCTAAAAACTAATCTACTTGTATTTTTACACTTAAACAGATAGTTGACAGACTGCTTATATTCCTATGAACAAATAAAGTGCTAGATTGCTAAAAAGCTGGTAAAAGTAAAACCGGGTAAACTGCTAATACTCGTAGGTTGCGCTACTCCGATCTCTGATGGCGAAAACATCAACACTTCTGCATGAAAAATGCGCTCTATCTGCACTCAGACCTGTAAGCTACAGAAGTACAGAGTACACGAGCATAAGATGTTATCAGTACAGTACTTATAATAGCCTTAAAAAATTCTTAACGACATGCCGACGCGAAGCGGAAAGTTAAGTACTTCTCTCAGTAGTATCCACTATGAACTGAAGCCTCGTGAAGTGGTCAGACTGCGCCCAAATCGGCTCCATGCTGCTCTCTGACGCCGCAGCTCAGGCACCCGGTCAGCAGCTCAATCAGGCCACACCGAAGACGGCTTAGAAACCGCCTAACTCGTGCGGTCCTGACCTTGAATTTGTGGTTTCCTCCTGCACCCGAAGATGGTCGGCTTGCAGCGTCGACTGTTGCCGCCTCTTTGACCTCCGAGTCGCTAGTTGCGCCGCGGCTCATTTGAAACCCACCACCAGCATGCGCTGTGCCGCCTTCAGGGACTCGCAGTGCCTTGTCTGAAGCAGTCGTAGACTGAAGCGCAGCAGCCATGATGGTAGCCGCTGAGTGCCTATCCGAGTCGCCACAGCTCATCGTCAAAGTAACCTCCGATGCAGGTGTTTCGTAGCTGTTCGACCTTGCACTGGCGCAGTTGTTGTTGGTGCGAATGGTGATGCAGATGCATTGCTGACTCATACTTCTAGCTCCTTCATGCACTGCCAGGGCTGAGGAGACGATGGAGCTGATAGTTGCTGTGCTTAGCGCTGTTGATTTTGAAGTAAGCGGAGATGCCGTCCCGTAGCCACTGCTGCGGCTGCCTAAAGATGTGGAGGCGGTGCGGGCCGTGCAGGGCAGTGGCACATGAGTCCAGGATGATTGAGGTTCCGTCCGTCTGGGCCTTTTCATGGGCTGCGGCTTTCTCAGCAGCAGGCGGGACTGCTGCCTGTCATAGCGGATAACTCCTATTGACTTCCATGCTGGCGGCTGTGATGAGGACTCCTGGCACTGCTGAATTCGGGCATCAGGCCGCTTGGGCGAAGATACTGGGCGCAAAGAACTGCTGCTGCACTGCGCCGGCATAATAATTCTTTTGGATGGCATTTTCAGAATCGGTGCTCGATTTTGTTTTTCATTAATCCGTATTAGCTTCAATCCTGCGCGAGCAAATTCAGCCCATAGATATGCTCCCCTATGCAGTATGCACAAAGTGTAGCAGTAGCAGTTTTATTAAAAAAGCTAGGCAGGCGTAAAGCAGAGAGGATTTTTCGCTGCTAGCACGTTAATATCGAACATGTCGATTTTAGGCCTGACAATCGATAAATAGACCACAGTGACCAAGTGCGATAACGACCTAAGCGCGAGTAGTATATATTCGAGTAGAAGTTAGACAATAATGTTTTCTACTTGCTTTTTTCTTTGAAAATAAATAATTTTCGTGACTCGTGACAAATTGATAATTTTTGAATTTCAAAACCATAGAGACTATAATTACCATTGGTTAGTTGTCTTTATAGTTTTGGAGTTTGACAATTTGTTGCATGCTAGTAGAAGCAAAAAATGCGCTCGGATTAGCCAACTTGACTGCACATCATGCTATGCATAAATTACTGCATCCGTCTCGCTGAAAAAATATTTTCATCCCAAAATTATCCCCGCGAGGTCATGCTTCAACATGATCCTCTATTCTAATAAATCATTGTGATACTTGATAATTGAGTCAGGGCTGTCTGTTCGCCTTTTCTTGGTCCAAAATATTTACAACTTGTGCTCGTATGTGAGTCCCGAAGGTACAATTATTCCTCATACCCATGTCTTCAATGAAACTGCAGTTTCTGCCCACTTTTTGTTGATGTACTGAATTGAATGCAATAGCGCCTTGGGAAAGCATGCAGCACTTCCTTTACCGTGGCAGGTGACTTTAACAGTAAGTGACAGAATTTTTGCGTGAGCATCGATGACCAATACCCAGAAAACACAGATTCGAATTGATAAAAGAGCATATCACGGCCTGTTAGAAACTAATTGCCGTTGCGAATTTTTGCCTGAATAAATCTGACAAATTTTACAACAGTAAATAAAAATTAGTATTTTATCAAATCAGTTGTGTTCGCTGAATGCGCTTGAATAAGTTATATGTGCGTATGTCAGCATCACGTAAAGCAATGCAAGGGAACAGATTATTGCACCTTGCTAGCTAATCTACAGCTCAAACAGCCGCAAATTCTACAATACACAAAGCAATACGAAATCAAAATTTTGGAAACCGATTTATCGGGTTCCGCGAGAATGCAACGGTTGGTGATCAGCGCAATGAGTTAGCATTTTTGCTTACGTAATGAATGAATAAATGGGCTTCTCAATTGCTGGGTGCAGCCTTGCCGAAAAGGCTGAAACTTAGGCTTTTAATGGCAGCTACAAGAACCACTAGAAGTCACTTTAGTTAGAAGGACGCTGCACTCAAAAAATTTGAAGGCCATAAATACATTGAAATAATAAGTTTTTACCATAGACAAAATTTTAAACTTTCTATCTCGCCAGTGTAAAATCGATCTTCAAATATCTAGAGTCGCGTCCTTCTACTCTAGAAGTCCTTGGCCAGCTATCGGACTGCCCCAACCAGAATGCCGGGCATTTGACTCTCAGGGTAGCAACATGCCTAAAGTATGGTTCCCGACGCCCAGCAGGAAAATGATAAGGCAGTGAGTGCAGTAAAGGCATCAAAACTATCAGATCGGTTCGTAGCCTAAGTTCATAGCTTTTTTCTATGCAAGTAGAGCTTTACATAATGATTTGCACTATGGCTGGCAGTGAAATGCCTTCTGCAGTCCAGCTTGGGCAGTCAAACAATCGGGACTCAATTTCGGAGACCCGGGCCGTGTGTTCTTTAGGTTCATAGATTGAGATTGCTTGAGAGAATTCAAGTTTTCATGCAATTGAATGTGCACAAGATTCGCACTCATAGTTGGGCATCATTCGGGCCCATGAAGTCGCAACAAACGAGCGCACGATTATCGTCCGTCACACAGCGGTCAGAAGTCGGTCTCACTTTGCTTTGCCCTGACAGAAGCCGAGCTGGCACGCCTGGCAGCTGGTCTTGTCGTGCTGCTGGCTCGGATTTCCGGCGCGGCGCCACATCTGCACGTGCTTGCTGCCGATGCTCACGCGGTAGAGGGTCTGACCGATGCGCCAGAAAACATTGTACAGCACCTGCAGGCGGGTGAGCGGGAGGGCCAAGTCTCGCTCTCTCGTTGCAGTTCCTGATGCCAGGGCAAGAAAATTCCATACCTTTTCAATCTCCTCTGGGTACCACTGCGGCTCCTCGAACACTGTGAGATCGCCCTGCCTGTGTCCGCGGGTCTCGTGGCACTGCTGCTTGAACAGCTTGAAGCAGAGGTTATAGCCGGGGTGGAGCAGCACCTCGCTGTTGTGCGGATCCACCAGAGGCACCGGGCTTTCAACCCGAAACAGATGGAACACTATGCGGCCTTTCATGGACGTCCACTCTTTGGGGCATTGCTTAAAGGAAGGTTTTAAAAGGCAATTATTCATGCAACAGTTTTAAAGCAATGCAAGCAAGAGGTTATTTTTCTTTTTTATACACATTCACGAGCACATCAAAACTAAAATGCACAAGCTTTGATGCACGACCCTGATAAAAGTGCAGTCACTCACGGAGCAGCGAAATCGAACCTTGGCACCGTCATAAAATGAATAGCCCAGCACAGACATCTGCAGCAGCACAGACTGAGGCATCAACAGTGCCGTGCCTGGCAGCAGCTGGGGCAGCACTAGCTGCTGTGTGAGGGGCGCTGTTGATCCCCACATGCTGCCGTACTCCCCTGCCGGTGGAAGGCCACCTGTCAAAGCGCGGATGCGGCCTTCTGTCTCATCGTCGAGGCGACTCAGGCTGGCATTTGACTCGAGCCAAACTGTGCTCTCCGTTGCGTAATCAGCCGAAGATTGGAGAACCAAGCAGAGCTGGCGGCGCAATCGCTCGAACTGTCCGTCCCAAATGCTTCGGATCTCCCTGCTGTGATTGCGATGTTGGTTTTGGTTAGCTGCCCGTTCCATTAGATGTGGAGGATCTTTCTTCTACTCATAAGATGGGGCTGTATTGGTGAGCAACCCGTGTTATGAGATGGCGTGGACTTCCCTACTATGATGAGGAAATGGGTTTTGGCGAGCTAACCTTTCTACAACAACAACAACAACAACAACAAAATACGCGCCCCAGAGTCGCAAAAGCGCAATAGTGAGAGGCACGTCAGATGGCGCGTCTCAGGGCCAGCGCGCGGACAAAGTCCGGGCCATTGGCGGTGTCGGGCGCTCCGGCGTCGCTCAGAATGCAGTCCACGTACCTCCGGGTCCGGGCTTGGCCTCGCCTGAGCGGACCCTGCGTGGTGAGCAGCAGGACGTCCTGGACAGGCTCGGGGCAGTAGCTCTCGGCCCGGATCACGTGGCCCGCCAGCTTCAGTCTCCGCAGGCGCAGAATGGTGGACGGGCGTTGCAGCTGGGCCCTCTGATACAGGGCATCGGTCCCGACGCTCTCGTCAGCTTGGAAGGCTGCACGGAGCAACCCCGAGTGCGCCGAGTCCAGCTGCCGCTCCAGCGTTGCCGTCAGCGTCCACGTCTCGGCGTTGTACAGCAGGACGGTCTCGACCACCGCCTGCCATAGCCGAGCTCTCTGGCGGTCGGGCAGCGCCTTGGACTGGAGAACGGCTCGTATCGACCGGTAGGCCGCCCACGCAAGTCCTCTGCGCCGCCGGATGTCCTCTTCAACGGAGGGCACCAGGCCGCCGAGGTAGGTGAAACGCTGGCAGCGTGCGAGCGTGGTCGGCTGCCCGTCTGCGCCGCGGCATGTCAGCTCCGCTGGGAGATCGGCCGGCACGGTCAGCACCTCAGTCTTCAGCGTGTTGACGACTAGACCGACGCTTGACGCTACCTCGACCAGCCTGTCAATCTGGCGCTGTGCAGCTTCAACAGACGAGGACAGGAGGGCGAGGTCGTCGGCGTAGCCCAGCACGCTCAGGCGCTTCTCGTTGTGGCGACGGCCGATGCGTCTGCGCAGCAAGAAGCCGTCGTCGGCTGAGGGGAGGGCGGTCCGGAGCACCCAGTCCAGGAGGAGCACGAAAAGGAACGGCGCTAACGTGTCCCCTTGTAGGACTCCTGATGAGGTGTCGAACAAGTCCGACAGGCCGTCCGCCGTCACAACAGCTGCGCGCGTGTCGCGATACAGCGACATGATGGCGTCAACCAGCTGCTGCGGGACCCGATAAGCTCTCAGGACGAATGGGAGCGCGGCTCTCAAAACCGAGTCGAACGCCTTTCGAAAATCAATGAAGACGATGATCAGCGTCAACTGGCGAGTGCGCGCCTCCTCGATGACACGGCGGAGTGCGAGGATCTGGGTCACTGTACCGCGGCGGGGGCGGAAGCCATTCTGCTCGTACCGCAGGAACGGATCCAGCACGGACTGCAGGCGGTCGAGGAGCAGTCGGTTAAACAGCTTCGCGGTGCAGGACATCAGCGAGATCCCGCGGTGGTCTTCTTTCTGCGTAGTCCCGGCCTTTTTCGGGATCGGCACGATGTGCGAGACCGTCCACTCGGGGGGCGCTGGGGCGCCGGCAAGCACGCGGTTCATGACGCCTGTGACTTGGGAAGCCACACAGCGGAGCCGCAGCGCCTCGACCGGAACCTCGTCGGGGCCGAGCGCCTTGCCACCTGGAGTTCACAATGCCGGCGAAGAAGTCGCGCAATTCATTCCTGCGCTCCTCCGGTGTGTCGCCGGCCAGATTCAGCGCCACTCGCCTCTTGCGTCCCGTCAAAGTCCGGACGGCCGTCCACACAGCGCGGCTCTTTACGTCGGGGCCAGCTGCTGCGATGGATTGGATGGCGTCGTCAACTGCAGCCTGTTGACGCTCGTCCAGGAGACGCGCGAAGTCTTCTTCCGCTTCGCGCGTGGGCCGCCGGTTTCTCCGCAGGCGCTCGATATTCTGCCGCGCCTGCCTGATGGTCGGATCGCTCTGCCAGACTGGAAGCGATCGCTGCGCCGGTCGCATCAGCGGAACCGTCTTCTCAGCAGCGGCTCTCACGGCTGTGCAAATGTCGGCGTACTCCGTCTCGTGCTGGTAGCCAATCGCACTAGCAAAGGCGCTTGAGAACTGGCGCTTCGCACGGGGGTCCAGCAGTGCACGATAGTAACGCCGTGGGCGCTGCTTTGGGGGTCGGTAGAGCGGATCGTTTAGCCGCAGCTCACAGAGCAGGAGTCGGTGGTCAGACCGCAGTGCGAGCGGCGCCATGGTGTCGCAGTTGATGACGCGGCGGCGCTCGCGAGCACGAACCAGCGCGTGATCGAGTTGCGCTAGCCGCCTCGTGGCATTCCGGCCGCGTGCATTCCGCCGCCTCCTCTTGCAGCCCGCGAAGGTGGCCAAGCGGGCCGGGGGCTTGCGGAACAGCGTGTTCGCCGACACCAGGTCCAGCCGCTCCAGCATGTCCTCCAGCGCATCCGAGTTGCCGTTGTCGCGTCCCGTGACAAACGGTGATCGCTCGGACCTGCGCGGAACTGCGTTCAGGTCTCCGAGCACCACCAGCGTGTCGCGGTTCGGCACCTCCTCCAGCTGCCCGGCCAGAGAGTCGAAGAAAACGCGAGCCTCCTCCGGGTGGGCGGCTGTGGGCGCGTAGGCGCAGAACAGGCGGATGCAGCGAGCGCGCAGGTGCAGGTCGACCCGCAACAGGCGCGGGGACAGCGAGGCGCAGTGCACGCTCTGCCGAAGGCGCGGTCCAATCAGCACGCCGACGCCGCCGCGGCCGCGGCCGTCTGCCGACGTATACAGGAAGGTCCACCCGGCGCCGAGGTCCTCCGTCTGAAGGCCTGGTTCTGCCACGATGGACACCTCCTGCAACATGATAAGGTCCAGCCGTAGGTCGTGTGCCAGCTGGACGAGCAGAGTGCGACGCCAGGGGGCCTTCAGGGTCCGGCAGTTCAGCGTGCCGAGTCTGAGGCGGCCACCTGGTACGGCTAGGGCCCGATGGAGTTGGGCCTCACGGTCCCCGGCGCCACCCGGCAGATCCGGGCCAGGAGCTGCAGAGGCCGGGGGCGACTGGCGCCTGAGAGCACCGAGGAGTCGCCCGCGCCGGTTGCGCTCGCGCCGTCGCTCAATGCGACGTTGTCTGCTGCGCTGTCCTCTGCGGGTCCTTGGCATGCCACCTTGGCATAACCTTTCTATTAGACGGTGAAGGCCTGAGGCTGTGATGAGGCAGAGAGAATTGGTGAGCGGCCCGTCCAAAAGATGCCTTCTTGACGGATGATTTACGTGAGAGGGATACAGTTGGTTCACTTGGATTCATTCTTGCTCAATAATAAAAGCTCGCTGGTGGTGTTCGCAATGCCAACTTATGAGGACTGTAAGTGGCCATTGGGTTTGAGGGGCTGTGCAGGCTATCTAGGTCACAAAAATGTTAGTAGCAATGAGGACGCAATGGTGGCACGCGAATATCAGCGAGTGGAATTTACTTTGGGAAAGTAAACGAGAAGTCACAATTTTTCCTTTCGTTGCACAGAATAATTTGGACGCTCTCTTTACTGGAAAAAGCAGAAAAGCTTGAAGGCTATGGAAAAGTTAAGGAAGATGAGGAGACGCTGTGTTTCTGAGATGAGACAATGGAATCAGAGTGAACGAACTGCCAGCTGGCTCAGTCGACTGACTAACGCAAAATTCAATCTATGACTTAAGACTGACTAAGCTTTGATAACTGTGCCCTGCAGCTGCGGTGGGGCCCACGCCTGCGCGCTGCGCCATTTTTTGCATGCTGAATGGCCCTTCGCTCATAGCCGGCCGTTTGCTGGCGTTTGCCTTTGTGCTTTTATGCCAAGAAGCCTCACGCATAATAAATATCATGTGGGTGTTTACCTATAATCTGAGCCCACACACATTTTTACGATAATTTAACGAATAATTTGTTCAAATTTGCCAACCATTCGAGGAATCAATTTTCGGAGAAAATGGCTTCAACTGCCTAAAGTAGATATGGCAATTCACCAAGCACTTAAAGAGAATTCCTAAAACCCCACAACAATGTCCTTAGCTCTGCCATGCAGCGACACTCAAATGAATTGAATGCATTTTACTTAATGCCACAGTCTCTAGTGCATAATAGCTAAATAATTATTTTAGTCATTTACATAGCATTAAGGCTTCAGTTGCCATCGCGTACTCCCAGCCTGGATCCTGTTTTTATTTTCATTCATTAATAGTGAATAGATCTTAAAAAATGATAAAATACTAGTCGTAGATAAGCAGGGCACACAAAGGCAGTCGCTGCCAGTACAATACTACAGTTGGATTCTATTGGAAAGCGTTTCGCACTGCACCCAACTGTGGCCAATTTGCCTCACTGTGAATTTCCCTGAGGGGATAGGCGAAAGCAGACGGAGTCGCAGGGTGGGATTCCGGTTGCCTGGTTGTCCAAAACTGGGTCAACTTGGTCATTGCCAGGCGGCTCTGGAGCGGCCTGCGTGTCCTTCAACTGGGCCCCGCGCGCCTCGTCAAGGGAGCCTCCGCCACGCACGGCGGCGGGCACTTCTTTATTCTTCTCGTTGCCATAAAATCTTCAGGGGATGCATGAGTCACTGGGGGGAATTTGAAGCGTGAAGGAACTGCTGCATTCAGGGTGTTATTGACTTAACTTCCTTCTGATTACAAATACATGTAAATGCTTCGTTTGAATGTGTGAGCCAGCCCCGCTGAAATTCGAGGATGATGGGATCTGTGGGAACTCAGTAAATACTCAGAAGTACCGAAAGTCACGAGTTTTTTTGTCAGTATAGCCTTACTCGTTGTAAAATCCAACTGGAAGGCCGCCATTGCCAGAGCTGCTGCCGGCTTCCCCGCTTGTGCTGACGCCACTGCAGCTACTCTGGCAGCCGTCGATGAATGGCGGAGTCGCCAACTGCATCTGTTGCTGCGGTTGCGGCTGCTGCAGTAGGCTGTCGCCCCAGGGCAGCATCCAGGATAGAGCTTGAGCAACGGATGGCTGATTCTGCGGCTGCTGCTCTTGAACTGAAGCGGAGGGTTCAAAGGATTAAACAAGGCAATTCTGAATGTGTTAAGGCAATTGTTCTGCGTTAAGCTGGGGCTCAGTTTTGCCTTCGAGCCTGGCCTTCTTCACTGCCACCAGCGAAGGCCAAACCGGCCTATAAAGCTGCATTGAGTGCAGAGCGAGCGGCCAATGCGTAAAAGCCGCAATTGCCCCAAAACTGCGCAGCTCCCTCGCCCATCGCCCACTTTCAGCGGAGACCGGAGAAGACCTCGAATAGGCGCGCTGCCTCTGCGCAATGCGGCTCCAAGCCGCTGTGACATGCACGCGAAAATGGAGACATGCAGATCCTATCCTACTATTGCCATCACAAGACCTCAGATCAAGATTGTCCGTTGACTCACCAAACATGCTGAGGCCTCTAGGCTGCTGATTCAGGCCAATGTTGCCACAGGTTGCACTAGAATCGGAAGGCTCTCCGCTGGGCTGCTTGCAATGACGCTAAAAGCGGCCGGCCTCCAAGTTGGCTGCCCTCTGCGGGCTGAGCGAGCTGTGTGCAGCTTTATGAGCTTGGGCCTCCGAGTCCAGCCTGTAGCGAAGGCGTCCCTCACGTGCGCTCGCAAGCGGTTGAATTAATTTTTCTTCAAGAAAATTTTAAATAGAAACAGACGGAGCGACGGCAAAAAAAGTTAAGAGGCTTGCAGAGAGTACCGAGGGACAGAATGAAGAAAATTCCGCCGCAAATTCGCTTCATGCCCGAATATAAGCGCACCTCATTGGGCCCGACACTGGCTTCGCTGCGAGACCTGCAGGCTCTGCTGTCTCGGAACTGGGCTTCCCAACTCCAGTACCAGCCCTCTTTGGCTGCGAGCTCAGCCTCTTCCGCCTACATGCTGTTGCCAGAGGGCCTTCGGGAGGAAGTGATTCAAAGCTTGGTTTCTAACTAACAATGCGGATGGAATTAAAACGTTTATTACAAGGTTTGCATTGCACTCCAATTCATTGATTGAAGAGGGCTTCAATCTGCGTTATTTTGCGATGCGCAAAGCCAAGTCTTATTAGGAATTTAATTTTCAAAGAAAGCCTTGCGTCTGCAGCGCTGTCGCAAAATTCTCTGCGCAGTTTTTAAAATTCACCCATTTGTAGCGAAGTGAGGCAAGAGGCACCTGAAGAAAGTTTAATTTACTCATCATACTCTTGCAACCGCATGCGCCACTTTAACCTTAAATATCGCCCCATGGTTAAACAGGTTACTAACAATAGGATGTGATAAAAAGTATATTTCGATAGACGTTTTTTCTCATTAAGTTTTTGATTTATTTTCCTTAAAATATAGCAGATTGCTTCGATTCGAAGCCTACGACAGGCCCAGAAATAAAGGGAACTCTAAGAAAAAATGACTGGATGAAGCAGCTATAGAAGTCAAGTCAAATTAAAATTGCAACGAATGAAGGAAAAACAATGGTACAACGGTTTAAACTCTGCGTAAAAAGAGACGTTTGAGAGGCAGCTTTAACAAAATCATCGTGGCAGCGGCCTTGGCTTCCTCTGATGCGGCAGCACGGTTGGAGTTCAGAGTTTCTTTTTCGACAAAAGTTTCTTACTATGCCGACAAAACGGTTCTGTGATTGCCTGCTTTCATCGTGTTGCTTGTGATGCATTTGCGAGCATAATGCAATGAAAGGAAGCTCATAAAAGGTGAAACAACGCAGTGTACTGACTGAAGAGCTGACTGGTGACGAAGTTGGCTGGAAAGCCAAATGATGAAGAAGCCATAGCTGTCAGCAGCAACCGAGGCTGTGGTGCTCCTGAGCGCACAGCACCTTCATCCGGGTGGCCTCCGCTTGCTCCGCCAGGCGCATTCGGTGCTGCACAGCCTCCCGAAGCCTCTGTAACTCGCCCGGTGCCAGTCGCTTTCGCAACTCGCCCAAAAGGCGACGTCTGTTTCGTCCGGCAGACTCCGCCAGATTTCGAGCCTCTTGAAGCTGCTTTTCCAGCTCGCGGCCCCGCTGCTGCAGCTCCTCCTGCTGTGCGGGCAGAGCTCCAGCGTTAAGCTCCTGCTGCTGCTGTTGAAGGCGCCTCTGCCGCCTGTCTAGCTGACATCGCAAGCGAGCCAGCGGACCCAAGCGGCTAAGGTAGCGATCGTAGCATTCAAGAGCTCCTGTTGTCTGGCAGCGCTCCATCACGAGGCGTCGCCATTCTCCCAATAGACTGGCCTCCGCCTCAGACAGACGTCGCCGCAGATCGCCCAGGGTCGTTCGCAGCCGCTCCAAAGACACGGGTTCATCGTGGGGCTCCTCCGAATCATAAGGCGCTAATGGCAGCATCTCGTCATCGGTGCCGTCCTCCTCTTCCAGCTTGTCTTCTTCGGCGACGTCAACCTGCTCACAGTCCAGCGGTGCCGCAATCTCTGGCTCCGCCAACTCTGGAAATGGTCGGGACAAGCTCGCGAAAGGCGAAATTGGCGACGCAGGAGACTCGGCGCAGTCACTGACTATCTTTGGGGCCTCTTTTAGCTCGGCGTTAAACTCAAGGCTTAAGCGCTCAAAAGCTGCGTCCGGCTCCTGGTGCTGCATTGGTTGCTGATAGTGGCGTGGATGCTGCAGAGGCACAGGCAATGATGGCGAGCTGACAAGGCGCAGGTGGCTTGGCTGCTGAGCACCTGTAAAGCCTGAGACTCCTGAAGCTAGCTCTGCAGAGCTTCGATCTTGCCGTTGTCGATTAAACTGCCCACCAGAGTCGCTTCGTGCAAAGCCGCTTCGGTTCATGATGTACGAGTCCTGATGAAACCTATGGGTGTGCATAAGAATGGTGACATTAAATTCACTTTAAATCCTAAAAGCACTTTTCATCTCCTAGCTTCATCCCTAAAATTTAAAATAACTCGGCCATTTTTAAAAGTGAACCAAAACCATCTGCTACCTCGCAAAGCTAATTTATTGCTGTCCAAGTACACGCATAAAGTTCAACGTGACATCCACGCCGAATCAATGTTTCGGTGAAAGCCGGCACTCCCCATTCCTACGCACACAAGCCATTCCATCACAAGCGGCTAACTTGGCGCTGAAGTGCAGCACTGATTGACAGGAATGCTGCTCCATGTTTTGAAAGTCTTACTTGGAAGCGGCTGGCGTAAGGCGAACTTTCAGGGCACATTACGTGCAGGAAATTTTGGTCGTGGTCTCGCAATGTCTATAGTTAGGGAGCATTAGCACCAGTGTTTTCTCTTCAAATTTTGCCTCTTTCCTTTTCAAGTCCGCCTTTTGAATGGCATTTTTTTCTTTGAATGGATTTCAAGATTTAATCAAAATGAAGCGAGCCCGCCTGTGCTTGCAGCAAACACTCATTGATCAGTGATAAATGGAAAATGCAAGAGAGCGACCAAAATCCTTGCGATAGGAAGAGATAGGAGAAAATATTGATACTTTCCTGACGAACAAACGATTTCTATTACGAGTATAGCTGCCAGTGGCCATTTCTCAAAACTGACTGACAAAAACGCTTGTAAAAGCTTCAATTTTGTTTTGAAACTGCTGCCTAACAGAAGTGCCTTACAGACGGCTCCTAGTGTTAAATGGTCTTTGCTGATTAGCTGACGCAATGCACAAGCTAGAGATCGTAATTTATATTTGAAATTCTGACTTACGCTTTCATGGCGGCACCCCAGTTTAGGAACATGATCTGTCTCTATGCGAATATTACGCGGCGTGAAAATTCTGGGGCCCAAAATTTCTTGCAGGGAAAATCTTTGCAAATAAAATTGTCTGCAGCTGAATCAGAGCATTGGTGATGTGTACTTCTGAAAAAACTTTTAACTACATAGGCTACAAGTGCATTGGCGCATTTTGATTGGCTGCAGCTGCTTCCGTTTAAGAGATGGCGTCGTCGAGGTAGACAAGATACCATTTCCCAGAGAAAGAAGCGACGCAAAAGCCCTTGGCCTTCGTTTGAAGCCCACCTTTTTCTGCAGCCCCATTGACTTAAGCATCCCATTCACTTGATTTCCGATGGGAATGCTCTTCGGATATTGTGGGCGCCCGCTGCGTGTCTGTTCACTTTTATGTTTTTATTCCTGTGTACGTTCAGGCTATGTACTCGCGTACATCTATTGAGCTTACATCGCTTTGTGCAATTTATATATCGTTTCTTGAGCCTTACTTCGATTTAGGCTTTTTGAGTGTCGCAGACTGAATTGCAAATCTCAGTCCTATCCACAACAGATATTGATTCTCTTAGGCATATTATAACAAAAAAGATTATCCTTTTCAAGAACAGTGAGGACACGATCCTTCGTTGAATTGCAGCGCAGTTTTGTTGCTTTGCTCGTTCAATAAAAATATTGGCAAGCCTTTTTCATTTCATTTTCCATGCCACCAAAATCTCCTTAAAAAGGAGAAATTTCCTGGGAACCACTCAAGAAAGACCGCGGTCTATTCTGTAGTTTTTTTTGCTATTTTGTAGGAATAACATCTTTCTGTAGTAGAGTGTTGACCGCCCAGCTTGCTATCCATGAAGCACATAGCTTAAGTCGGTTAGACGGCTGGATTTTTTACCCAACCCTGGACCTGATCTCTTGCACCTTCGCGGGATCCTTCGAGGCCATTTGGGTCATGCGAGAAAAATGATTATTGAATAATATTTTCCCCATTTTCCGCACTCACTGGGATGCCGAGCCGCTGCGGCTCTTCCTTGGTGGCAGCTCCGGTGGCCTCGAGGCGCCCATGCTGATGGAATTGTGGCGGCTGGACGCGCTCGGCTGCTTCTGCTGCGGCTGCAACCGTCGCTGCGCCTGCCGGATCTGCTCGGCATAGGCGGCGCGGGGGATGGTCGAGTCACTCGCTGGCCCTGCTGGTTTCGGCGGCTCCGCTCGGATCATGGCAACAGCAGAGGCTGAAGGATCTGCCGTTGCTGATGCAGTGCTGGAAGCTACCGGACCAGCCGACTGCCTTCGGCGTGGTGGTGGCGGTGGAGGCATCCTCGCCAGTGCCTTTGGTTGCAACTTGGGTGCTGGCCTGTTCAGTGGAACAAGGATTTGATAATTCAGCACTTTATCCGCACTTGCAGTTCAGTGCAGTCCAATAATGCAGTTCCAAGTCTTCCCAGTGTTGTCAGCCCAAATCGCTGCTCATGCGCAAGATTTTTAGTGCAAATAGAGGGTCTCGCGCCAGAACGGTCTGATTGGGTCGCAGGACCTGCCCAAAAGCCTTGCAGTGCGGGCTGAGCAGTGGGGTGGCCCAGTTGCTTAGCTAGGGGAGCTCGGCGAGGGGGGACCACATGGCGAGAGCTTGCTAGCGCAGTCACTTAGACCCCTAGCATTGACTTCGAGCTGCATAAAATATGCGTGGTTTGTGAAGAGGAGTGGAGTTAGACAGAGCACATGAGAGGGAGTGGGGAGGTAGAATATAATGGAAACTTGGTGTGTGAGTGACTGCCGATCTGGAGTGAAGAGAGCCACTTTGCATTAAGCGCAGCAGAAAAAATTCTCGCATGGCTGATCGCAAATTTTCTGTCTTTAAGGCGCCAATTAATTTTTAGCCAATCTGAATTGGCTTAGAATTCGAAGCAAACGTATTTATATTATTAAATGTGATTTAAAAAAGAAGGCCATGCTAAATTATGCGGGTGAGTTCACAACAGCCTGCAGGCGCCCCACTCATGACAAGGCATTTCGGCCCAAAAATTCCATTTCATGCTAATTAGCTATACGATGGACACTGCGATTCATAGGTGGGTCGTAGAGTAAAAGTAAGGCAATAATGATCAATACATGCAAAACAGAAGCAATTACGAACTATATTACATAATGAAGGTACGCGTCCTCATATTTGCCATGTAACAAACCTAGAAAGGCTGCCATCTGTCACCGAGGATCGCCGCTGATAGCGGCAGTTCTCGGGCTTCTGCGGACCGCCTCCCCCACGGGGCTGCCGGTTGTCCAGAGCTACGCTGACGCTGCCCCAGCGCACAATGGGGCGAGATTCTCCGGCGCCAGTCCTTTCAAAGTCATCCTCTGTGCTGCTTCTAATTGCATCATCTTCATGCCAGGAGGCGCTGAGACTCTCGTAGATGCCACCAGAGTCCTCGTTGACAGTAGCGAAGCCAGAGTCCCTGTCAGAGGCGCAGCCGGCCGCCACCCACATCGCTGCAGAATTGGCCAGCTCGCGAATCACCCGGAGCGCCAGGAAACCGCCCTGGCTGTCGTCGGCAGCCTCGCGCAGCGTTCCGTGGGTCCGTCGGAAGGGGCCGCCACCCCGCCCCAGCTGGACGCTCAGCTGACGGGAGACAGTGCGAGCTCCGCTGCAGCTGCTGGCCCGCTGAGGCAGCGGAGGCGGCTTGGCTTGTGTTCTCAGCTGCATTAGATGAGGCGCTGGATTGTTTGAGCCCGACATTGACAGCGGCAGCAGAGGGGGACTTGAACCTAACAAACTGAGCCTGAAAGAGATGCCCGAGTCAGTGGCGAAGCCGTTATCAACTGCCAGAAGCCACCTGACGCACGCTGGACCTTGCAAAAAATGCGCACACTACCGCTACTGCTCTTCAACCCTTTTTATTCATCTCGCATACAGTTAGGGGTATCAACCCTATTGTGTCCCCGCGCAGCCCAACAATTTATTGTGAGCGCTCACAGCTCGCGGCTTTCCTTTTATGGACTAAACTCTAGTCTAATGCAGTTCAGACAATGTTAATTCGTGAAAATTTGCTATCAATGTCTGCCCTGCAACTCAGCTATAAAGTTTTTGCTATCAGTACAGTTATTTTGCGTTTTAATACCTTTTAAGTCCTTTTAAAGTCCAATCGTGAAGAGGCAGTTAAGTGCCTGAGTCAGCAGGGAAAATCGTAGACGCACAACGCAGTAGTCAACGCAGTAAATTTCATGGATCGAGGTAGTATGAAATCATGCGTCAGAAAAATAGGCAACTATCGCTTATGGAAAGGGTTGGCAGTATAGATTTTTCGAACGAACTTTTCTATAAATTGTGGCAGGATGGGGCTTACGGCTTGGCGGTAGTTAGCTAGGTTTATATGGACCGACCTCGGCTAGCTGCAGAGATGCGTCACTCTGACAGTTGCCATGGCGATGCAGCATAATCTCGCGTAAAATTTATCCAGCTCTTTTTATTGATGGGAACGGAGGCGAAGAACGAATATGTTGTCTGAGAATTCACGCTTATGTGGGCATCAGACCTATGAGTTCCTTGCTGTTATTCTGCATTCCATCGTAGTGCGTGGCACTCCGTCCGTGCTTTCAATTATTAATGGTTAAATTATGCTGCGCAGCCCTCTGCGCATCTACAGGTACAGGTTTAAGTATTGATTTTTCTACGCAGCCCAACCGCTTTCTACGAGCAGATGAGCTTAGTATGTCGCCAACGTCGCAGGTCGCAGACACAGTTGTCTGGAAACCGCCACTCAAGCTTTGAATCTGATGTAAGGAAGATATATATCGTCGTGCAGTTATCTGATGGTGAAATGAATTACAGAATTTGAATGCACTAATAGTAAGCCATGATCTGGTGGGCTTGAATTTGTTCTCAGAATACGTTTCGGGGTATTTTTCGATCCTTTAGCTCTGCCTGGACTGGGATGCAGTATAGTTAGAGGGAGGGAGCAACCTCGTCGAGTGAGCTAACTGGCGCTTGTGTCTCTACGAACGTATTCACTCCCGCATCCACTCCCGCAGTCTCCAGTAACTCCGCGCGTCTGTCACCCTCTCCCTCTCCCCTCTCTTCTCTCACACTCACACTTTCCAAATCTCCCTTTCTCAGTCCCTAAGCACCCCTCTTTTCACACTTTGGTCTAATGTAATCATAGCCTTCTTTCCCGAATTATTTCCCTTAATTTCCTAATTTTCAGTCGGCCCTAGCGCTTTTTTTGACCGTTTTCACTTATTTATACTCCCCCAATGTTTAGATTCCTCCCCCATACACTGCAAGTATAATTTATGACACTGTGTTACTGTAACTCCCGCACGATCCCGAAGAGCCCTATCACTTGTGTTACAGACATTAAATTTACTTTCATCCACATCTTTCCATTCTCTGACACCTACCCCTGACACCTACCTGCGATCGAATGTTCTTACCCCGCAAACCCTCTACCGCATTTATCCCCATTTTTACCGCCATTGTTCGTCATTACGAAATCCTTTCCCCGCTATTGTTCCCTGCATTTATCACAAAATTATCCCTGTCCTCAGACCTTGTAATCCAATTCAACTACCGTACAAATTGAGCAACCTTTGTTTGTTCAGACCCTTTTATACCAGACTGTTCTCTTTCGTCAACTGTCTCCTGAATACACGCTCACTCGCGAAATCCTCATTTTTCCTCTTTTTGAGACCCCGACCCCTAAAAAAACTGTCTTTCCATGAAGTTACACACCAATCGATGGAGGAGATCCTGAGTGTTTGAGTCCTTGAGGAAGGCAGCAGTCCAGAGGGTAATATGATTTTCGATGTCCAGGTGGCACATCTTGTAGGAAAGTCTGTCCTTCCAGACTTTCTATGCACTCAAATTCTATCCAAGAATGCTGCAATATGGAGGGGATCGTGCTCCAGAGCATTGAAGATATACCCTGGCACACGCTGTTATCTGTCCTCTACAAAACTGGCTTAATATGGAAAGAGCAGTCCGCGTGACTCAAACTGAAACTAGAGGCAGCTTGGGGTCAACCGTCAATCTCAAAATTAAATATTAACACAATAACAAATTTATTATACCTTTTTGTTGAGTGTAAGGGATTATGAGGGACAGAAAATAGTAACCGTGATTTAAAAAGCTTTGAAAATTAAAATAAAAAATTTGCGTAACTTTTATTTTAATTAAGTTTTGTGTGAAGATTCGACGGGAGAATTTTCAAATTCACATGAACAAATGTAAATTCGACATGCAGTGGTGAAAGTCAATCTGAAACACTCCATGTATTCACTAATGAATGCATTTTGTGACTATACCCACAAAATATTTCTTTATGGATGCTCAATGCTCATGCAATTGGTGTGCTATCCATTGTTCAAACAGAATACCTAAATCGCTCTCTGTCTCGATTTAAAAAAATATTATGAACTCTTTAAATTTCATCTTTTATCTGTTTTATGCGTCTTTTTTCTGAAATATAAATTAAATATTAGCCAAACGCTAGCCCAATACCATTGCTACCACTACTACACGTCCATCACTTTCAGCTAAATTAGTTATTTATTAAAGCATTAAATATATCTGTTAAGTGCGATGAGAAGGCATGAGTTTTAAAAATACAAATAAGTAATTTTTAACAGGGCGAAACAATTTAAACTTGTCTTAAAGTTGTATCAGCGATGTATTTGAGTATCACATACATACCTAATTTAAAAAAAAACATTTAAGCAAGCTTATTCAGGCAAATCAACAATCTCTTTTTGTATAAACTGCACTTGTGACAGTCCAGGCTGAAGAAAAATCTGGATATTGTCAGGTTAGGTTGTGGCAACAAGATGAATGTCAAATTTTAATGTCTTTTGTTCAGTACAAACTAAAAATAAATTCTACTCATTACAATATAAATTATAATATTAGACTAGAGAATTTAGGATTTTCAGATTAATAAAATGTCTACTAGTGGGTCAAACCTTTCTATTTATTTAGAAATGTGCATCAACATGTATGGATGTGACCTTGGGAATCACCTAGCCATTTCCATTGGCTACACATACATGTAAGTTGCAATTGGTTCATTGCTGTCACGTGATAGCAATTTTGTCCAATAGTGACTTACCAGTATATATAACAATGTTTAAACATTTTTATTTTTAATTATTGACTTATGTATTGCTAAGAAAAATTCCTATGCAAATTTTATTTTTGTATGCTATTATCATTGATACCTTAACTTTCTTAAGCCTAAGGAAGAAAATTTGACATTATTTTTTTTAATTATGCCATTTAAATCTTTTATTGTGTACCAGGATAAATTGCTTGATTTTTTATAAACTAATATTTCAGTTAAGTGCAAAACAGAGACTAAATCTAAAAAAATTAACTGTAAAGATAGATTTCGTACCATGGATTCTTCTTTTCTTAAAAATCTCAAATTGCTAAAACTGGATTAGAAGGGGTTATTTATTAAATCTTAAAATACTATCTGTTACCAAAGTTGTAGTAGGGCCTATAATCCAATTATCTAAATCTTACTGCCACTGGTAATGTACCAATAGTGTATTGGAAGCATATTTGTTATGTGGCTAATTTACTTTGATATATGTAGTAGTGTATTAATCTCTTTCTAAATAGTCCATTTTTAGGGCATTATCCATATCAGAGGGTCATAGCTTTTATGATTTATTTCTTAGTATCAAATTTGGTACCTAATTTGAATATATTTCTTACAAAATAGTCTCAGTATAGGCCTAATTCTCAGCAATGGTCTTAGTATAGTTCTAAGCTATGGTCTTAGTATAGTTCTCAACAATGGTCTTAGTATTGTGTGTCTTGCTACTCTTAGTAGCAGTTATTCTCTTAATTAGTCTAAAAATTTAGTAAAATTACTAAGTTTAAAAAAAAGCTCTTCAAAACACAGTTATTCATTTTTATTTCTCTAAATTAGAGCTATCTGGAGTATTGGTCTTTCCTTTGCAAAACTCATTTGTATTTATAGTGCCATGTTGTTCTAAAATATTTTGCAACAACAATTTTTTAATTAAAAAAATTGCTCCAAAATAATTTAAAGCAGCAAAAAATTAAAAAAATTATTATTTATTGAACAAAAATTCAAAAAAATTTACACTGTTACAATTTATATTGGCATAATTGATTCTGGGTGGCATAGCCTAGCATGTGGTACTGAATTGCAGCCATAGCATGGCACACAGCACCAATTTTTTTATCTGCGGCGTAGCACAAAGTATTCCTAAAAACATGGTGGATAGGGAGTATATAATTTTTAACCTTTTTCCAATAGGATCTAATGATATTCTATGTTTTGACTAAACTAGCTATGCCTGACTAGCTATGCCTAGCTAATGCTTGACTAGCTATGCATAAAAATGTATTTAGCATACTTTAACAAGTATAATTTTAGTTCTTTGGTCCAAAAATTTAAATCAATATTAATACAAAAAGTTCAAAGTATAAAGCCTATTACAATAGTCTAAAACATTGGTCTTAGTGATAATATATCTTTCAAAAAAGTTTCTTCATAGTCATAGGCCTTTTATAAATGTCCCATGTACCATTATTCCCTGAAACTGAACCCTTTAGTTTATAAAAGTTGTCTTATTAAGTATAAGTATCATAATTTTGTCCTTTAAGTGAGTTTTTTACTATTGCAGTACTTTCTTCTATATTCCTAATAAACCTATCTCAACTGATTCAAAAAATATTTCACCTATACTATAGCCTTTATAAGTTTACTTTATACTCTCTATACTGCTGTCACATTAATCTTGGTTGCATCTAACATAGTGCCAAGTGGCAAGCACTTTCTTCCAGATCAGAAAAGGCATACTGTGGAACCAAGTATCCTTTTATTTATCTTTTATTCCACTGTCACTCTGACTTACACACAGGCTGCTTTCTGCACTAGAGGTGTGGGATATGAACAATATATTAATATATAAGAACAAAGCTGAGAATGTATCTGCAAATGCTTTCTCCAACTCTTTAACACTTTGAGCTTGTGCTCAACCAATTAAGCCTTGGCTTGTCTTAGTCTGGGCTTAACACTCTAGGCAGGTTTTCTTACACAAAAAAACTTATTTAAGGGCCAAAAACCTTAAGCCTTTCTTGGCTCACTGATTATGTATATTTATAGTATTTTTTGTTATTTTTTGCCTGAAACTATACAATAAATTAATATTATTATGCACATTTAAATGAAACTATTCATAATAGTATGGTATTATTTGACGCATTTAAACAAATTACTACCATAATAATGCAATATTATTGGCAATAATTTAAGCAAATATTTATGTAGATTTAAATTTTACATTGACTATTACATTTCCAAGTTCCATAAATAAATTCTATAGATTTTTAACACAAGTGTTAATAACATAATTACTAATAAATGTTTTCAACATTCTCACAAGCAATAATAACTTTTTTTCATGGCATAGGGTAACTTAGTCATAGGGTGAAACCCTGGGAGTCATCTGTCAAGACAGCCTGACAGCCTTCTGGCAACTTGGCAACAAATTTTTCCATAGATTTATTGTTCGCGAGCTTAAATAACTCATCGAAAACTAGCGTGTGGGGCCAAATATTAATCGAGTGTCCAAGACGCATTTGCCCATCCTTAATGTTGCCTGCTGCAGCTGCTGACAGGCCAGCCCAGCCAGCAATGAGCTCCGAAGCAGCCAGTCAGCCAGCCGAAAAGCCCGGCTTTCAGTCAATAAGCGAGTTCTACGCTGGCAAGAACGTGCTGATCACAGGGATCACCGGATTTCTAGGCAAAGTGCTGCTGGAGAAGCTGCTCTGGTCCTGCCCGCAGATCGGCAGAATCTTTGCTCTCATGCGGCCAAAGCGCGGCGAGTCCGTCGATGCCCGTCTGGACTCCCTGCTGTCTAGCAAGCTGTTCGATAGGCTGCGCCGGGACCGGCCGGACTTCCGGTCCCGGATCTCCCCTGTGCAGGTAGGCCTTGGTGCGAGTGTTCTGGCGCGCCAGCTAGCGTGCCTTGTGACAATCCTGCTGCCAATCTGAGATCGCTTTGTTCCACAGGGCGACCTGTTTGAGCCGAACCTGGGCTTGAGCCAGGATGACTCTGAGCTCCTCATCAGCTGCGTCAACATCGTCTTCCACAGCGCTGCCACCGTCAGGTTTGATGAGCACCTGAAAATCGCGGTGCAGATGAATCTGGAAGGTCCCAAAAAGGTCGCAGAGCTGTGCGAGAGAATGACCCGCCTGGAGGCGCTCGTACACGTCTCCACCGCGTATGCCAATTGCGATCGCCGCGTCGTGGAAGAGACCGTCTATGCTCCCGAGGTGCACCCGCAGAAACTGCTTGACGCCATCGAGTGGATGGACGATGATGTGCTGGAGCAGGTCTGTGTGCTATCGGAGCGGGTTGGCCTCTCATGCTGATAAGCTTCGGTACTCTGGGGCAGTGGCTGTTCGTACGAGCGTACGCTTTAGCTCTTCGCTTTTAGGGCTTTCGCTGCTGAAAATTAGTTTTTATTTTTGCGAGCTCAGGTTCTTTTTGGCTAGCAACAAACAGAAAAGCCCCTCGTTTGCTGCCTGTTTTCAAATATCAGCTTTTCGCTCCAGAGCTGTCCCACGGCTCTATTCGCTTTCGCCTACTTACAAGTAGCAAGATGGGCTTCTATTTGAAAACTGGGTCCCCTAAACCACAGGTGACGCCGCGCCTTCTTGGCCAGAAGCCCAATACTTACACGTTCACGAAGCAGCTGGCCGAGTTCTACCTGACCGACCGGTTTCCCCACCTGCCCATCGTGATTGTCCGGCCCTCCATCGTCGGCGCCAGCTGGCAGGAGCCGCTGCCTGGCTGGGTGGACAACTTCAATGGCCCCACCGGCGTGTTCGCGGCCATCAGCAAGGGCCTGCTGCGCATGATGCAGGGCGACGTGCGCTGCAAAGCCGACATCATCCCTGTGGACATCGCCACCAACATCCTGATTGCCAGCGTCTGGAACTTCCGCCTGTTCGCCCGGCAGGCCACCGTGTACAACGCCGGCGTTGGGCCCGGCAACCAGCTCACCTGGGGCCACGTGGAGCGGATCGCGCCCGAGTACTTCGTGTGCAACCCGACCCAGAGCGTCATCCGGCTGCCCAAAGCCAGCTTCACCACCAACTCGCTTTGGTGCAGCATCAACTGGCTGTTCAACCACCAGCTGCCGGCCTGCCTCATGGACCTGTGGATGTACGCCAGCGGCCGCAGGACTGTGTAAGTCGCGGGGTCTCATTCTGAGTTGCCAGCTAGAGTAGCTCACGCCTTCGTTGTCCGCCGCCTTCCTAGGTTTGTTCGAGTGTCGAATCGCATCAGGAAGTCGACCCGATCGCTGGACTACTTCACCAGCCGGGAGTGGCTCTTCAACAACGCTAATGTGCTTGGCGCCATGGAGCGGATGTCGCCCTCAGACAGATTAGTGAGTTTAGCGCAGGGCGTATCAATGCAATTTTTGACCTTCTGTGTTTCACCTGCACTACCCAAACCATCTGGCCTTCCAGGAATTCGACTGCGACGCTTCTAAGGTCGACTGGCAGCTCTACCTGGAGCGCTACTGCACCGGCGTCAAGCAGTACGCGCTTAAAGAGGACCTGGACGATAACGGCTCTGCTAGGGCGCACATCAGAAAGTGAGTGCCTGAGTTGACTTGCGCATCGCATTGGGTCTGACCTGCCCACCCAGCCAGTGTGACCTGACACCCAGCTAGTGTGACCTGACACCCAGCCAGTGTGACCTGACACCCAGCAAGTGTGACCTGACACCCAGCAAGTGTGACCTGACACCCAGCAAGTGTGACCTGACACCCAGCCAGTGTGACCTGACGCCCAGCCAGTGTGACCTGACACCCAGCCAGTGTGACCTGACGCCCAGCCAGAGTGACCTGACACCCAGCCAGTGTGACCTGACACCCAGCCAGAGAGACATGACACCCAGCCAGTGTGACCTGACACCCAGCCAGTGTGACCTGACACTCAGCCAGTGTGACCTGACACCCAGCCAGTGTGACCTGACACCCAGCCAGAGAGACATGACACCCAGCCAGTGTGACCTGACGCCCAGCCAGTGTGACCTGACACCCAGCCAGTGTGACCTGACACCCAGCCAGTGTGACCTGACACCCAGCCAGAGAGACATGACACCCAGCCAGTGTGACCTGACACCCAGCCAGTGTGACCTGACACCCAGCCAGTGTGACCTGACACCCAGCCAGTGTGACCTGACACCCAGCCAGAGAGACATGACACCCAGCCAGTGTGACCTGACACCCAGCCAGTGTGACCTGACACTCAGCCAGTGTGACCTGACACCCAGCCAGTGTGACCTGACACCCAGCCAGAGTGACCTGGCACCCAGCCAGTGTGACCTGACACCCAGCCAGTGTGACCTGACACCCAGCCAGTGTGACCTGACACCCAGCCAGTGTGACCTGACACTCAGCCAGTGTGACCTGACACCCAGCCAGTGTGACCTGACACCCAGCCAGTGTGACCTGACACCCAGCCAGTGTGACCTGACACTCAGCCAGTGTGACCTGACACCCAGCCTGACCCACATATCCCACCCGCACCAACCCCAAGGCTGCAGCGGCTATCGCTGATGTGGAACGTGCTCATCTGCGTGCTGGTGTGGCGCTTCACGCTGAAGCGGGTGCCTCTGGCGCACACCATGTGGGTGTTGATGCTAAACTTGGCGATGTCGCTGTTCGAGAAGCTGCCTCGACTGGCCCGCTCCTGAGCAGTTTGCCCGGCTTAGCCTTCAGATGACTCTGGCATGACTATTACGATTTTGTTAGCTCTTATCCTAGTTTCTTGAAGTTTTTTACATCTTGCGTTATTTACTGCGTTTTAGATTTTCACACAGATATTCTTTTTAAAAATATTTTTACGAATGTATTGTATCCATGTATTGCAAGGTCACCTTCTCGAGTCTGTTAGCACTATTAATTAATTACTCAGTACCTTCTCAGCGTAGACGCGCACGTTTCCTCAGTTTCCGCGTTAATTTTTATAGAGTTGGTGTCACCTGACTAAATTCACTCGCTACCTGCGTTCACATGCTGGGCCCAATCAGCTGCTGCCTGTTTCACAGCTAATTCATTCGTCACAGCCTGTGTTATCTTCGCACCCTGCTGCTCCTTGAGTTCGCTCTAGCTGCTGCTTATTCCAGTAGCTCAGCCTATTGCTGATTTGTTGATGTCGCTCTTAAACTGGTCATTGCTTGTGGCGCTGCCTGCTGCCCGACCCGCGGCTCCGCTAGCTGATTTAGCTGATCGGGTTGGTAAATGTTGCGCCTGTCCCTCAGCGTATTATTTCGTTCTCTTACCTCCGGCCTGTTTTGCGCGTACTTAGCTTTTCCTTATTCGGTGTTGAATCCCGGCTGGCCTCTGCGCGAGTCACAAGCAGATATGCAGCTTAATACAATGTTTACACTTTTTTGTCGCTCGTACTTTCTTTTCGTTACCCGAAAACGCCAGTAATAATTCATTCAGCCTTTGTTCGTTATTCAGCTGCATTGATTTCGTCAATGGCGGGTATAGTTCGGTCGGAATCAATTCGTGAGCATGGGCTCCTTGTGCGTATGGCAAGGCAAGTAGCAATTCTGTCTCTAGCAAAGATTCTATCAGTGATATAGGAATCCAAATCATCGAAATTAATATTCTTTTTTCTACTTGAGGAGTGTGCTGTATGATTCCTGCAGGTTATTCGGTAAATATAAAATGACTGTGTTTCTGGTTTGCCAGTGTCCGTGCGATAAAAGCGGTTATTAGAGTGCAAATATATTTAGCGTGTCAGAACTTAAAAGTGCTTTTCAGCTTGGAACCTGCCGCGGCCTCCCTGTGTCTCCTGGTGTGCAGCTGCAGGTGGTCTGACCGAGAGAACTGCCTGGGGCACAGCTGGCAGTGGTAGGGCCGCTCGCCTGTGTGGATGCGCTGGTGCCGCACCAGCTCGTCAGACCGTGGGAACGACCAGCCGCAGTCCTGCCACTGGCAGATGTACGGCCGCTCCTCTGTGGGAATGGAATTGCCAGTTTGCTTTATCTGGTTCGCAGTGCAGGGAATTGTGGCGGGAATAAGCATTTAAAGCTCTGTGAAGCATGCTCAGATGCAGGCCATACTGTGCTTTGTATTTCATATGATCTGTATTTCTGGTCTACGCTCGTATCTCGCTAATTTTTTGCTGGCTGCAGTGAGAGCATTCTCCACCAAATCGAATTATCACTAGCTCTGTTTCACTGAAATGTCACTCGAACTCGTGGATTGTCTGTGATTCATGCCCTCATGGCTATTTTCCTCTTTTTACTGTGATAATTGCAATACATATCGGTGCAGCTGTCACAATAAAAATAATTTACCCGAGTGCGACCGCAGGTGCGTCTTTAAATGCGAGTTCTTCAGGTAGGCTTTGCTGCAGCCGCCGTGCGGGCACACAAAATTTCTAGGACGCTCGTCCAGTGCTGAAGCAGATGGGCTGGTGGAGCTGCAGCTGCTGACTGTTGTGCCGGTGGCATGGGTGCTGCACTCGGACAGGGTGCTCAAGCAGTCGTCCAGGGTCATGGACCGGTGCCAGTTCTCGTCCCAATTGGCGTCGCTCTCTAACAGCAGGGTCTCCATCACGTCCTGCCTGCAGGAGGCCTCTGGCAGGTGCTGGCTGCCGAGTGGTGCATCCTGCGTCTCTCAAAACATCTTAGCGGATTCTGCCTCGCTCACCGGCTCCTCTTTGATGTAGAACAGAATTTGTACACTGTTGGCTTGCATCGCTTAGTGCTCAAGCTGTGGTCCGTGCTAATGTTTACACTGCACTGCTGCGGGCTCCCATCTCATCGCCTGGCTATTTATACAGCTGCGGAGGCTGTAGAAAAGAAACATTGAAGGGTGCAGAAAACAACTGCAGACAAGATGATGCGAGGCGCCAATTAAAGATGCGAGATGCGAACAATGGGGACTTGTCACTCGCCTGTGCCCGCTCACTGAGCATGCAGCCAAATGTATTTTATTCTGACCAGTGAAACTTATATTTACTAAGAATTTTTTCATGAATAGAATACTGTCACATCGGCGCTTCGTGATGTCAAGGCTCATGGGCTCAGTTCTAAAGCAGTTTTACTGCTGGACAGAAAGTTGCAGGCCAGCAATCAATTTGGCAGGAGACTCCCAGGCCTCGGTGAATAATAGCATTTCAATTTATCATTAAGTTCTGTGCGAACTCAGCGTTATGAGTTCCAGCCCTGATTATTTGGCAAAATTTAACCACATTTACCTCCCATCTGCTTTTAAAGGTCACCATCTCGATAAACAGATAAGCAACCAATTTAGGAAATAAATGCTTGGTAGAATGCAGTGATGCGCTAATTTTGTATTCGCTTTCGTCAGAGCATATTGCAGAGGAATGCCATTCAAACTGAGTTATATTTTGAGCAGTGCCTAACCTTTCCATTTGTCCTGTGCTGCGGCCAAGCCCTTGTTTCTCAGCGAAAACACCCGAGTGGTCAAGTCAAGCCCCTGTGCGGTCTCGATTGCTAAAATTAGCAACAGTGCTGCGAGAGTGCGGCAGCTGCCGAACCGCTTGCACTTCAAATGCGTCTGTTTTCAAAACCCTTCAAAGTGCTGCTCAAGTGTTGACAAACTGTGGAGGCGTTTCGTAATTCGCATATTAGTCCAATTTTAATTTAACTAGCTCGTAGTACGAATAATTTTCTAATAATTCTTAGACTTGAATACAAGCAACGGGCTAGTTTGGGTGTTGAAGATCCACAGCCATCTAACATCCATCTTATTGGCATATTTGAGATTCTAAGCGCCCTTTGAAATTACTGCTATTTTATTCCTTTAACCTTCTGAAACTCGATGTATCGTGCCTTTTCTTTTCCGTAGGAAGTCTCAATTTTTTATTGTCTATGGTCTCATCTTATATTACCGGACTGCAAAGGAAGCCAATTATATGATATAACTGCCCTGAAAACGAGGCCAATTATACGTACCCTTTTCCGCTGTTTTTGCATTGCTGTTTCAAAAGGTTAAGGGGATTTAAAATACACTTAAAAATCGTTGTTTGCAAGCTTTGCACCCTTCGAACTTTCGTATTTTTCGTATTTCTAGATTTGCGCCACAGACCACTTTGCCTCTTGCCAGCACTACAGAATGTATAAGAGCTTTAATGCGAGGCCAGTACATGCTACTGCCAGTGAGCGAAAAAATTAAGTGCACGCAGGCATTTTAAAAATCCATGCGGCGGCGCAAAATAAAAACAAAAAATAACAGCAAAATTATCAACAGCAACAACAATTATAGTGCGAAAATATCCACTTGTTTCCATCCAGCTAAATAAAGTGAGCGACCAGAAATACACTTAACTTGAAAGGGCAGGCATAAAATACTGCTGCTATTGTGCGCACTTGTCCTTAAGAATCTCGCTGACTAGCTCAGCCATCTTATTCTATGCTGTTGTGCCTTACAGGTAAACACAGCGCTTGCGCGATGAAAATGTCATGCTTTATGCAGCTGACAGCTGTTTTTGTCATTTTTTTAGTGCGTGACCCATTTGGCGGTACTCAGCTCCAAAAATAACGTATATCATCAGAGTCAAAGTGTCAGGTAGGCGAGTCAAAATGGCATGCGACTTGTGACATTTTACTCACCAGCAACGTCTCATACCAAAGAGCCCGCAATCACAAGCCGATGCTTTTTTCAGGATATATTACCATGTGCAGTGAATACGAGCTAGTAATTTTATAGTCAAAAGCTTCAATGCGTGCCAATTTCCTCTCGAGCTGTTTAGATTTAAGCTCAGGTCTGTCTGTCTTGCTCCTGTAATAATATTCCTTTTCTGCAGCAATGCAGATTAGTAGCTGAGCATGATTTAATATTGACACGCCACCACTCTGGCCTTATCCATGCTCCTCATTCGTCCCGTCCCATACAAGGACCACTGGAAGTCACTTCTGTTAGAAGGGCGCAACGCTCAAAAAAGTTGATGGCCGAAAATTACACTGAAATAATAAATACGTGACAAAAATTAAAAAATTTCTTTCTTGTTAGTGTAAAATCGGCCTTCAAATATTTAAAGTGTCGCGTCCTTCTAATCTAGAAGTCCTTGGTGTCCTACTTTAGATGCATGTCTACTCACTCCATACGGTTCCTATGTCCCAAGCTGTCCTGTTCTAAACACTTCCCTGTTCTACACTGTCTGTCCGGCCCACTGTCCCTGTGCCCCACTATCCCTGTCCTAAAATGCCCGTTCCACACTGCCCCTGTCCTACAATGTCCGTAACACACTGTGTCCGAGTCTCCCATGTCTTCCGAAATTGCCTGTCCTGCGCTGTCTCTTTACTTCCGCCACCGCAACTGCATGCGTTTTTTATTGCAGGCTTTGAGTGACAGCCCACAATCGCTTTTCTAGTCCCCATTCCATTCGCCCTAGTGATGAAAATCCCACGGTCTGTTAATTTTTTTCCGCTCATTTAAATCGCAGTCAGCCTCTCGGCCGCATCATCACACAATGTATCCTTTCCAACTCTGGCTCTAGTAGTTTGAGCCGATGGCTGAGGCAAAAATCTCATCATCACGAAAGAGCGAGCGCTTATCCCTGAACTCCAGTTTGCCGTGAAGTGTGGCTAATCTGAAGAACTTGCTGAGCCGTTCATCGCTAATCGATTTGGCCAGTCAAGTGGGCAGCCGCCTCATGGAAGACTCCTTGCGCCAAAGTTTCTGTCTGGCGGAGAACCGGTTTCAAAGCCAATCAGTGCGAAAGTCCAGCAGCCAGAAGATGAGCCAAATTTCGAGTACTTAGTCATCAAACGCTGCTACCAAGCGGAACTGCAAAGTCCGCGCTGCTAGACTGCGCCTGCTCACTGCCAGGGCAGGCATTGATTCCTCACTCAAAGGTCACAGAGACGCGAAGGTGAGTGAAAAGCTCGGCTGTCTTTGTCCGCGCAGCATTAGAGATTTCTTTTGAACAGACAAGTAAAATGATTTTGTGCAGCTCATCTTTTTTACCTCCTGTCATTTGCCGATTGTGCATTGGCTGAAGAAAAACTGAATAAAGCTGAGTTCAGTCTATAAAATTTAGCTTCCATGGTTTGTTCCCCATTGCTTGCAGTTGCGAAATCGAGTAAACAGGGGCATTGAACTGATCTCGGGCATTAGATTCGGCTTTCGGCAAGATTAAATTCGCGCAACGCACCCTTCCCCTTTAACGCTGGTTAGTTTGCCAATTAAACTGTATTTGCTCGCACCAATTTTGCACTGAGCTTTGGCGAGGACCGGCCCCGTGTTTGACTTGGCCGCCGGAGCTTCGATTGAAGCTTCCTTTTAGTTGAACTCCCAGCTCCCGCTGCGCTGCCTCCTTTCTCCAAGCCGGTCCAACTGTTTGCCCTCATAGATTCTTGCCCGTCCCTCCAGGCTATAACTCATGCGTTGTCACCCTGAAAAATTATCTCACGGATCAAAGCCGTGTCGAGTTCCAGAATTCCCGCGATGCCCAACGCCTCAGTCGAAGCGGCCCAGCAAGAGCCGGCCTGGGTCGGGCAGTTCAAGAAGTTTCAGCTCGCCGTGGTCGTCATTGGCCTCCTGCTGAACGTTCTGGGACTGGCTGTTTTCTATGCCAGAAGGTCGGCCAAGAGCTACAGCGTCATCACGCTGATGCTGCTGAAGCACCAGTCGATAGTCGACAGTCTGATCTGCCTGATCACCGTGTTTTACCTCCTGCCTGGCCTGCCGGACAGCTCGTCCAGCGCGCCAGCCTGCTATCTGTGGTACTCGCAGACCGTCTACTGGATCCTCGTTGTGCTCAGCGTGTGGAACCTCCTGCTCATCTGTGTGGAGCGCTTCTTGGCGGTGGTCTTCCCGCTGCGATACCGCACCAAGCGGCCCGCCCACGCCGCCGGAATGATTTTCGGCATCCACCTGTGGGCCTGCGTGCTGGCCGCCCCCGTCACCTTCTGGGTTCGCCACGCCGACGGCGTCTGCAGATATGGCACGCCGACCTTCGACTCAAAACTGCTGGCGGATTTTCTTACCGTCCACGCCGCGATCTGGTTTGCTGGTATCTACCTGCTGCCTTCCATCAGCATGGCCGCCATGTACACGAAAATTGTTCTCGTCATCAGAAAAAATACGATGGTCAACAACGAGAGTGGCTCTTCGCAAAGCAGGGCGGCGGCCGAGTTCACCAAGACAGCTATTGTTGTGACATCGGTCTTTATCGTGACGTTCTCCTTCGACTCGTTCTATTACTTTGTGGGCACCTTCTCGCCAGTCATCCAGTACGAGGTGAACTCGCCGCTGCAGATTTTCGGCACCTTCATGGTCACGCTGAACTCCTGCGCTAATGTGATCATCTACCTCATCTTCATGCGCTCCTTCCGCCGACACGCCCTGTGGCTGCTGACTTGCGGCCGGCACTCAGGCAGCGCCAGCGTTGCTGCGACGGGTGGAGCCAGCGCCTGATCTCAAGCAGCGCCTGAACGCGAGTCGATACTGCAGCTGACTACAACAGCGGCTAGTTTGACACCAATGGGATGAGCATGGCGCCGCTGGACAAATAGCGACTTTAGTTCAACGAACTAGACACTAAACTGCAAGCAATAAAACAGTTTTAATTTCCGCATGGTTTAAACTGCTTTGCTTTTTTACTAGTTTCTTAATTTCCGAGGACTTTACGACAAGGCATTAATCTGTGACACTATTAGCTGCTTGACTGCAATCTGTGACACTATTAGCTGCTTGACTGCAATCTGTGACACTATTAGCTGCTTGACTGCAATCTGTGACACTATTAGCTGCTTGACTGCAATCTGTGACACTATTAGCTGCTTGACTGCAATCTGTGACACTATTAGCTGCTTGACTGCAATCTGTGACACTATTAGCTGCTTGACTGCAATCTGTGACACTATTAGCTGCTTGACTGCAATCTGTGACACTATTAGCTGCTTGACTGCAATCTGTGACACTATTAGCTGCTTGACTGCAATCTGTGACACTATTAGCTGCTTGACTGCAATCTGTGACACTATTAGCTGCTTGACTGCAATCTGTGACACTATTAGCTGCTTGACTGCAATCTGTGACACTATTAGCTGCTTGACTGCAATCTGTGACACTATTAGCTGCTTGACTGCAATCTGTGACACTATTAGCTGCTTGACTGCAATCTGTGACACTATTAGCTGCTTGACTGCAATCTGTGACACTATTAGCTGCTTGACTGCAATCTGTGACACTATTAGCTGCTTGACTGCAATCTGTGACACTATTGCTTGACGACGATCTGTGACGCTATTACCTGGAATGATTTTACCCTGTTTGTCTGTAATCTGTGATGATTTCACCCTGTTTGACTGTAATCTGTGGTGAATCCACCCTGTTTGACTGTAATCTGTGGTGAATCCACCCTGTTTGACTGCAATCTGTGATGATTTCACCCTGTTTGACTGTAATCTGTGATGATTTCACCCTGTTTGACTGCAATCTGTGATTATTTCACCCTGTTTGACTGCAATCTGAGGTGATTTCACCATGTTTGACTGCAATCTGAGAAGATTTCACCCTGTTTGACTGCAATCTGAGGTGATTTCACCCTGTTTGACTGCAATCTGTGATTATTTCACCCTGTTTGACTGCAATCTGAAGCAATATTTCCTGTCTTACGGATTGTTTTGAACTGGGGCGCAAATAATTGTCTGCAAACATACCGCATTTAGTTGAAGGCATCAATTTTATCCTTGTTATTTTTAACCGATATTCTCCTGTAAAAGCTAAGAGAGCTAAAAGAGCTAAAAGGCAATGGTCACTACTAACAGTGGCAGCGGTTGCATATGATCAGAGAGAAGTTCATTGCGTTAAAATTTTCAAATGGCAGATTCTGGCTTGCCGGGCTGTCCCAGCCAGCAAATTGCATTACCCCTGTGAGTTTTCGCTCTGAACGGTAATTGTTTTAAACTCGCAGTGTCAAAATCACGAGGCAGTTAAGCCAGTGCCGGCCTCAGAAAACATTTCTGCCGTTTTTAATGAGCGCTCGGAAAGCCGAATTTGCGCGATAAAATCACTGGGAAATTGGTGGCTGGGCGGGCCGGGCAGCGATGTGACGAGCTCGGCATCCGGAGCGGGCTCGGGACCGTGATGGGAAAATGGCCGGGCCGGGCCAAATTGCTGTTTGCGCTCACTGATTTCGCGAGGCGGCTCTGGCTGATGCGGGCTAATTTGGTGTCAATATTTGGGCAGAAATTAAATTCTAATTGCCTCATAACAGCCCTGCTGGTTCGCGCCGCTCAGCTTGCCACCCTCACTTTCCCGCTCTCTCAGCCGGGTGAGAACGCTGGCTGAAGCAAACAGATGAAGGCACTTAAAGACAAGTGCCGCCTGCCGCTGGATGAGCAAGTCCCAGATTTCACTGGCCCGCCGGGCACAACTGAGACGCATAAGTCGCAGAGCGACTCAAAAGATCCATGATGAGGCTGGCGGGACGCTGGGGTGCCCGTCTTTCGGCCAGCCGGACGTGGAGGAGCCTGGCCGGAAAGCTCGCACATGGGGCTAATTAATTTAGCAATGCGGCCCGCCAGCTGCTGGGCCACGTCTCAAACTGATGTTTGATTATTGATAATTGCTGCTGGGGCGGTCCGAGGCCCACTTCAACCGCCTTCTAATCAAGTGAAGCGAATCCCCAATCACCAAGCGCCTGTGGGAGGCGGCAATTTTCTCCATTTTTGCTCGCATTTCTCCTGCGCTCTCCGATGGCTTTCCCAGCCTCAGCTTAGCGGCCGTTGCTAGCTTTTTCGTCAAAATTGTACCTGTCTGCCGCGTCTTATTTCTGCCGCTGCTGCCCCTTGCAAAGGAAGCTTCAATAACGCCATTTCCGAGACTAAAATTCTTTGTTCGGCTTTGTTTCTAGGGAGCAGTTGTAGCCTAGCGACTTGGGAATTTGCCTTATGACGTCCGAGCCCCAGGAGACAATCTGTGGTTTTAAGCAAGGCACTTACTCCCGCATTGCTTCAGTAGACCCAGCTGAGATCGGGTACCTAGTGTGTGTGACCTGGCAAAATTTAGGATGGGTGCTGCGGCCCCTCCAGCACGTCAGGAGTGAGCAGCTGTACACAGCCTTCGGGTACGCCGTGCAGCTATCTGCGGCTGAGGCCTTAACGGTACATCTGGTCGAACGGTCGAAAGGTGTGAAACATTTTCGTTCGGCTGAAGAGCTCCCACACCTGTCCGATGCTTCTTTGAAATTCGGAGGCGTTTAGAATGTTAATAATTAAGGTTAGTAATGATTCAGTCAGTTTATTGTATCCATTCAGAACTGAGAAATGACCACAAAACCAACAAAGCCTCGCAAAGCGTCTGCTGATCATTTGACGGCAAATATTAGTGCAGAGTTCATTAAATTTTTTGCTCTGCTGAGATTTTTAGACGGGTTTTATTTTGCTAGCCGCCACCAGTATGCTGGGGATTTGCATTCTTCAACGCGAAAAGCATAAAATAGGGGGAACATGCGCTTCGGGAGTGAAACAACTGGGTTACGCAAGCGAGCTGATGATTTTTCAAAATTATCAGTAAGCCTTCTTAATAGTTTTGTCCTCCTAAAAGCAGAAAACATTTTTCGAAAATGATGACACCAAAAGGGATGAGTTAAACTGAATTAATAAAGCGAAAATCTGGAGCTCTGGCGGTCGGAATGCGGGGGTAAAATTGCTCAGCGTCAGTTCTGGCTGTCTTTGACTCAAAACTCAAACAAAAACTGCGAATATTCATGCGCCCAACTGGCTGCTCATTCACGGAGCTTTTTATAAAGACACACCAAAAAATTGAAAACACTGCATGGCTTAAATAAATGTTTGCCGATAAAATATTTAGTAACCGATTTGAATTTTGCTTCAAAAAGAGAAAAATTAAGGAGGAGAGCGACTGGCGAGCTCCTTGGCGGCCTCATCGCTTCAGCCGCTTTGACTGGCCCTAGCCCATCCTGCCCGCTTCCTCGCCTTCCTCTGCTTCATCACTGGCCCGAGCTCCAGATGGAGCGGCTGCTGTGCACTGCTCAAGCGGGCGCGGCTCCATTAGCAGCAGCTGCTTCTGACCGCTGCGGTGCTGTGAGAGGGCCGCTGAGAGCAGCCGCTGGAAATTCGGCTGCCCTGGATGCGGCAACAGCGGCAGTGGCGGCAGAGGTGGCAAGGTTGGCTGCGGCTGCATCGGTGGAAAAATCAGCGGCGGCGGCTGCAGTTGAGCGCCGTCCGGCAGGCCTCCCGTGGGCGGACTAAAAAACGGGGAAAATGCGGCTGCCATGGCAACGGCAGCTGTTGCTGCTGCAGACTCCGCGGAGGTGACGCCCGCACTGCAGACAACCGTTGACTGGTGCCGCTGAAGCTGGTGCTGCTGCAGCGGGTGTTGGATTTGCTGGCTCATAGCTGAAGCCTGCGGGGCTGCCCCGATGGCCGGACCCGCTGGTGCGGATTTCTCTCGCTTGCGCCATTTGGCTCGCCGGTTTTGAAACCAGACCTGGCGGAGGCGGTTGTGTGCGTTTTGCAGCTGATAGTGAAGTAAGTCGTGTGTTTACTTCGGTTTTTGAGCTAGCCCGCGTGATTTTTACCAAGGGCCACTAACTGTTATGGCCGGTGCGGAGGTTTGGAGAGACGGCAGGCCGAGAGGGCGGTCCAGCCGGCGCAGGTGCCACGGCGAGCTGTTTGCCGCCGATTAGAGAGACCAATTATGGCTGGAATTGATCCCAACCTTCGAAAAGAAAACTGCCGGGTTTTTACGCCAACCGAATGTCTTGGCCCTGAGTATGGACGGGCAGAGCCGCGTCCGGTTGGTTTGTTTTCCATTCGGGAGCAACCGAATTCCATTTCTAACCTTTGTCCCGTGCCGGGGCAGAGACGCCTCTTATCTCCTTTCTTTTTCTTTTAAATCCTTTCGACCACGCCACGTGGGAGGTTAGCTGCTCTCGATATCAAATATGCCCAAATTTAATGCTGCCAGCATCGAACCATTAGGCATGAAGGCCCACTGCTTGCCCCAAATTTCGCCTCCGGTGCGTGCCCCTAATTTCCCCACTTTGCTGTGACGCCATCTCCCTGGCATCGAACCCAAGCTGATTAACCACAAAGCATCCGCCCATCATCAAATCAGTCCATAATTGACCTAATCCTTTTCCAATATCTTCTTTTTGGCCGCTTTTCCCCAGCTTCCCCATATCCCTTGGCCCAGGGCGGGGGCTCAGATCTCAATGCGATCGATGGCTACTAATGGATGAGCAAAGCGGAGCTGGACTGAAATTTAGCAAAAATACCAAGTCTTGCATCGGGCACCTAATCTTGTCTTTCCTTAACTGCCAAATTTGTTTCCATTATTTTTCAGCAGTCAGTGGAATTGATTCGCTGGTTCCGGCTGGCCCCGCGGGCTGTCTGACGAACAGCACAAAATCTGGAGGTTGGCGGCACCGATATTTGCCTGGTTATTCTCCCTGGGTATTGGTGGCACGCTGCCACTGGGTGCCATGTTGCCGATGTTTGCCTGGTTATTCTCCCCGGGTATTGCTGGCACGCTGCCACTGGGTGCCATGTTGCCGATGTTTGCCTGGTTATTCTCCCCGGGTATTGCTGGCACGCTGCCACTGGGTGCCATGTTGCCGATGTTTGCCTGGTTATTCTCCCCGGGTATTGCTGGCACGCTGCCACTGGGTGCCATGTTGCCGATGTTTGCCTGGTTATTCTCCCCGGGTATTGCTGGCACGCTGCCACTGGGTGCCATGTTGCCGATGTTTGCCTGGTTATTCTCCCCGGGTATTGCTGGCACGCTGCCACTGGGTGCCATGTTGCCGATATTTGCCTGGTTATTCTCCCCGGGTATTGCTGGCACGCTGCCACTGGGTGCCATGTTGCCGATGTTTGCCTGGTTATTCTCCCCGGGTATTGCTGGCACGCTGCCACTGGGTGCCATGTTGCCGATGTTTGCCTGGTTATTCTCCCCGGGTATTGCTGGCACGCTGACACTGGGTGCCATGTTGCCGATGTTTGCCTGGTTATTCTCCCCGGGTATTGCTGGCACGCTGCCACTGGGTGCCATGTTGCCGATGTTTGCCTGGTTATTCTCCCCGGGTATTGCTGGCACGCTGCCACTGGGTGCCATGTTGCCGATGTTTGCCTGGTTATTCTCCCCGGGTATTGCTGGCACGCTGCCACTGGGTGCCATGTTGCCGATGTTTGCCTGGTTATTCTCCCCGGGTATTGCTGGCACGCTGCCACTGGGTGCCATGTTGCCGATGTTTGCCTGGTTATTCTCCCCGGGTATTGCTGGCACGCTGACACTGGGTGCCATGTTGCCGATGTTTGCCTGGTTATTCTCCCCGGGTATTGCTGGCACGCTGCCACTGGGTGCCATGTTGCCGATGTTTGCCTGGTTATTCTCCCCGGGTATTGCTGGCACGCTGACACTGGGTGCCATGTTGCCGATGTTTGCCTGGTTATTCTCCCCGGGTATTGCTGGCACGCTGACACTGGGTGCCATGTTGCCGATGTTTGCCTGGTTATTCTCCCCGGGTATTGCTGGCACGCTGCCACTGGGTGCCATGTTGCCGATGTTTGCCTGGTTATTCTCCCCGGGTATTGCTGGCACGCTGCCACTGGGTGCCATGTTGCTGCGCAGCTGAACTCCCGAACTGATGACATCTCGCACTCACCTGAACTCGGGACTCCGTCAGGTCGATCCGCATAGCCAGTTCCTCTCTGCGGATTTGACATTGGGAATTTTTCGGCTTTTAGCATTTGCTCTCAGCCTGCCTCACTAGCTGACTAACTGCGGTGAATCTAGAAATTCTCACCGTGTGAACACGTCCGGGTAGTGCGTCTTGTGGAATGCGCGCTCCAGCTCCTCCAGCTGGTGGCTAGAGAAAGTAGTCCTATAGCGGCGCTGCTTGCGGAATACTGAGCAGTCGGAGAGCTGCCGCTGACTGTAAAGATCTGCGTGGTTCATGTCCGCCTGGGAGATATCCGAATGGGTCATGTCCGCACGCCCCGTGTCCTCTTGGTGTGGATCCGGGTCGCATCTCGCCCATACTTCTGAAGCGCTCGCTGCCTCTGAGTTGACTGCAGCCGCCTGACGAAATGGACCCATGAGGTTGCGCTGCGAGTCTGCGGAGAAAAAATTGGATAAAAAATGCCAGCCCTGCATTCAGCATTGCGGCTGGTTAGGAAAGAAATTAAGGCTGACTCAGCTCCTACGCTGGAGAAATATTTCTGTGGGCAATGCTTGCAACGAAAACTGACTGTTGAAGGACCTGAGATTAAGGATGTGTGATTAGAGACAGGATGCTGCTTCTAATTGTTCTTCCTGTAGGCCACCCAGACGAGATGAAGCCGTGCTGGGTCGCTGGTAGAAGCCGGAGCGCTGAGTTATTTTGCCTGCATTCAGGCGGGGGACAAAGCGCAGACTCTTTCGGAAAACACGAGTAAACCTGGCAGAGGCTCGCAGGGAAATGAGAAAATTACTGTCTCAATCCAATATTTTTCTCATTGTGAATCCAATAAACCTACTGAGTGCCGGTCGAGAGGCCAGTCTGGGAACTGGAGGGATAGCGAGGTGAGAAATTTAATCAGCGCGCAGCAAGGAAAGCCTACGGGAATGTCAATTCGCGAATTCCAAGATTGACAGGGAGCCGGAGCGCAGTTGTTCTTGACCCTCCTCCCAATTTCCCATATTCGCCATTGTTTGAGCAAGCAGTTGAGCTCATTTCCTGAAGATAATGAGCAACATAGGGGGCCCTGCAGTTTATGCCGAAGCCTCTGTTGTTGCCGTCCGTAAAAGAATTGCTCAGTTTAAAACCGAGGACAGCCACTAGCACTGGCTGCATAGCGCAGACCTGCCTTGCAGTTAGCCTGGAATCGCATGCGCTAGTAATTCAATTGTCAGCCAACTTGTCAATTAGAAAGGCACTAAGAGGCTCAGAGAAGTTGTCTGAGCCAATGGGTGGGGCGACGCCCACAGAAACAGGCGAATGACACTCGCAACTTGGAGCCGGTGGGTTCTGACATTTTTTATACATGGCGCGTGGCTCGGCAGCCATTCGGACAGCTGCAGACGCTGCGAGACGGCAGAGACACGGCCAGACAGATCGGCACAACCACCCTGGTATTCAGCTGGCAAGACCAAGGAAGCGGAGGCAGGCGAATCCCGCACTGCAGCGGCTCTCGCTGCACAGCTAACATTGATCAAATTGATCAGTTGAAAGCTGTAGAAAAAAGGAATAAACACTAGCTAAGAGATTAAGCTGCCTTTACTGCATCCAACTGTTTTTAATTGCTCCTGAAACTGAGCACATGATGCAGCCGGAAAAGATGCCAAGCAGTTGAAGCCAAGGTGGGGCAAGCAGAAGTCAGTACCCCTGCAGCGCCAGGCAGTTCAATAATTCCTTTAATCAAAGACTTTGGAGTCGTTCTGAATTATTTCGGAAGCCAACGAATCCGTTTTTAATGTTAATCACTCTGATTTGGGCGCTTTTTTACTCAATAAAGCTTCCAATTACGACTCAATCAATAAAAATATATCAATGGCCGGTGCTTACCCTCATCTTCATGGGCCTCGTCTTTGAGATCGAGCAGAGCCTCAATGCGATAAGAGTTGGCCTTCCTCAGCGCGGACATCTTTGCTGTAAAGACAAACAAGAAGCTGGATCCTGAATTTCGCTGCCACAGTATCAAAATTAGTTTAAGAAGCAGCAGGATGCCAGCAAGTTGTTATCAGAGCCGAATTCCCGGCTGTGGGACGTTGCATCGCCAATCACAATGCGGCCAGCTTTCAATAACGCTGAAGCGATCACTCAAGCCGCCAAGCTTGCTGCCTGGAGTCCTGGTGCAATTTCATTGGCTGCCGGGGAACAATTTGAGCTGAGTCGGCACTGGCCATTCGAGTTCAAGAGTTTCTGGACTCAACTAGACAAGCGCGCAAATGAAGATCCCATGTCTCGAGTTTAGTAGGGCCAGTTACTGCAAACACAGCAGGGCGTCTTGGTCCAAGCTTTGAATCCAAGTCCTCCAATCTGATAAGCGTGCATATGCAAACAGCTTCCTGACCACAATCACCTGGTCAGTCCTTGTCTCCGGTAATTGCACATCCTATTTGCTTGATTTGGCCATATTCCCGGCTGGGATTTAGCATTACCGGCGCAAACTTCCTGGGGACAGGAGTCTCTCATCAATGTTTGACATGGTCAGATAAACAAGGTTAGAATACTGCGAAAAATGGCTGAATGCCAGAAGAATTAAGCCACCTGCGAAATTCAATCGAATAAGAATTAATCCGGCCCAATAATTTTTTTCCTAATTTAATGCACTTAACTTGAAATGTGTCTTTTACATGTAATTACGGGTACGGTCTGCCGTAAAGGACACAATGGACGCAAGGTCTCACGCCATTGTACACTTCATAGGAGTGCATGTACGTTGGTAAAAATACCAGCTTATTATACAGCTAGTGCTAAAAGTGTATGCATCCACGGCCATTACCAGGACTCTCTTACTCTCTTCGATTGGCCACCGGTTGACCACCGCAAAATAGTTCTCTTTAGAATTCGGGGTCTGAAAATGAGAGGAAAATGAAGGTTTGGAGAGCGAGCTCCTGAATGTGACGCAATATAGAAGTCTGATTGACAAGGGAATTGGAGGGTTTCGCAATTAAAATCAAGGTCACCTTAAGTTTATTAAGGACGGGACACTTCGTTTTTTGGGAAAGCTTTTGGAAGTCCAGTTCTCGTGAGAAAAAATACTCTAGGGAGATAAAAAATTTGCAGATTTTCGACATAAAATAAAAGATTACGCTCGATTGGAAGCAGTTGCAAATGTCATCTTTTGATATGTGTTACTCTATCGAACTATATGAAATGTTTACAGGATTTAATTCTTGGATTTTGGATTAGATAGACTAAATAACAGGAATTTTTTAACTCTGCTTATTAAATCATTATAAGGAATTTTGCTTGTAACAGTTTAGTGTAAATGGTTGGAAATAATAGACTGTGAGCAGCTATAGTATCCGACCAAGGAATTACTTGCGACTATATGAAATCCATAGATTTCCCCGGATCGTCAAGACGTTAAGTGACGCTCGGAAAGCTTTAAGCTTCCCGTAACAATTAAATAACTTAAATTTTGACGTTACGATCAGTGCGTAAAACAAAATTTTCCCATACTATCAAAAACATTATGCAGGACACTATTTAAATAGAAATATTCTTTATAGAAAAATTATCAACCATCAGTGACATATTGCATATTTATTTTAGCCAGTTAACTTTTATCTCGATAGCAATAATAATCGCGCCTTTACGATTAAACTCTAGTAAACTTTTTTATGCAGAAACGATAACAACGAAACGAACTGATGAAAGATGGCTGTGGCACTTCATTCTGGTAGGTGATTTGGTCGTTATTTTGTCTTTTAAATGTTTTTCTATAGAATTGGTTCGCATTTAATTTTTTCTTACTGATTATGGCTTTCTATAATTACACAAGTATCTTATATTTAAGTAATTATTCAAGCCCCATTATTTTTTGTACGGTTCTTTAAATGTGAACAAGTAAATATTAATAGCATTTGAAAATTTAAATAAAAAATTCCGTAATATGTATTTGTATTCATAGGATTTGTATTAATAGGATTGTTTTATATTTTTATGTTATTATTTTTCATATAAAATGGATAAATATAATTAACTATCTTTTCAGAAAGATGTAAGCAGAACTGAAATAAAGTAATGTAAATTTGTTTGTAGTATTTTTAGAAATCTTGAAACAAGCTTAATTTATTAAAGTTTTTGTGAATTTTTATTCAGTGATGCTGCCTAATAAATATTAAAAATAGGCAGCTATAAAATAATTTAGTCACAATTTTTAGAAAAAAGAGACTTGGTATATTAGTGACGAAATAATGTATCTAAAATTATGTTTCATGCTAAAAAACAGCTTTAATGGTAGGTTAGAATATGGACGAGTTTCCAATTATTTAGAATCCTTCTCTTTTTTTCAGTTACAGGTAGCCCTCGCACATCAGCCGCTGCCTTAAAGCCACTTGCGGCGCCCTCGGACGGCAAAGTTAAGGCCATGGTGACCAACGGCACGCCAGTTGGTCAGCAAAAAATTAAAACGACTCGGAGGGTCATTTTCGGCGTTGAGGTGGAGGAAGAAATAGTTTTCCGTGGCTGGGAGCCAGGCAAAAGCTACACCAAGAAGGTAACGTTAAAGAATGTCATTTTTCAAAGCCAGAAGCTGCACTTCCAGGCGCCGGCCACAGAGGTCTTCACCACCTTGTACCCCAAACTCATCACACTGAGCCCTGGAACGTCGTTTGTTATCCCCGTGACCTTCAAGCCTGTGGAACGGCAGGTGTACGATGACGCACTACTATTCCAGACAACTGTGAGTCTGTACTTTTGGAGTGCTTTGAAAGCGGAATATATGCATACTATCTCAGTAGTATATGTTAGAAAATATATAGCTTGCACATAGAAAATCCAGACTAAATCAAAATTTTTCTCTACAACCGCCACGCAGGACGGCGGCACTTTTGAAGTTCTGTTGCGGGGCCTGCTGCCCGAGTTTCGACTCTCCCTGCCAGATTCGCTGAATCTTGGCGTTGGGGCCACGCACGATCAGATTAGTAGCTGCTTTGAGCTTGCTAACGAGAGGTAAGGCGAGAAATTAGGTAGAATACATTTTCACTCCATTAACTTACATTAAATTTTAACAAAATATAACTGATGGATAAAAGGCACCAGTAGAAGCATTGCCACCTAGTCAATTTCTTAGTACTATATTGTACAAGTTGTTTGAGACCTTTGCGGAAAAAAAATTTCATTAAAAATTTTTTCTCTAAAATTTTAGCGAGCTGGAGACGCAATTCGCCTGGAAATGTGAGCCACCCTTTGACATCCAGCCGAGCAAAGGAATCATTGCACCTTTTGGGAAGCAGCAAATGACCGCCACGTTTTTGCCAGATGTGAGATGACGGATGGATTATGTTTGACGGGGTAGCTTTTGTAGACTCAAGTCGAGTTAGCTAGTTCGAGCATTAACAATGAAGCTTGATTTACACATGTTTTAATTATTAACTTGAATATATTATAGCTGATAGAAACATGGCGTCTAAAACACTGTAAAGAGAGATGAGCTCATGGTGCTTAATATAATGCAATATAATACGCTTGATGGATATGATAGATACTATGATGAATAATTAGCGACAGCGCACTTATCACTTATTTGGTGAGTATGCTCACCAAAGTAGCAATGAAGCTAATTGTTATTTTTTTAACGACAGGATGCCAAACGGTACATCCTGGACTCTATTCTGCTCTATGGAGACAGATACCAGCACTCAGCCAAACTACGACTTGAAGGAGTTTCAAAGTACCCTCAGGTAATGTTTCACATCAGCGGTTGCGCGCTGGACGAAGTCACAACAGTCGACGGAAACCTTATAGTGAATTTCGGCAAGGTAGCGTTCGGTGACTCACGCGAGCGCATGATCGAGCTGCGCAACCCATCCGCAGTGAGTAGCTGCTCTTTGAGTTGCTACAGGATTGCATGCTTGCTTAAAGAAAAGCAACTATTCATAGCATCTCGAGGGATTGATGATTTCAAACTAGGTCAAAGCGCCAAATTGCAGGTTGACGCCACAGTTGAGGTCAGCAGAATGGACAAAACGCATCCGATCGACTGGGTTTTCGACTTCCCTATTAAGAAACGGCCCATTCCGGGAAAAACAATTCTGAATGTCTCGGTAGGTCCTTGCTATTTTGAAGCGGAACTGTCGATGAAACGCTTTCACAGTTGAGTTGACATATTTTCATCAAACCCATCAACCAGGTGCGTTTCTCGCCGAAGCTGCCGTGGACAACCTCAGTAGAGTACTTCCACGTCCGGGTGTCCAACAAGTGTGGAAACCTCGTCATCAAATGCATCGGCGAGAGCCTTGGCCCCCGAGTCACCGCGTCATGCAGCCTTATTAACTTTTTTCAACTTATGGCAGGACAGACAGCAACGCAGCCTCTAAAGCTGGAGAACCATAGCGACCAGGATGTTTGCTACATGTTTGACACGGACCCAAGCACCTCCGTGTTTCACTTCGACCGGCCTAACGGGGTCGTGCCTAAAAAATCGCAGTTACAGGTTGTTGTCACTTTCCGTCCATTCCTGCCTATTCAGTACTACCGTCGGGTGGCCCTGCTAGTGCCCGACCAGGAGCCAATCTTCATAGACCTGCTGGGCACCTGCCACGACATTCACTTGCGTCCAGTAATTCTTCAGGCCCAACACCTGCGGCTCTTCCGCCAACGCAATGAGCGTGGGCTCGGATACCACTCTCCGGAGGTGAGTTTAGTCAGCTGCAAATTGTGCTGTCAATCGCAAGCTTCGATCCGATCCCAAATTCTAGCTGTTTTTTAGACATGGTTGATCACTTATTTGCAATATTTTTCGCAATAGCAACTGGACGAGTTCATCCGAACCAAGAAGGTGGAGGTCAGTGACGATGACAGCCTGCTGGTGCGGGAGGCGGAGCAGTGGGAGGACATCTGCGAGCCAGCCCAGCCTCTGGCGCCATGGAAGGAGTTCTTCTTCGCAGACGGGCATGCAGACGTTGTGTTCAATGTGCCGCATGTGGCTCTGGAGACCACTCACCTAGACTTCGGCCGCGTCGAGTTGGGGCCAGGAGGCGAAGTTCGCACCGTCTGCCTTAAGAATAACACGAAAGGCGCCGTGCTTTTTAACTGGCTGCAACAAGCCGTTCAGGGGCCTTCGCAGCCAAATTTTACGGCTCAGCCCGAATTCGTTGAGGTTCCTGCGGGCGGCTCCGCGACCATCACTGTCAGCTTCCAGCCGGACGCAGCAGACAAAATATATGCTTGCGAGCTGGAAGGCTTCGCCTACTTTAAGAGCCAGCGGGACTTCCAGATTGTCAATGAGAAGACAGTTGCCCCACCTTTCTGCCTGACATTGAAGTGCAGTGGTAAGGCGATGGTGCTAAAATATTTTTGATAGTTGAACTCGGTTTCATGATTTCGCATGCCGGCATTTTCCATTCGCAGGTCACACATTCAAGAAGAAGTCGGAACCGTTTCAGCCGCGCTTCCGGTTTGATCGCAAACAGCTAGTGTTTCCATCAGTGAACGTGGACGAGATGTTCTTTCGGAGTGTGTCCATGTACAACAGCGGCGATGCGCCGATTTACTTCCGCGTCACCGACCTGAATGCGTGAGTGCCGGTGCATGTAAATTTGTCTTCCGGAAAATCGGTTTGAGGGCGACCGATTTGGCTGCTCATTAGCCGCCAGCCTAACTGCTTAGACATTTTATTCAGTTAATCAGGCGCGAACCCGATAAAAATAATCTTAACAGCCTCGGTCAAGTGCGCGACGGCCTCGGCGTGGACAAGTAATGCTTTGCGTACTTGCTTTTAAGTGCAAGGCGCCTTTCTTTGCGCGAATTCCTTCTTTAGCTGGCACTATCTGAAGTGCAGGAAATCCGCGATCATTTAGATTTTTACTAAGCCACTCGGATCTTGAATTGTGAAAATCCTGTCCATTTTCCTGATTCGCTTCCACAGTAGCTGTAGAGCCTCAATCTTTAATTATTACAAAACACCTATTCTATTTCAATCGTCCATTCTTTGTTACTAACATTTTGCAGACAGTTTTCCGCATCCATGTTGATTTCTTGGACATTAGCTATAATTTGAGTTATCAAGCACCTGATGATTTCCTATCTAATTGCAATTTTTGATGCCTATAAGTAATTAATTTTTCGTCACTAACAGTAGTGATTAATTAAGCAGGGCCGCTCAACAAAAAACTTTTACTGCAGCCCATTTGTCATCAAGCCAGCAAACGGGGTGGTGCGAGCCGGCGAGTACCAGGTGTTCAGCGTCAAGTGCGTCCCAAACCGGAGGGACCAGTTCGTCTCCACACTTAACCTGGCCCTCAATGAGAGGTCGGACATTGAGGCGGTAAGCATCTTCCACACTGCACAGTTGCTTAACGTAATTCGATAGCTTCTCATACTGATTATCACAGGTCGAAAGTATTTTACTCTTTAGAAAATTCCGCTCCTTGGCTCGGCCGACAGGGCGACAATCTTCCTGGAAAACAAAGGCGAGTTGTACTTCCCGCCGACCAACATAGGCAACAGCCTGTCTCGCTGCTATCCAATTAAGAACACAAGTCGCGTGCCTCTTTTGTGAGTATAATACGCTCGTATCTCCTAAGCGCTCTCGCAGCTCGACTGATAGCTGACTCCTGATCAACTTGATTTTCCCAGGTTTGAGTGGCATGTGCACCACACACAGAGTGATGTGATTTCTGTCAGTCCGTCCTCTGGCCGACTAGAGCCCAACGAGTCCCTGGTGCGTATTGCTTCATATTTCTCTCATATCTCATTTTTAAAAAAGCACTACTTGAAAAGAATTAGAGCGATTGGACTGTTATTTTATTGTTTCGTTTTGTGGCAAAATTTGTCGTGCAGGCCCAGACGTGGACCTTCTCGCCGAAAGCCATGGGTAAGGCACTTCTGAAGCCGAGCCTGGTAGTGCAAGGTGTCTCCCGCACCGGAGCGCTGATGCAGAAGGCCAGCTACCCCGCTAGGATAGTCGGTTGTGGCTCTGAGGGCTACATATCGGCGGTGGAGGCGTACATCGACTACGGCACTATGGTCGTCGGCAGCTCCGCAGTTCGACCCATCACTCTGGTGAATAACTCGGACTGCGCGGTCTACTACAAGCTGGTCGTCGGTGTGGAAATAGATGGGCCGCACGATCCCAAAGAATCGCGGGAGGATCCGTCCTGTGAGTTCCACTCTCTGAGGAATGATAAATAAAGCATACGAAATCAACTGTAATTCCTTCTCGTCTAACTCGTGCATAAATCTATCTTAACACCCGTTGGTGTTTTTGCGTTACTTACTTTCGTTTTTGTTACTTAGCTTGCTAGGTTTTAAAAAATTCCACATTTAGGCAAAGGATGATACATGCATGTACCATGAGGTTGAAATGTTCCAGCCTGACAATATAAAGCAAATTCATTGCTTTTACACCTTCCGCTTATCAGCACTGGAGCTGAACCAGATCGAAGGCTGTCTTCAGGCCCGATGCAAGCAGCTGATCCGGGCCACTGTGCGACCGATGCGCAGGGTGCAGTACCAACACCGGCTGGCCTACATCCTCATGACCAATCCGGACGGTGAGATCACTATTGTGGCGCTTGTCGGGAAGTTTTAATGTGTTAGTCAAGTCTAATGGGTTAATTTCGAGCATTTTATAGAGAAGTAAAATAAAGAAATACAGTTTTTAAGGCACAACTAATTTGAAAACGTCTTGAATGTCGAGAAAATTGCAATGATAAAACCTGCTGGCTCTAGATGACGGCGACTGCAAGCCACTGTTCTCGGAGCCGAGGCACCTCTGCCACCTGCTTTGCACGGGAGTTTACCCCAGCATTACTGCCACCGATGTGCAGGGCTGGGGTTCGGCCCGCCGGCTCAAGAAGAAGCTCCTGTGGGACTACTTCTCTGTGGACTCGCTGAATTTGAGCCTGCAGGCGGATCCAACACCAGCCGAGCTCATCTACACGGTGGCTACGCGGCAGAGCTTCTGCCGGACGCCCCGAGTGCTGACCCGGGCTGTCATGGACTTCAACTTCGGCGCAGCACCGTTTGGCTCAGAAGACTCCTCTGTCCATCTGCTGCTGGAGAACCCGGGCCACGTGATGGCTGAATTCCAGTTTCTAATGCCGGAGGAGCTGCAAATGGACCTGGAGTTCTGGGCAGAGACCGGCGAATACACGGAAGAGGAGCTGCACCACCTAAAGGTGCAGGGCCAGCGCCTGTTCAGCGTCACGCCGGCCAAGGGGCAGCTCGAGCCGGGCGCACAGGTGGTGATCTGCGCCTCCTATTCACACCGTTCTCCGGGCACGGACCGTCTGCCTGTGCTGCTCAAGGTCAACAAAGGCAGAGAGATTCTCATCAACTTTGTGGGCGTCACCACCGAGCCAGGCCGGCGGTACTTGCACTTCCACAGCAGCAAGCACACCTTCAATCCAGTGCCCATCGGTGAGCCGAACCCGTCGCTGCAGGTTTACGACTTGTACAACGGCGGAGACAGCACCCTCCGCTTCAACGTCGACTGCTCAAGTAAGTGTCATAGAAACAATGAGTGGCACTTTTGTAATGGGAATGGCTTTTATATACTCTAATTTTCGTGACAAATTAAAAAAGCGAATTTACTACTGAGTAGCCAAGAATGAATTTTATCTGAAAATATTATTGGAGTGTACTGGCATGATACCAGCTCACCTAGCAGCCTCTAAACCCAACATTAAGGTCTGATGGAGTCAAGGCTGGAGAACTTCGACTACCAGGTGCTGGAGTGCTTGACCCCGAGCGGGGAGATCCCAGCTGGCCGCTCATTCGAGCTGCTGTTCAAATTCTCTCCACTGGAGGCGCGCACCTATGTTTTCGACCTGCCCATCCAGATTGAGGACGGCGAAACCGCGCTGATCAGCTTCTGTGGCCTTGGCTTTGACCGGCGGGCCCTCGGCGACAGTCAGCCAGCACAGGACCTGGCGGAGCGACCGACGGTGGCCAGCCGGCAGGCGATCCCCCTGCAGGGGCAGCTGGCCGTGCTGTCCGAGGAGCGGCTTAGCTTCTCCAACGTACCCGTATTCTCTCGCAATCGGCGCATCGTATTCCTTAACAACACTAGCCTGGACCGGCCCGCCCAGTTCCAGTGGCACGTGACTCACAGAGCGCACAGCCATATCGTCACCATCGTGCCCGCCCGTGGCAGGCTTGAGCCTGGAGAGTCAACGCTGTGCCACCTCATCCTTGTACCCGACTCCGATCCGAAGTTTTACGATCTGGATCTCATCTGTGAAGTCCAGGACCTGGTGCGCCTGCGGCAGTACGAGGAGGATCTCTCAGAGTGGCAGGAGGAGCTGCGCAGGACCGAAGAGGAGTTCACCATCACTGAGAAGGACGCAGAGTTGGAGCTAAAGCGCAGGCTTGTAAGGCGGAGATAAAGCTTTTATTTGTTTCATTTACGTGCCTTTGCAATGCAAGAAGCTATTAGCTTTAAAGTATTGTAAATTAGTGCAACTTAAAAGTCCGTTCTGTCCTCGGCAGGCAAAGCCACCAGCTGAAGGAAAGTCGCAGAGCCAGTCCTCAGCCAGCAGCGGCAGCAAGTACCGCCAAGACCTGAGCCGCTCGGCCGAAATCAAGAAGCCGCAACGGCCGCCGCCATTCCTGCTGCACTTGGGGGTGACAGCTCAGTCGCACACCATACAGGACTTCCAGGCGCAGTTCCCAGACCTGTGGGAGTCGGTGTGCCTTGACCGCACTCTCGTGCAAACGCAGCGAGCAAACGGCGGGCCAGTGGAGACTGCCGTCTCACCTGCGGCTGCAGTTCCTGCCGAAGACTTCGAGGGCGAGATTGTGGAGCTGGCGGTCAGCAATGTGTTGCACAGTCTGTTGGGAGACCCCGACTTGCTGGCAGCAATTTCTGCGGTGCCCAGCGAGCCCGTGCCCTTCTACCGCCAGCTGCCGCAGGCCCAACCATCGCCAGGGCTTCGCGCTCCGGGTGAATCGGCCGCCTCAGCTGAAAGTGCCAGTTCAGCCCCTGCGTCACAGCGCAGCTCTTCCTCCGCAATGGCCGCAGCAGCCCGACCCTCAAGTAGCTCTGTGGGCGCCGGAGCGGGCGAATCTGTGCGCTCCATCCGGGCTTCAACCTCCTCTGCTGCCGGCGCCGATCAGACCAGCTGCGAGGCTGAGGAGTTGGAGAAAGAAAAAGTGCTCACGTGAGTTTCTCAGCGCTTTTTGCCTGCAGCTTGGAGCAGTAGGTTTAGCTGGCTAATTGAGTAGAACTAATAAAAAAACTCGCGACTGATGAGCTTCGAGCACCGCCCATGTGTTGCCTCAACCTAATTAGATTTCTCCAAATGCGCTACCCAGGCTCGTCACACTTGGCTTCTGTCCCACCATGGCTTCTCACAGAATCATGCAGATTTATTCCGCATTTCAAAAAGCGACCCAGCTTGGTTTCTCAAAGCGTTTCAGACCTTAAAAATTTAGCAGTTCACCTGCTCTATCTGGCAAAAAATTATTGCGGGCCGCTGAAAATTTTCCACAAGCAAACCTACTCACGTTCCGGCAATAAAATCAGTGCACAATGCCGTGTACAAAGACATTTAAACTGCGTGAACCAGAGTTTAGTGTGCAGTCCAGTCTGGACTGAGTTGGCCCACAAAGCAATCAAACAGAAGCCATGCGCCACCCAACATTTACAGAACGGCCCAGTTCGGCACGCTGTGCGAGTCGGTGTTGGAGAACATCCTGCTCAACATCGTGTCGGAGGCCAATCAGCGCGAGTTCGACATCACCGCCAGGCCGCGCCTCATCGCCCTACCACCTAGGCGGAAGCCGCAGCAGCAGTCGCAGCGGACGCCGCAGAGCAGCCAGCGATGAGCATCCGTGACCAAGTGCCTCCTTGACATGCCACCGAACCAAATCAGACAGTTTGTTTTTCGTCCATCGTATCCTTAAAATCGTGTTTTTTTCGTGACTTAGTGAAATTTTTACAACCAATATGTTCACTGATTCCGTCTGTCCTATCTGTAGGTAGATCGACCGCTCAGCTCCAACCGATCCACTTTAATTATTTTTAATATTCTGTAAACGGCAAAAGATTCTAAAGCTAACTGAAGCAAGTAAACCAAAATGTAATAAAAAACTCAGTACATCCCACTCCTGACTCCTGAATCCTCTGCTAGCTGGTTAGCCAGCCAATGGTACTTAGACCTTGCGTTACCAAAATAAATATGTAACATTCTAGACCGGTTGCGGTCTCTCTTTACTCAAGTTGACTAGAATTTTTATTGCAGTAGGGCTGCAGAGTGCGGCTGTGAAAAGGAAGTACGCAGCCTCCATCATTCTGCTGTCTGAGCTATCGCAGAATCAACCTACACACCGGCAGAACTTTCAGGAATTCATTCATAAATACTCGAGCAGTTCGTAATGCCCCCTTCAATATGCACGCATATTTGTTCACAGAAAATTCGATTACGCAATTCCATTGTTGGACGCTGAATTTTCAGTTCGCATGGCGTAGAAGATATGGGCAGAGAATAAAAAAAATATGAAGCTTTTCTTGCAAATGTAACGCCATCTCAGTGGACTATAAAAATAAACGCTTTTATTTTCTGATATTCCTGCTAGATTGAGATCAGCACGGGGGCTACAGCACTCAATGTACACTTGCCGAAAATGCAAGCCCATGGGCGTTGCCTCTCTTCTCGGCAGCGACCCATCTGGCCGAAGCCGCCCATTCGCGTGATTTGCACCGATTGAAGACTTGCCGGTTAGAAGGCGGAAACAAAGGCATGTTAATCTATTATTTCACGCTTGGCGAGGCCGCACAGGGGCTGCTCACAGCTGGTCACACCCATCGAGCTTAGTAGATCTTCGCTAGCTCCTTGCCACTGCCACATAGTGAATCAGCACTGTTGAGTTCATGCGTTGTTGTGTGGGCCAAAAAATTACATCAACTGAGAGATTTGAGGTGAACCCGCTGTTCAAGCGCTACAAGTTGAGTTTGAATTCAGGCTCGAGCTGGAAATAAAAAAAAAACTTTTTGTAACTTGCTGAGGCTTTAGGTTCTCTCCGTAGTTCATAACTTGCTTTATAAAAAAACTACTGCGAATTACTCTCAACGTACTACATGCATACATAACAAGAACTGTCCCTGTCGAATTAAGTCAGAACTGCATGAGCAGAAATCTGCTTACCCGCTGCATTAGCCAATCAGTGACCTCCGATCGATGGGCATAAATGATGGCGACAATGCAAGCCGCGCTCTCGCCCGGCACGAAAACTCACCGAGCATGCCGCTTCATCGACCTCTGCTAATCCTTCTTCTCCAAGCCGCCTCGTTCGCTGCTGCCGCAGCTGCTGCCACAGGTGATGTCGCTGCCGCGCCTTCAAAGGACAACATGAACGTGCTGCTTGACATTGAGGAGATCGAATCAATTGAACTCTGCAGCTCTTCTGAGGATTCCAACACTGTGATTCGCAGGCAGGACGGCGGGGAGCTCTCGGTGAAGAATCTCAGGCAGACCAAACTGGCTCTGGTGAACTTCACAGAGAGCCTGATGACGGAGAATTATTGTTGCTCAAGCAAGTCTGGGATCCGGTGCACCTTTAAGTATAAACCGATGTATTATGTTCTGTGCACTTTCTGTGGGATCTCCTGCGGCCTGCTGCTGCTTCTCTGCTTGGTAGCTACTTTCTGCAAGTACAAGTACCGGCCCTGGGAGATATTCAGCGACCTTGTGAGCTTCTTTTGAATGCTCTGATTCATTATTTAATAACGCAGAAAATATCCTGGCTATTCAGGAGGCAGCAAGTGGATCTTTGTTACGAAAGAGGCGTAATGTCCATCGATGGCCTTGAGAGCAAATGGTCAAGGATGAGATGGCCCTACACCGATCGTAAAAATTAATGAAATTATATAGAAGACAGTGGGATATAAAGCAGCAGGGTAAGGAAGGTGGAGCATAAAGCCGTTTCCTTTTCGATTGCAATTAGAATTCTCGCTCCTTCCAGAAGTCAGAAGTCGGTAAACGCTGGCCTGAAGATAGGCATCCTCTTCCCTGCTGTCAGCTTTACTCTTTCCCGACTCAAATCCCCTCGCATTAACTGCAGATGTCGCGGCCGCTACTGGCGCGCTCGGGTCTGTCGATCCGCTCTGATGCGCCGCGCGGAGTGGACAATGAGGCCGATACGGCAATCGACTCAGTCACTGACAACCAGGGGGCCAAGCCACAACCGGTTCGTGCTTTGTTTTTACAGTATATAAGGCCTTACAATTTACATGCATAACAAGCGCTTCGTGCATCTGAATTCCTGCGATCTAGGCGAGCAGCCAAGACGACAAGATCTTGCCGGACATCTTCTGAGGAATACGAGATTGGGACTGGGCAGACTAGCTTGTTCAAATCACTGCCTACTACTAAAAATGGCACAAACAGAACTTCTTTGCGAATTTAACTTTTTGTCTGAATAATTAGTTACGATGGAAATAAGTGGAGAAATAAAGCGAAATGAAAGCATGTGCGACAAGAATCCATCTAGCGCTTGCTAAAATCCTTTCTAATCAGTCATTAAAACCTTAATACAAGGGATCCGACTATGATTCCGCAGCGCTCTTTGTTCCTGTCTTCCGCCTCTGCTGTGGGGCAGTAAGAGTTTTGCAGGCAGCTAAAAAATTACTAGCGCAAAGTTACTCTACCTACTCTTTAATGAAATTTAGACGGATAAATAAAAGCCAAGGTTCCAAGCAGCCGAAAGATTAGCTTAAATGAAACAAGTTTTAGCGACATGTAGCTTATTATAACAAAGAGTTAGCGATTCATGCAAGTTTTGAAGTGTGTTTGGTAAATATAATACGAGCGTCACCTTTGCCCTCGTGAATTTGTAATGTGCCAATAAACTAACTAAAAATCTGTGTAGACATTACTATAAACTTGCTGAGGCAACAGCGTGAACAGGTAATAAGGATAATAAGGAAGTACGGCAGCTTATGAAACACAGCAGTGTATTTGCCGGCATGGCTCACCGGTCAAACTGAATAAAACATACTTGCTAACAAACTGCGAGCCATATGTAAGGTGAAACAAACATACCAGGACCGAATGCAAAAACAGAAGAACCCTATGCCAGCGTCAAACACAAGTTTTTACATTTTTGTACTCAAAATTCTGGCAATAGTCTCTTCAATGAGCGCTATGTGCAATGGTGGCGCAGTAGAGCAGGATGAGCCCGGAGTTTATCAGAATAAGTCTGTCTCTACAGAGGCATGCAATAAGTACTATAAAAAGCAAATGTCTGTTTGAAAAAATCGAAGAAATGAAAGAAAGGCTTAAAGCAAAATCTACAGATGAACGAATTATTGAATTATCTGCGAAAATCAAAACCTAGCGAACGCAAAATGATAAGACCAACAAAACAACGCGCTAGACGCCTTCGCCACTCGACTAGCGAGAACAAACAAAGCAAGCAAGATATTATTTCAATTGCAAGTAACTTTTGCTGCAATACTTGACTTTGCCATGCTATGCTTGTGCTAAATACGTAATTCAGCCAGATGACAGAGGCTGAAGAGGAATGCTGCAACAAAGCATGGGGCATGGCTCAATGACACAGCTATTCAGATTCAGATGAAAGCAGTTTAAAGTGATCGCCCTAAGCAAGCCAGTAAGTCCCCCAGTTACCAGTCAGCAACCGGCATCGCTGATCAGCTGGCACGGCAGCGGGGTTCAGGCTCATCTTCGTCAGCGTCGCTGTCGCTAGCGGCGGGGACGACCCTGTAGCCCATGCTCCGCAGCATCTGCTCCAGCGGGTCGGCGTGCATCAGCCGCTGATTTCTCGACACGGCATCGTCCAGCTGGGACACGGGCGCCGCGATGCGCCCTGCTGAGCTCGAGGCCGCTTCCCCATCATCCGAGTCCGGCTGCGGCTGCGGCTGCGGCGACCACAGGCGGACCACCGGGTCGATGCCACTGGTTGCCAGCAGGCAGGTGCTGGGGTGCGGCTGAAAGGGGTTGAGGGCGGCCAGCAGCACCATGACAACGGGAGCGAAAACGCTGCTGGCATTGCAGGTTGGGCGCGCCTCACCTGAAGGCAGTTCACGATGGACTCGTCGCCTTTGAGCGCCTTCACGAGCAGTCCAGACCGCCTGTCCCAAATGAAGAAATTTCCGTCATCGGAACCAGCAGTAAGGAAGTCTTGGCCAAAGAAGTTCGCCTCCTTAATATCCGTGGTGGTGTTGCAGTGGCCAACAAACCTTTGTCGCAGGTCCAGAGCTTTCATTCGCAGCTGGCTCTCGGCTTTGTTCAGCTGCCGCGGTTGCGAGCGAGCGGCCTGTCCAGATTGCTGCTTCTCCACGCTGGCGACCAGCTCCTTGAATGAGGGGCTCTTTGCGTGCTGCGGGAAGCGCTGCCTGAACTGGTCTACGCATTTCTGAGCCTCCTCATCCCATCCCATGTCGCAGAAGGCACGGGCCAGGCGGTAAAGGGCCTGTTAGGGTAAGAGATTTCCGCGCACTGAATAAATTTGCCCGGCATTTCTCGGCACAGCACTGATGGCGCAGGCAAAACGGCCTACCTTGTAGTACGTGGGGTCGGCAGCCAGCGCGGCCTGGCAGTCCAGAGCGGCAGCGTAGGCGTCGCCGTCCCAGCGCCGCTTCAGCAGGGCGGCTGCCCGGTTGCATAGGAGCAGCGGGCTGGCAGGCGCCAACAGCAGGGCCCTGGTGTAGAGCCGAACGCTAATGGCCACCTGGTTGTCTTGCAGCAGCCTGTTGGCCTCAGCTTTCAGGCTCGCGGCCGCAGCGGGCAGCTCAGCATCGGCACCAAGGTCGGCTTGCTGATGGGCAGCTATGAGTGCCGGGTACAGCTGCAGCACTGGCTGCCTACTGCAGCCCAGCACTGATGTGGTGTACACCTGCTCCCCGCCAAGGTTGGCCACCAGGTCACGGCCGTCAGGACTAAATGTCAAGTAAGTCACCGTCAGCTGGCGGGCGCGAATGTTGTGGGCTCGGGTCAGATGACCTGGCGTTGGAAAATAAAGACAGTTTTTGGTTATACGGTGAGCACACGCTTAGAGAACCTCAAGTACAAACCGGGAATGTAGTACTGGCCGCTTTCCACGTACGCCCTGGAATCCGGGTACTCGGCATCTTCCAGGGGAGTTGTCGAAGTGGCCTGACTGCGGTTTGAGCCGGCCCGACTGCGGGTTAGATGAAGGATAAAAAGGATTAGGATTAACGAGCGTCTAAATGCCAAAATGTAACTCATATTTGCTTATTTCAGAAGCCGAATTTCAGTTGAAAATTTCCACAACCCCAAATCTAACCCTAGCCCGTAGGGTTTGACTAGTTGAAGGTCATAGGTAACGCATGGTAACAAATCTTAAAGACCCTTACACACAATTACAGAGCTAGAGGCACATGGAAACACTGGATAAGCAAATGAGGTCTACGAATGCTTTTCGTGAACGGGGTAAATGTTTTAACCAGGCAATAAAAACGAAAGGACCTCTTGTAAAAGCAAAGAAATACACCAGCTGTTGTCCGCATTATGAGAATCACGCAAAAGTCAGTCAATGCACGTCAAGGATCGTGGAGCAACGGAGTACTGAAGAGTCAGCTACTGTAGGACTTAAAAGGAAAGTTGAAACCAGTAAAGCCGAGAAAATTCTCACGTGAGACTGAGCTTTCTGCGGTCGAAGATGCGGACACAGTGGTCATTGGCACCCACGGCCAGCATCTCGGTGCGGCAGGGATTCACGCTGAGGCACTTGGCCTCGGCACCCGATTGCACAAGGCAGCCAAGGTCCACCAGCACGTTGGCCGCCAAGGGACCGACGTCCCGGTCGCGCAGGTCAAACTGGCGAAGGGTGCCGTCCTCGCTGGCGGACCAGAAAAGAAAGGCGGAGTCGCCAGCGGTGGCCAGCCGCTTAACACGCTGCGAGTGGCACTGCAGCGACCTCAGAGCCTGGCAGCGGCTGACATCGCTGATAACAATGCGGGAATCGGCAGCACCGGAGACCAGCGTTGAGTTGGCACTGTGCGGCATGAAGTTCACCGAGAAAATGTTGCCAGAATGTCCGGTGGCGATCCGCGCCACGCTGCGACACCTGTGCGGGTCCCACACCGTGGCGAAGCAGTCATCGGAGCCAGAGACCAGCAGACCGCCATCTCGGCTCCACTCCAGGCAGTTCACGCAGCCATTGTGGCCCTGAAGGGCAGAGTTAAGAGAAGGGGTAATAGATTCACTGGGAGGGGAACCAGTAGTGACTCAGAAAATATGTACAAGCGCTCACTTTCAGCTCATGTGCCAGTCCAAGTCTGTTGATGAAATTAGCTGTCACCTGCTGCTTTCTGGAGAGACCCAAATAAAAGCCATCCTAAAAGTGTTGCAGGTTAAGAGTGTTACTTAAATGAGCAATTTCATAAGTTCCGTCGCTTTCTGTTTTATTTAGCTTAGTTAAAACTTTGACAATTAAAAATCAAAATATTCTCGTTAAAAGTAACTTACACACCCGAAATTTACTCACTATTGGCTTCATACATAGTTTATTATTTATGGCAGTATTCAATTAAAAGTTTAATTCAACATAAAATCACATATTTTTATCGCATACTCAAATGAAAAATCTTAGTATGCAATAAAAATATAGTGATGTGAAGGTCCACCAAATTTGGGCCTACCATGTAAAATCACACTTAATCTAGCAAAAAACCAGCTAACATAGCAAATTTATTTATTTAGTATGCAAAGTGGGCAATCAGAAGAAAGCAGTCAGTGGGCAAAGTGTTCTCTGGATGCATTTTATACCATCTTGCTTAGGAAATACAATGAACAGATGCTGCTAGACAATTGACCCTACAGTTAGGAATGTAGTTGCAGCAATTATTTCTGATGGTTGTTGATGCTGAGCTGAGCTGAGCTGATTTGACAATAAGAAGTTGGATGTCACACTCCTATTAGTATAAAGCACTGTCAACTAAATGTAACAGTGCTTTTTCTTCTCTCTCTAATTTTCTAATCTCCTGGTAGCAATTTGCAATAGCAAGTGGTAAGCACTGATTTTGTCCAAAAGGTGTTTCTGTGGATCAGAGGGTCACAACTTTTGATCCTTAAGTCCCTAAACCTCAGGCCCTAATTACCTAACTTCAGTCCCTAGTATTTCATACACTGGCGCTTGGCCCAGATAGCACTTGGCTCACTTGGCACTAATGGCCCTTACTGGCTCTGAGGCTGTTAAATGACTAAGTCTCTCTTTCTAGAACCTTTTCATTGAAAAATTTATTCACAAAGGTGGTTAAAATATTGCTTTTTAAGCTTAATACTCAAAAGTGATTTTATTTTTTGCTCTTAAAATTTGCTTCCTTTTATGTTAAAATTTGTTAACAATTGTTTGACTGCTACAAATAAAAATATTACAAAAAATTTTATTATTGCACAGTTAAACAAAAACATGCAGCAATTAAAAAATGAAATAAACATTTTTATTTATTTTTCTAGGGCCTACCTCACAAACAAGAAATTCATTTTTTCTTTACTAATTTCTACTCATCATAGTTTCTCATAAGTAGAACTATTTATTTATAGTTATCAAAAATAGCTTTTAGGTTGATCTTTAAAATGACACCTACTTGTAAAAGTTTTCTTAAGTAATCAATGTGTTAAATACAAAAAAATTTCCTTTTTTAATCTGATTTCTTATCATAACAACAGTGTAAACAAAATATGCTATATAATAAAAAGAAAAAAACTAAACAAAAGAAATTATGGCTAGAAAAAATACATTTATTATGATTTTTTAACTTATTTAAATTGTGTTAATTAATTTGACACCCCACATTTATAGTCTTCAGTAAAAATTTTCTTTATTAAAAAAACTGAAAAATTAGCAAAATATTGATAGTTAAAAGTAGAAGCACGATATTTGCTTATAGGAAGTTTGCTGGACAAACTTTCTTGAGCAAGCCTTATTAAGCAACTTTCATAGACCTAATTAAAATTATATATAAGTTTTATAACATTTAAAGATACTAAATCGTTAGTCTAAAGGAGAAAAATTGCTCTTACCCTAAGGTATAATATCAAGGGCAGTTAAGTATACTATTACTTATGTATGTTGTAGGGGCTCTTTTCTATTGTCTATTTACTCCTAGTTAAGGAGTCTGTCAGTGCTGTTCTGAACCCCAAGGTATCAGATCTATGTTGCAAGAGTTGGCAACACGCCCAAGCAGTCACCGTCTCCTTTAATTATTTAATTTTATATTAGATTTACCTAACTGATTGTAGTACTGTCCACTTTGAACAAGCATTATCCTTATTCTATCTATTATTAGTCTTCCGTTGAGGTCAAGGCACTTTAGAACACCAGCCGAGCGCACCAGGGAGACTCAACCCAATTGACTTCTTTGGTTTTCATCTACTAATTTACTACTAACAGTTAGGTTGCTGCCATCAGAAGTAAGACTAAAACACTTAGAAATTGTGGCAACTCTCCAAAAGATCTTAACAAAATAGTGCATTAATATATTTCAAGACAAGGCAAAATTTGCAACAAAAACATTCTAAAAAGGCTAGGCAATTAATATTGAAAAATGCAAATCCTCCCATAAAATTATGCTACCAATATTACCTAACTTAGCTACCTTCCAATTAAATACAGCTTGCAACAATTCTCGCTCCAACTCTATCCTTGTGACACTCCTCGCTACAACTCTATAACCTCGCTACACAGTTTGCTACACCTCTATAACCTTAATGCAAAATTTGCTGCACTTCACTACAACTTTGCTACTGATTTTGCTCTCTATTTTGCTCTCAGTCCCAAGACTGTAGCTTTCTTTTGCTTTCTGAGTTCGAGCCCAAGCTCTCAGACAATCCCAAGACCATCTAACTTCTTGCTACCAAAACTTCACTCCTCTTTAGGATAATATACAACTACAAAGAAACATGAATTTAGCAAAAACGCGTGGATAATGATATATGGTAAAATTTATTAAGTAAAAACACGAAAAGTAAGAATTTTAAGGAGCCCTATTAACACTTAGTCAATGCCACATTGGTGCTGATTTTTAAATATTTACATCATTTAATTACAAAATTAAAATATAAAATATAAAAATATATGCATGACTACTTTCATGGTATAAAATTGGAAATTACAAGATATATTCAATACTTTATCATAATAAAATACATTGGGACACATGTGGCAACTTAAAAAATTCTATCAGCTAGTATAACTCAGTTGAAAAAAATATGCAACTTATTTGAGAAAAGTTTGAAGGAGCAAAAAAAGGTCCCATAAACCATTTCTTGCCTAAATCTTAATACTTGCTACATTTTTTTGTATTCTCTTTCAACTTTTTACATTTACACTGCCTATCTTACAGCTTACCCCCTCAATTTTGCAACTTACTCCCTTATTTTTTTACTTACTCCCTTAATTTTGCAACTTACCCCTTTGTTTTTACATTGCTGATTTTGCAACTTTTATTACCATATAGCACAAAAAATAAACCCAGACTTTTTGTCTTTAAATAAAAAAAGAAAAACTAAAAAAGGATAATTTTCAGACTATTAGATATATATCCATTATATCTAAGGAAGGAATAGGGGATATATGCCTAAATAGACAGACAATTTTTTCTTTGACCTTTTATTTATTTAGGCAAATCTTAATTAGTAAGACTAGGACAATTCAAAATTGATATTATTGGGCAAGATATAAATTACAAACAGTATTAAATAATATAAATTTAGAAACCCAACCTTTCAACCAGATGTATAGCCAATAGCACAACTGCAGCTAGTTGCACAGTACATCCGAGGGCTGTGTATAGCTTTCAGCCTGATAGGCTACAGGGGCGTAGCCAAGGGGGGGGTCATGGGGGTCATGACCCCCCCCAGACGGCTGATGTAGACCAAATTTTTGAAGTTAGAAAATCAATTTTTTGTAATTTTAAAATTTAAAGCAAAATATGTTTGCAATTTATCATGTACGTAGATATGTTATTATATTTATAAATACAATCAAATCAGGCAAGGCCGCCAAAGCAATCAGTATATTTTACAAACATAACATTAACAGTCAATAGTTGACTCATTAGCTTGTCACTCAACAGACAACAGTTTCACTTTAGTCATCAATTGTCAGTCAGTGGACAATGCCGTTAAGTCGTAACTCGTAACTCGTAAATTTTGAAAATTCAAATTTCTAGCATGTTTTAAGGTAAATTCAAGCATGTTTCCATGTCATGCATGTTTAGGAATCATTGATCATTCTTAGCTGTCATGTCATGTAGACATGTACTTACCAAATAAAAATGCATTTTAGTTATAGAGAATCTTGATTTTGTTCTTGTAAGCTAGCTATATGAATTTTTTAGTGTTTGTAAAGCTAGATCTTAGATTTAGATGAACCTGCCTTTCTAAGCCTAAGCTTAGATTAGATAAAAATAAACCTACCTTAGTTATGAAAAGTTTAATTTTTGCATTATATGCATAGTATATATATAAAAATATAATACAATAATATTGTGATATATGATATATCAAAAAGTTTTCTAGAATATACCTTTTATTTTTAATTAATATAATATCCTAATGTAATATGTAAGCTTAGACTGCCTAGTTGAGCTCCATTTTAAGCTTTAAGGCTTTGAGCCATTACATTTAATGATTTAATATCATTTTGAATTTTTAATCTACTTAGTTTTTATTTATACACCTAACACACAGTAAATTCCAATTTTATGGCTGGTAAATATACACTTGATATGTTTAGGCTTTAAGCTTTTCAAATAGTCTACCTAGTTCCTAGTATTATATTTTAATTTGATCAATATAATATATATGATGATGGCTAAAAATTGGCTATTAATATTAGAAGATTAAGGTTGTTTGTCTTACGATCTTAATGATCCTTTAGGCAACTAATAATAATTATAACTATTATATTATTGCTATAATTAAACTAGATATTTGAAAAGTATCTATTAACTTATCAAGATAGTTAAATGAATGTAAATAAAGATTGCAGATCATTACATGTTATAAAATTAGACTAATTAGTTAATTCAAATTTCCATTATTCTATTTTAGCTGGATAGAATTTATAAATTGACTCTTGACTGATTTAGTAACTATATATCAAACACTTTAAGTTCATAAAACTGCATTAATATGTAATTTCAGGTTTTCAGCCAGGCCAAGGGCCAAGAGACCACCAGTCCACCACTAAATTTGGCAACTTACAATTTCAAGCAAATAAAGCAATCAAGCTGGCATCATCAGCAAAAAAGTTAAAACAAAGTAGCATTGCTACATTTTTTACCCATGGCCATGCTTCAGACCATGCTACAGATGTGCAAGATGCTCAGTCTCAGTGCCCTCAGTCTCAATCTCAGTCTCAGTCTCAACATCAAGAACAGCATCAGAGACAAGAACAGCCAGTTCCAGAAGACAACAGACAGACACAGTCAATTGAGACTCTAGATCTGGATCTGGACATTGCAGCTGCTCTGAATATGAGAGAGAATAATGCACTAACCTATGAACAGCGCCTAAGGTTTGTTCTTCATACTAGAAAAATAACAACTAATCTACCTTATTCAGAGCACCAAGTAAGAGGAAAAATTGTCCGCAAGCATTTGAATGCTTCTCATCTAACAGGTGACAAGAACCAATGGTTCTATTATTCTCCGAGCCTCAAAGGAGTTCTCTGCCTCGCTTGTGTACTGTTTGCACCTCCTGATGTTGGAACAAACAAAGCTGCTTCTGTGGGCACCCTGGTAGTGAAACCACTAACATCGTTTAAAAAAATTTATGGTCAAGATGGAGCCTACACCTGTCATCTTGCAACACAGTTTCACTGTGATGCCGTTACTTGCCTTCTTGAATTAAGAAGACAATCTACAACTGAGGCTCCAAGTGTAGGTATTTCTAAGCAACTACATACACAGGCATCAGTTGAAGTCGAGAACAACCGCTACATTTTTGAAGCAGTACTGCATGAAATAGAATTTCTTGGTCGAACCAATCAGGCCTTACGAGGGCACCATGAAGCAGCTGGCCGTCTGGAAGTACCTGAAGACAAAATGTCAATAGATTACCGTCAAGGAAATCTACGTGCCCTTCTACAAAAGCAATGTCTCAGTGATTCCAAACTGAAGCAGCTTATCACTAAAGCACCACTGAATGCAACGTTTTTATCCCCTCAAGTACAAAATCGCATTATTGACTGCATTGGCACCGTGATTCTAAGACAAGTTGTTGCTCCTGTGCATTCTGCAGAATACTATGCAATAATTGCTGATGAAACATGTGATGTGGCACGCACTGAGCAACTGTCGCTATGTCTGCGCTACTTGGACAATCGGAACATTGCTACTGAAAAATTTGTTGCATTCATCAAGCTTCACCATCAAACTGGGCAAGCAATTTCCAGTGCAATATTGGACATGCTAGATGACCTTGGACTTTCACGAGCAAATTGTGTTGCACAAGCTTATGATGGTGCATCTGCAATGAGTGGTAAGGAAAATGGAACGCAGGCACTTGTTGCTCAAAAATGTCAGCATGCAATATTTGTACATTGTTCAAGTCACTGCCTCAATCTTGTTGTCCGCAAAGCTGCAACTTCAATTCGGGAAATCAAAGCGGCTCATACAACAATCAGTGATGTCAACAACTATTTTGCCAATTCCTCACAAAGAACCCAGGCCTTTAAGAATGTATGCAATGAACAAAGTGGCCTCCAGACTGCTAAGCGGAAGCATACAGGCTTTTGTGCGACAAGATTTGTTGAGTCACACTCGACAGTGCTTACTTTCATTGAGTTGTATGAAGCAACAGTTGAATACTTTGAGCAACAAAATGAGGCTGCTATTTCTAATGCGCTCCAGTCTCCCAGCTTCCTAGTTAGCTTACACATTCTCGGAGCAGTTTTGGGCCAAACAAAAGGCTTGTCTGTTCTACTACAGAGCCCAACCTTGGACCTTAAATCATCTCAGAAGGAGGTTGATCGAATCAAAGCTACATTTCAGAATTGGCGCCAGGATATCACCGACAGCAGATTCTTTGAATGCTTCCGTGCTGCTGAGCAGGCTTATGGCAGTGAGATACCAAAGACGCGAGCACAATCAGACAAACGAAATATGCACAGGTCTAATGTAGTTGCAGCTACTGCAGCTGAGTACTACAAGAGAGCTGTCTGGTACCCACTGTTAGACGCTGTTCTCATGGAGCTTGATGGTCGCTTTGCTCCCCATTCAAGGGCAGCCTTGAAACTTGAGTTTCTGTTGCCCAGAAGTTGCAATAGTGAAGATGCCAAGGAAGCAGCTGCTGAAGCATTTGATTTTTACAAAGATCTACTTGACGACTCTCTAACTGATTGCATGGCAGAATTCGAACGATGGCAGACATCTTGGGCTCAATGCAACGATTATGAAAATGACAAAGATTTGCAGCACAGCACTAATGACAGTAGTGACAGTATAATTTCGGCTATACAGTCATGTCATCCATCACTGTATCCCAACATTCTGAAGCTGCTCCGCATTTTTGCTACAATTCCGGTGACAAGCTGTACTGCAGAGCGCTCATTTAGTGCTCTTCGGCTGCTACTAACAAAAACCCGTTCTGTCATGGGAGAATCTCGGATAAATGGTCTGGCAATGCTAGCTATTCATAAGGACGTTAAGCTGGTGTACTCTGATGTTATCAATGAGTATGCTAGGAAGTATTCTACAAGGCTAAAGCTTTGTGACTAATGTGACACCGGCACGTAATTAGAATTAATGACTTATGAGTATAAGTATGAGCTGAGCTACTGAGCTGCTGAGAAATTTTGTGAAAGAGCAAAATATAATTTTTTATAAAGGTTTTCGCAAAATGAATTTGCAGATTTGACCTTGCATTTATAGTGATAAAATTTTCTTTGCTTAAACTTTTACACTTTAAATTTTATTTGAGTTAGAATATCTTACTGCTCATTCTGCATTAGAAAATCATCAGTTTTATTTGAGTTTTCTTACAGCTAAGCAGTATGAATTTCAGCGGTTATTGCATAGCCTTCCAGTAACTATGGCCTATGCCTTATGGGCAGGGCAATGACTTACTAACTTTTACCCCCTGCCCCAGTTGCCACTGTGAGCCTGTGACCCCCCCCAGAAGGAAATCCTGGCTACGCGCCTGATAGGCTAGAGGGGCCACAATACCTACCCTAAGTTTACCTAGCTCAAAAACTGGTAGCTACTCAATCTCAGCTAGGTGGACTGAAGCAATGTGGGATTAAGTGCCTTGCTCAAGGGCACAAATTGTCTCCTAGGGCCGGGACTTGAACCCACAACCTTCCGGTCATGAGGCAGGCGCCCTAGCCAATAGGCAATAGGCAATAGGCTACAACTCCCCTAGTACATTATAATTATAAGGGTAGGCTAAAGACAATGCATTGATCATAAATGAGTAATGTAGCTTGCTATATCAAGAGTGAAAAAAATCTCCCCACAAACTACAATCCTAGTTACATGCCAAGGAGTAGTATATAGGGGGGGCTTCTAGAATCTAGATATATGTTTTACAAAATCAGTCAAAAAATATTGATGACTTACCTTACTTTTTGGTGGCTTTATATGCATAGCAGTGATTGAATGAAAAGTTTCTGATTTAACAGAGGGATAATTGTTTAAATACATATTTGACAGCTTGCTATTCCTATCAATTAGTTCTGGATGCGCAGATGCAAAATTTCAAGCCCCATAAACAATGACCTAGCTATATAGTAGGGCATGTCCCATAAAAATTTAGTAGAAATCGCATTTTTTTAATCCTTATACTTAACAAAATTTACTATTGACAGTATGAGACCGTACAGCGTACACGCAGGGTGAAAATAAGCTTCCGAGTGCGAGGGAGGGACTGGGTTAGAAAATTTTGTGGTAGGTTTAATCAAGGAGCCTCTTTGAACACGAAGCGATTGAGGGCGGGGGTTGAAATATGATGGTTGGAAATAAAATTGGTTGTGGCTTGGTTGGTCTCGATTTGGAGATTTGCGCTCCGCGTTCCCGATTGAATTCGCGGGGAAAATTTTCGCAACTGACCGTCGATTTAAACAAAGCTGGTGTTAATATTCGGGGAACTCCACTGCCGGGTCCTCAAAGTCCGGGGGGAGGGTAGCTGAGCGGTAGCTGAGCGGTCTTGACGGCACAAACTCTTCGATGTGGTTCAGAATCCGGTTGACACTCTAATATTTGATTTGCCTCCTTTGGTCTGATTATTGCGCGAGTCTTGGCGATTCAAATAAATTTAGGCAATAGAATGCTATAGGGCTTACTATTAGTAGCTTGTCGCTGCCACCACCGCTAATTAGCGGAGAAGGAAAAATTAGTTTGATCTAGCGCGAGTCTTACTAATGATCCTCCTGTTAGTCACGGATCTTTATCCGGTTTACGTTCGAAAGTCGGTATCGAGTCAAAGAAAAACTAGTAGCTGTAAGGCAGGATTTAATCCAAAAGGCGCAGCGGCGCTTTAAAATGGCACGAGTAGACGCGAGATGTTTATTGGCAGACGTAGGCGTTTATTAGAATAACAAAATGATTCGGTCCTTAAACAAAATAAAAGTTTCGGCTTGGCGCTTCAGGGGGAGATGCAAATAATATAGCTAGGGGCCTCGAGTATGGAGCCTACTTGGACAGGGAGGGCGCTCGCCTCAGAGTCTGAGGAGGGATCCGCTGGAGTTCTGAGTATTTATGGGCGGGATCTCCAGCGGCAGGACTCCGGGGACGGGAGCGATCCGGCAGCGGGACCCAGCCGGGGGAGCGGGCCAGCGGGAGGAATCCCTACGGGGGAAAGAAAAGGCAGCGAGGGGAGTGACGCATTAGAAAATGTCCCGTCGCAGGATCAGCATCACATCGGCTGGGAGACGTCCGGTGACTGGAATCCTTCCGATGGCTGGAGACCTTCCAGTGGCTGGAATCCTTCCTGCCACACGATTATAGAATCAGAATTTTACAAGAAAGAGAGCAGTTGAACAAAAAATTACTATTTTATTATTATTCTAATTATAAAACATCTTATAAGAATTTTTGCTCACTACAATAAAAGTTGACTTCTTGAAAAAAGTAAAAATAATACTAAATCGCCGCTAATATGCGGCTGAAAAGTTTTATTCTAAAATTTCGATGAGCTTAAAACATCGAGAGTTAGGGAACTTACGATTAAGACTTCGTCATATATATGCATGACATTTTTTATTGAGAGAATGTAATTGTGGGTATTTTTTGAGCGGACGCAAATTGCTATTCCGCCTAACGCGTATTATGGGGTTTATTCCTATTCCTACCTATTGCTGTCCGCTTATATATTCGAGCCTCTTTGGTAGCAACTCATTACTGGGACGCACTTTGTCGCTCGCATGACAGATCTCACCAAGGCAAATTCTTTTCTTCTACTTACCGTCAGTAGCATGACGCTTTCCTAGGGATTTTTCATTTTTCGCTTATAAGATTTGAGGGTTTGGGAGTACGTTGAGTATGCGCGTACTTGGGCGCCTTGGGTCATAAATCATTCTTCCCATACTCTTTGACCTCTGTGTTGACAGTTTTATGATGCCAGATGGCGCCGAAAAAGCACGTGACTGCGCTCTTTTAGATCCTTATTTCTGATAACGCGATGATTTATTGCCCCCTTTCTATTGTTCTTTTTTGCTTTTTGCTTGTCAATTTTGACAGCTAGGGTGCTCCCCCTCCTCCTCCCCTTCTTCTTCCTATTCTTCCTCTGTAAAACGTATGTATGACGTTTGTTGCTAAGGCGTTCCGTGGCGAGAAGCCATAAATCATTTTTGCTTGTAAACCCCTATTTGCGATGATTTACGACCCCCACCTGTCATCTTATTGAGATCCCAAATCACTAATAAGATCTCCCCAAAACCGTTAGGGTCTCCCGATGGGGTAGGGTCACGTGATCAGCTTGCCAGCCAATCAGATTAATGCACGACCATTTTAACAAACGTGGCTGAACCAATCAGAAAATTCGACGTCAGTTTTAACAAATCGGCGCCTCCCGCGCCTATTTAAAGGCGCCGTCGAGCGCGCTCCATCTTCAGAACGCTTTGCTGTCAAGGAACACCTTTCCATCGTTTTGTGCGACTGAGCAAACGGCCCCTAGTTCTACAAGTATCTTTCGCCTTAGCTTGCGAACCTCCCCTTAAGTGTCGGCGATCAACAATTATCACAGTTAGCATCATCAGCGAAAGCTAGCCAGAAGCGACTGTTCAGCAGAGGCCCTTTTGCCTGCGATACCGACAAGTACGCTCGTATAACTAACGGTCGAGATCGAGATCTACCTCGGCCACTGTGGAGTTTTAGAGCATCGGAAGTGTATAGATCTGATTGGTTTGGTGAGAAATCACTTGGCTTTTGTCTTATCGGGTGCATTCTTATCAGTCCTCTCGCTTATAGTAATTCATTAGGGATTTGCGCTATTGCTCTTTGCTTATTTTGTGCTGATAAGAGGCATTTAGGAGTTAATAATAATATAACAGCGATAGTAGCTAAGTGCTCCGATATTCATAAGCAGTGTGTAACTAAGTAAGAAAGTTAAACCATTCAGTTTATAGCTTTTTGATCTTGTTAGACTTGTTAGTACTTATTTACTCACTATGTCGGCTCACATGAGCAGCTAAATTAGTTGGCTTCGGTCATGGTGGACCAAAGGCGGACCAGTCATGCAGTCAGTCAGTCAGTAATTCGTGCAATCAGAGTCCAGATTGAGGACTCAGCTTCGGCTGTACCTTAGTGCAGTTCGGGGCGGAGCGGCAGCCAAATTATTAATGTAATTTAATGTAATCTTTAGAGTAGTTATGGCGCGCTTTCGGAAGAGTCTAATTAGGTCATTTCGGCGGCAGTTAGTTGAAGCATCGAGGCTAAAAGCTGGGATATTCCCTACCCACTCCTCTTAGTAATATAATAGTGCATTTCCGAGTCCACATAATCCGATCCATGCAAGAACCCCCTGCACAAGTCCTCTCTGAGCCTGCCTTGGTCATGCGATCTAGTCCCTGCAGTGTCCCTTTGTCGGCTATGACTTCGACATTGACAGCTAAAAGACACTAGTTGTAGGTGGAAATCAGGCCTCAATTAGTCGGGAACTTGGTTTCGATAGGGCTGTTTGGTGATGCAGTCCACACAAGTTGGTGGCGGCGGGGCTGTCAGCTTCCCTCTGGGGCTGGCGGCTCTTTCTTTATCTCCGTGTCTGTCTCTCGCTGTCTTCTCCTAGTATAGGACATCTATGTCTACATCTACGCGAGGCCGCGTCGGTAAAACGACAAGGCCGAAACCCAACATTATCTGGTTACATTAATATATTAATTCCGCTGAGAAAGTTCAGCTTAGTGCTACTTTCAATCGCAATCTCATTATCAAATCCATTCAATCTTTTGCTCCATTCTTATTGCACTATAAATTTCTTGCTAAGCCTTTCACCTTGGTCGGTGAAGTATGGGGAAGTTAGGGGAAGCTAGCGAACAGACTCTCGTGGCCGGCTCGCCGTGTCTGGCGGCGCGCCTATGTGTGAAGAGCGTGTGAGCGGTGTGGAAGCTATGTGCACGTGACGGCGGGTAGGAGTAGCAATCCATGGTTAAGCGGACCCATCTGGCACTGAAGCGTTTGAAGCATCGAGTCCATGTTCTCACCTCACTACTCTTAGTAACATGTTTCCGAATTCTCTCTCTCCGCACCACCTCCAAGGACCCCCTTCACAAAAGCCTTTCAGTTATGATCCCGGCACTCCCGATAGGCTACAAAAGAGCAGGCGTGGGACCTTGCCCTCAGGCCAGAAGCTAAATAAATTTTCTCTATATCTTCACACTTAGGCGCGCCCCGGTTTGCACGGTTTGCACGGTTTGCACGGTATTGAGGGCTTGTGAGAGTCAGCCTCATGTCATTGGCGGTCATAGTCATCCTCCTGATAGTACTACGTTAGGCGTTGTAAACTGAATTTTCGACCATTTTTGGATGACAATACGCAAATTATACTACTTAATACTTGCCAAGTAAGTAGTGCGATAAGGATTTAGCAACCGAAATTTACTTTTCCCACCGCCTCACCCGCTGCCTTACCCACCACCCCACACAAACAATTATGAAAAATATGAAATGTGAAAAATATCAATGTACATAGTTTTTTTATTCAAAAATTTATAGTTACAAAATACGCTCGTACACATTCCAACTGATATTTACAAAATTTTGAAATATTGAGCTGTAATAAGCAGCACACAAAATATTCGGACTAGCAAATGCAAAGTTAATCTTTTTTATGGTCGAACGGGTAGCCGCCGTCGCGATAAGCACGCATGGTGAGCACCTATTGGTAGGTCTTGGTCAGCTGCAGAGTCTCTTTTGTGCAGGTGTTTTTGTCCCGCCGAAACTGGGTCTGCGGGAGTTGAATTGACCCGTCATGCAACAGGACTCGCTGCATTTCGCCACTGCGGTCCAGGATCTCCGGGGTGAGGCGGATCCCTTTGCATTTGATGACAGCATAGCGACTGCCATCAGCACGCTCTGTGCAATAGTTGTAGAACTTCGGACCGCCGCTGACAAACTCGACCATGCGCTCACCAGACTTCACCTCGTCAGTCCACAATCCCAAAGCAGTGTCACGGTAGAGGGCCCGCTGACAAAGACCCTCCAGCGCCTCATACAGTCTGAGTCGGGCTTGGGAGGTGGTGCAGATGCCAATCGGGACATTGGCGTTGCGGAATGGGTGCGGCTCAAAGAATCGGTGTTTATACTCAATCAGTATAAACTCTGACCCGATATGGTTTGCGGCCTTCACCTTGATGTTGGGGTCAGTCACCCGAGCCAGCCAGTCCTCGTAGGTGCCAACCACCTCAGTTGTGGACTTGTGGTCAGATTGTTCCGCTGAAAAAAGTTTCCCCACAATCTGGAATGGGAATGAATAAAATCGAAAATTTTTTGACACCTGAAACACGGTATTTACTGCTGCTTTTTAGTAGCCACTTATGAATTGAGAAAAATTTTTGCGACAAAGAGGTGACCAAGATTTTCTTCTTCTTTTCGAGCTTGACACCCTCCCGTTCGTAGAAGCGGGCAATGTACTCAGCCTTGGCAGCCTCTGTCATGCTCGAAGAGCCGCTCGACTCGGCCTTGAGTTTAAGAAAAGTGTCGACATGGTCTGCAAAACAGACCACTGCGACTCTCTTCCCAGTAGGCGAGGGAGTGCACCTGCCGCAATTGGTAGCCCAGTTCAAAAGCCTTGCGCAGCTCCAGAGTTTGTCCAAGTCCCCGTCATTGCACGCTCAGCATCAGAGTGCTGGCAGTCACTGCATTGCCGATCCATGCAGGCGCGGCACAAACCGAAAATCTGTTTTTTACCGATCCGCATTGGCAGCAGTGGGATGTGCAGCCGGGTGGGCGCAATAACGGTGACTTTGGCGACAACAAAAAAAGCCAGCTAGCTGTTCAGCGTCGAGGCGTTGCGGCATTGGATGATGTACGGGATGTGATACCGGATAGGCATCCTTCTTAGTTACTGTGGGGTACAACGATACCTGTGTGTGTGTCTGTGTGCGGGTGCACCGATACCTGCATGTGTGTGTGTGTGTGTGTGTGTGTGTGTGTGTTTGACCGTGTGCGGGTGAGTGGGTGTGTTAAAAATAAAATTTTGTTACATTTTTATTTGACATAAATTTCCCACATAACCAAAATTATCGCCGAGATATCGCCCACTGCTCGCCCTCTGATATGGGCGATATATCGTTGAAAGATATCGAGGCGATATTGCTTCGATACATGATAGAATTTTTAAGAAGCCTGCTTTTCATTATCTTTTCATTTGTTATTATTGTGCTTACTGTGAAAATGTATTTTAAAGTGTGTAGTAAAGAGTTGAAATGCAAAAGAAACTGATTGATGTTTATTTCGTATTACTAACTTCTGATTGATGCACGATTTCGCCTCGATATCATAGAGGCGATTCATTTTAAAATTGAATATATCTGACTAAGTAGAAGTGTTTTGTATTTAGTAGCTACATAATTTTTTTAGGTAGCTAATTTTATCATGTATCTTTAATTTCTAATATTAGATATTTGTTTCATCAAATATTTTCGTCTACTTTGTTAATTCTTTTAAAAACAAAGTGGCTTGACTAACAGACGTATCGCGGAGGAAAAATATTTTTCTCGGCTTTTTTTCTCTGCCAACTATCGCCATTTGTATGTCGTTTAGATCACCCTGTTTTCTGTCTTCCCTGTCTCACTTATGACACTTAAGTTAAAATTGATTTACTTTTGCATTTACACAACTCTAAATAATAAAAATATCGAAAGTATTAAAAGAATAAACTTATTATTATTACTATTGGCATCAAGGACAAGGGTTGTCACCCGAGCCAAATCGCCTAGGCCTACCTACTACTACTACTACTACTTTTCTGATAATAATCTGTGCTGCTTAGTCCATTCAGTGCACAATGCACATATAGCCATAGCTAAGGCCTTGGCAGTACAGTAGGCTAGTTTTATTGTTATATTTTGACTGCACAATTTTATCAAATTTCATGAGTCTTGATCTAATTTAATTTCTAACTAAGCAATAACTTGCTCTAATGCTCTTGCTCTAAAGAGTTTTCTTAGGCTTTGTTCCTTTGTCATTGAATTTAGAGTCCTAGCTATATTTAGGGGTTAGATTTAATTTAAGAACTTTATAGGGACCTCACCTAATATAATCATTTATTTTAGTAAAATCTTTCAATAGTAGGCCTATACTAGCTACTTCTACCTTTGTTTGAGGTAGGCACCCTTTGTTTCTCTACTAGGGGCATTCTTTTTTTCTAGGGTTGCTCTATTCTCCTAAGGGGGGGGGGGGTAGCAATTGGGTAGGCCAACATTTCAGGGGGATAAAGCCCCTAGCCCCCTGGATCTGCCCCATATTATGTACTCTATATTATTATTATTTATATAGGCCCATATGACCCTAAAACAGAGTTAAAAAGATAGACCTATTCTAGTCAAGTCAACTGCCACTTAGATAAGCTATTAAACATCATTGGCAAGGCATAATGATAGTAGGTACCCCTCTATCAAACTGTTATGTAGATACAGTGAACATTATTGGCATAGATATTTGTGGATGAAATTTAAATTATGGGCATAGGACAATGTGGCTAAGCATTTCTATATTAATTATTTACTATTTTACAACTAGGATTTTTTATAAAAAATATAATTATTAATAGTTGGCATTTCTATAGGGACTAAAAACAAGCAAATCAATTTTAACTTTTCAGGCTTCAAGAAAGATTCAACGTGCTTCAAGAAAGCGTTTCTATTCAATGATAACTGAGTTAGATGTTATTGAAAACCAGTCAAAACCATATCAAAACACACCTAAACTAGACCAAGTACCACAACAAAACCAAGAGCCAGAACCAGAACAAGGCCAAGAGCCTCAACAACAATACCAAGAACTTCAACAACACTTAGAACAACAACAAGACCAGGAGCTACAACTAGAGGAAATCCTATCAAATGCTAATGCCAATGATTTTATATTTGATGAAATATATGAAGAAGTCATTGATAGTGATGATGAATCTAACACTGAAGGAGTGACATTGAGAGATGAGCTACAGCAATGGGCAATTTCCAAGAAAATAGAATTATCTGGTGTGGATTCTTTGCTAAAGATCTTGCACAAACATCATCCTGACTTGCCTCTTTCAAGCCGCACTCTACTTCAAACACCAAGGAATGTAAAGCCCTTATCTATGGGGTGTGGCAAGTATATTTACTTTGGTATTCAGAAGCATAGTCCAAAGAATATTCAATCTATTCATTCTTCTATTGAACTCTATTGCACTCTTCTATTGAAAGGATAGCCTTGTCTTTGAACATTGATGGAATGAATGTATTCCGGAGCAACAAGCAATCATTTTGGCCTATTCTTGGTTTATTTGGACAATCAAAGCCATTTGTGATTGCTTTGTACCTGGGAACAGAGAAGCCACCTCTTGCTGACTTTCTGAAAGACATTATAGAGGAACTTAAAAGCCTTAAAGAAAGTGTTGTATTAGAAAAAGTCATCGCTGACCGCCCAGCAAGAGCATTTCTTAAGTGTATCAAAGGACATAATGGATTTTCAGCTTGTGACAAGTGCTCTATTGCAGGTGAATATGTTGGACAGGTGATCTTTGATGAACTTAATTGTCCTTTGCGTACAAATGAATCTTTTCGAAGGAAAGATGATGAAGAACACCACACTGGTACAAGTCCTTTTGAACAACTTGATATTGATATGATAGTTAACTTTCCATATGACTATATGCACTTAATCTGCTTAGGTGTTATGCGTCGACTAATTTTTTTCTGGCTTCAAGGTCCACTTTCTATCAGATTTCATAACCGTATTGTTGCAGCTATGTCAGAGCAGCTAATTTGTTTCAGCAATAACTTTCCATCAGAATTTGCACGAAAGCCACGCTCTCTTTCTCATGTTCGACTTTGGAAGGCTACTGAGTATAGGTCCTTTTTGCTTTTTTCTGGTGTTCCTATAATGTGCCATAGTAAGGATATTAAGAAAAAGGTAGTTAAGCATTTTCTTCTTTTTCATGTAGCTATTTGTATTCTGTGTAATCCAAATGTTTCTCTTGAACTCATCACATATGCTTCTCAATTGCTTTGCAGATTTGTTAAGGAATGCAAACAGTTGTATGGTTCCAAGATGCTTGTTTATAATGTTCATTCACTTATTCACCTTGCTGATGATTGTAGAAAGTTTGGTTGCTTAGACAACTTTAGTGCTTTTAAGTATGAAAGTTTTTTACATGTTCTTAAGCAATGTGTACAGTCAAGTAATTTGCCTCTAGAGCAATGTTCAAATCGCCTTTGTGAACTTGAATCTATTGTACCTGTTGAGTGTGCTTCAGATATTATTTTTAAATGTAGAATCACTTTTTGCAATATTTCAGATCAGTTTGTCGATTTTGGCAAGTTTTCTGTGTGTTATATTGATGGTGTTAGGTTTTCTGTTCACAAAAATGACTGTCATTTCTTTGATTCTAGCTATTTTTGCTATAAAATTCTATGCATACTAAGCAGCTCTAATGATAGCTATTTTGCATGCCAGAAATATGTGAAATATTCTTCTGCTTATACTTACCCAATCGATTCTACATGTTTAAACATTTATTGTATCTCCAATTTGTCTGTTGATATAATTTATTTGCCATTATCCAACATTTTTTGCAAGGCTTGTGTATTGCCTCATAATGGTTTTACTTTTGCATTTCCTATGCATAAAAATGATGCTTCATGAGCTCCCTACACTTCTGGTACTGGAATATAATTTATATGATAATTTGTCTCATTGGAAAAGAAAACAATCCGGCAATACAATACATTGGCACATTAAAAATAAGTCTTAAAATACTGTCTTACTATTATTAATAGGTTCACAGTCAATCATTCTGGTCTTTATAGTGCCTTTGTTACTTCATCATACCACAATTTCAATTAATGGTTATAAACCTTCCAGATGTTTTACATTGTGGAATTCGCAAGCAGCTACGAAGGCGCACTTCGATATGTTGATTATGTTCCATCGAACTGGATGATGGGGCTGACGAAATGCCACTGGCCTCCTGTTCCAACAAACAGAGTGGGTGGCATGCGAACAAAGAGTGTAACTCCGTCAGACGACTGGGAGGTTCATGCAGTAACCATTCTCTCCCAAGCTAGTGAGTTAAAAGTTGGTTATTTTGCGCATAAAATCTACTCACGAAATGTACTGGTAGCTGTTACTCTATTGCTTCTGTATTTGTACTGTCTTGGATAACAGCGTTACTCAGTCAACGGAAAGAGTAATTTTGAGTAATCAAATACTTTATACATAAACTTTAACTTTTTAATTTTTGTATATCAGAGGACGAACTTCAAGCTAGACGACGGATGAGGCGAGCCGAAACTGGCGAAACAGAACTGACGACGGACCCGGAAGAACGCCGATCAAGGCCAAGTTTCAGCTGTTATACTGACAACGGTTCTCGCAAGCGCACCATCGAAAGTGTGGACGCTGATGATTCAGATGTCGACGAGCAGAATCTTTCTTTAACGGTCAAGTCTAAGAATAGAAATCTTAGCAAGAAGAAGAAACAAGCATCTTCGTCTGACAGTGACGCGGATCACAGTTCTGACAGTGAACCCCTGCCGAAATATCCAGCGTCACTTTCTAGTGCAAATGCAGACTTAGATTCCACGGAGAACAGGGGCTCCAGTGCAGCAACGTTCGATTCGAGACCAATGAATCTTCCCTGCAGCCTCTTTATGACTCCTGGATCATCGTCGTCAGCGAGGGTGACTTCACCAATGACGACACCTGAACAGCAGGTGCAACCTGTCATTCCTGCCGCACCAGCCCAGACTCCGTCGCGTTTCTCTAGTAAGCTTGGGTCTCTAAATTTGGGTCTAAATTGAGCTTTTTTACCAAGTCCATCAGACTTTAAAAGCTTTTCAGTTTTTTATACGCGTTCTCTTATCCGCTATAATTCATTCACAGATTTTGAACTCCGGGTTCTTCGAGAACTGGCGACAATCCGTGAGAATGTTGAAAGCAACGCGCGACAAATTTCGCTTTTAATATCTCAGCGTCAGCCTAAAAAGGTGTCAATTCAACCCCCGGTTTCGATGCCTCTGTCGAACGACGAAGATCTCGACCAGTTTTTGGCTTGGCTGGAGGACAAAGATAACAGCGAACAGTTCGTAAGTGCATTTGTATCTGTTTTGTCTCTGCTAACTAATTTGCTTGCTGATTAATGATAACGGTTATTTATGTTTTTCGAAGTTGTGTCAAATGTCTACATAATTACTTCTACCTTTGAAGTTCTTGAATCAACAATTTCCATATTATAAACACAAAATATTAGGCTCTGCAACTGCAAAATCTGGGCGGCAAAGATCTGCGCGACAGGACGAGACGTATACTGCGGCGGCTTCTTTGTCCAGAGTTGCTGGCTAAGTACAGCTTTACCGGCAGCGGCGGGTCGAAGCGCCGGTTCACCGAGACGCCCCTCTACAAACTAGTGGTAGCATCCAGCAAAGGCACGGAAACTGAAATAAATGGGGCTATCTCATATATCCTCATGCACGCTACTGACGCTACCAGAATTCACAAGAAAGGCGTCTCGACCGGAGCTGCACCTAATTAATTAATTAGTTAAAAGTTAGTTTGATTGGGGCTTAGGGGCAAAATTTTCAATCATGTTACGCAGCTTTTTCTACGGCATCTGAATAATACAACCAAAAAGTGTCTTGGTATGCATTTTTAGTTTTAGGAAATTATATTAATTCATTTGTACTGCCCTTTTTGTCCAAAATCGATTGCACATATTGCACTTATACTCGTACTCAAAATTGCCATGGCAAATTTAGCAACATTTTTATGCAATCAATTACCAATCAATCAATTTATTAGTGCTCATTTTTATGTAACGTGCACTATGTGCGGGAATTTTAGCACTCAGGCGAACTTTTGACGGCTCAGTGGAAGCGCTGCATGGCATGCTATTGATACATGGCAGCATTTGTTCAGAAAATAAACGAACTTTAAGAATATAATAAAATAATCTATGCAACGAAAATGAAGAGTATTTCTTTTAACGTTTTTCTTTTCACTAACAAATGAAAAAACTGTATTTCCTACTAGTAGTATGGTAGTACGCTTGCAGATGTTATCTGCTGATGCTCGCCTGCACATCGCCCCGCGATATCGCTATTCGATACCGAGGCGATATAGCCATGATGACCACTTCTGGTGCTCAGGCGATAAACTGGGCGATAAGCCCCGATATCTGGGCGAATCGGCTGGCGATATCTGGGTGATATCTCGGCGATAATTTTGGTTATGTGGGTTTTTTTCTATTTCTACTATTAGTATTATTTACCACATCACGGTATTCAATTAAAATTGAGCCTGAAGTTAGCGCATGCGGGAGAAAAGCTTCGACTCGACCCCCCGTAGAGAGCATCTTCCAGGCAGATTGGATAGCGTCAAACTCGTACTCCCAGATAACTCGAACTGTGTAATGTTGGGCTAAACGACGGGTGAACTATTCAGTTTTCTGGAAAACACGCTCAATCGGCCACTTTTTGAATGGATGATCAGAGTCCCGCTCCCTCACTCATGTTGGGCAGGCGTGGACTGTGGACTGGCGCGTCACTGTGCCGAGAGATGGCAGCAATGGTGTTGGGCTCCATGAATTTGGCAGTAAAGACTGCTATCGCTAGGCTAGCAAGAGTGTTTGATTGCACAAATGGATCAATTTCGCAAATTTCGCGAATAATTTGTGAAAAATTGATGCAGCCAGCGCGCAGCAACACAGTGTCTGATAGACAGTAATCCAAGTATTGCTGGTTAAAGTTAAACTGACCAGTCTGGGATTCCACCCATGACTTGATTGCGTCATAGCTTTTATTTGACTTGCCGCCGTACTGCTCAATGTCTGGACTCAATGTCAATACTGGCTCATTGGCCGCAGTAGCCCCAATTAACAGGCTGGTTGAAACGGTGCGGGAAGAAGCCTTTGGCCAGCTGGAGATCGAGGCCGAGCGCCTTTGGAAACTGCTCAAGGGCAATCGAAATAAAATTTAGCAAATCCTTGTAAAGCAACTTGTTGACCTTCATGTACATGAGCCGACTATCTTGAAGAGATTGTCGTTGGCTTGTTCTTTGCTGGCCCAGTAAGCAGAGCTCCTAGTACATGTAGAAGGAAATGGTCATATCCTGATCCGTGGTGCGCTATTATAATCGCGCCGCCCTTGAACTTCCGAGTGAGCCAAATGTAGCTCGTAGAACTGGGCAAAAGGATTCGGGCCGACCGCCCAAAAAACTTGCATCCTGCAGGCGCTGTCAGAATCCTGCCCCCCGCCAGTGGTAAGTAAGTATAACGCAATACGCAAAGTGGTGGATTGCACAATGCGTCTATAATTTCGATAAAAAAACGAGAGCGCGAGGAAGACAAAGACAAGACAAAAGGCTGAGTCAAAACAGTTCATATGTATCAAATCATCTCGCGTTGAGCGCGGGGTCCGGCCGGCCAGCCATGCCAGTGCGACCCTAGAGCTTGGAAAATTATTATAAACTAAAGCTAGCAATAAGATGCCGACACTACACTGGCCAACGCCACAAGATGCTAAAGAGTTGCGCTGGCTTGTACAGCCGATTTGTCAAAAACTACTCTGATGCAGCTGACTCATTATTCCTAATAGCAAAGAAATGAATTCAGAATTTTAGAGAAAGATGGACCAAAGTGCATGAATAAGCATTTTCTCTGTTAAAACAGAATATGATGTCTACCGAAGTGTTAGCTTACTCAGAAAATACAGATGATGAAAACGTTTGCATATGGCATGCATTAGATATTGACCAACGCTCGCGATGATAGAATTGGAGCATGCCTGGGCCACTTCCAGTGAGACTTTGTCGAGAGATAAATAGCATATTTTATCAGGGCTATGAAAGACTCCGAGAAACGGTATCCCATCACATGTAAAGAATTGTTCGCACTGGTCGATGGAATAAAACACTTCAGGTTTTAACTGACTCTAGTATAGTGCATAGATCTTTTATTGGTATGGTGAGAGTGAAGCGACCTTCGCGAAAGTTATTTACCGTACGTAATTATTTACAAGTATTTATAGAAATTTCAATTAAAGGTACAAACTGAATTTCCACATCTTTCTAGAAATTTCCTAAGTGCAATATCCACACCTTTTAGCAATAATTATAATTTAGTAAGTTATATAAATTTAATTTTCATTCCTTATTTGCTCACATCCAATATTAGTAATAAATCGTTCATTCAAACTTTGTTATACCGTGCAATATTTTTCCAGAAAGTTCCGGAAAGTCAAATAAACATTATAAATACACGAGACCAAAAAGCTAATTAAGTAAGACCTTTCTGATCTCATACGAGGATCAATAAGCAACCAAAAAAACCACCGCCTAGCTCTCGCCTTATTTAACCGAATCCCCTACAAGAGATCTCTTGGCTTTGCCTTATCGGGTGCATTCCTAATAATTGCCAATAATCAAGAAGGCTAAACCAGTCAGTTTATAACTTTTTTATTTCTTTATCTACACACTATGTCGGCTCTAGCTGTCGATCATGAGCAGCTAAATTTGTTGGCCACAGCCATGGTGGACCAACGGATCATTCATGCAGTCAGTCAGTCAGTCCGTAATTCATGTGATCAGAGTTCAGATTGAGAACTCAGCTTCGGGTGTACACGCCACATCTATCCTGCTACCCCTGGGTTGACCTCAAAATGGAAGGCCAGAGTTGGATATTGGCAATAATATTGGCGCTCTGAGGCCACATAGGTAAAACTACAAAGCCAAAACCCAGCAGTAAGTTTAATTGGTCTTATTTCCCTCCAAGAACAAATTACTTACGTTTGCCTCCTCCCAACCCCTGTATTATCACACCCTGCGACGCAATGAATTTTGAACCACCGGGATTTTAAAACATAGTAGCTTGTAATTATAACAAAGTCTTTGTATACTTGTTGACATGCTTACAATTTTGTAACTTAAACTATGAATTTTTGTTCAAAGTTGTTTGATTTTTAGTGGTTTTTGAGCTTACGAATAACGTTTTAAATACTCGTTTCGTGCATAATTTTTGATTGTTGGCTTTTTTTCTTGTCAATGTCAATAATTTTTTTATTCAGGTTAATAAGATGTCGAAAAAATAATTTAGCAGTTAGCTACCCTTAAGTCGAAAAAAAAGATTCTAGGGGTCAGCAAACAGCAAAAAACAGCAAATTTTGTTGCTGAAATCTTTTTTATATTATCTTACTTACTTGAATTCTTTATTTTGAGAAGGCAGTGCAGTGCTTGTTCCCACGGACGGTCCCGTGCCAATAAGCCGGGCATTATTGGCACGGCAGATGGTGTTAGGGTAGCCCCATTCAAACGCATTGCCGTGCAAATAAGTGGGCATTATTGGCATGGCGCCATGCAGATAAAACTGGGCTTATTGGCACAGGGCCAAGGGAAAAAGCGCTGTGTTTTTAGAAATATTCTTATAAATGTGTTGGTGAGATGCCTAATTTAATGTTAAAAATAATATTAAATTATAAAAACTTTTTGTAAATCTTTTGAACATATTTTTTAGTTTACTTATTAATGAGACTATGAAGCAACTTGAAAATTTTACTTTTTGCTTTTTAATGTTTAAAATTTAAACATTAGATAATATTGTTTAATTACTTGCCAGACCAGGGTCCATAAGCCTGCAGTGAGTAACCACAAGTAAACCTAAGCTGCTAGCACACTGCTCAGCACTAACATATTTGCGAAAGCTTAGCTTTTCCCAGGCAAACACGTTTTCCGAAGCTCAACAGCCAAGCTTTTGCCAGGCTAGCCTGGACATTTTTTGATCTTTTTCCCAGGCTAGCCTTGTGCCAGCAGGTATGCACAGAGTGCTATCTTGAAATAGGAGTGTTGTTCAAAGTTCAATTAAATATCCATTTATTCCCACCCTACTGGCTGATAGCAGGATTGGTATCTTACAAAAATTGCTTTCTAAAAATAGAATTCTTATGCTAAGTCTAACAAGTACAAAGTTTTTATGCAATGTCTCAATACAAAATATTTATATCACAAATTTCATGACTATGAGTTGTCTGTGGCTCAGAATTACTATATTGCTAAAAATTTTTGGATCTCCATCTCCCTTGTAATTTCCAAAGATTAATATTTAGTTTAGAATCACATGCTTCATAATAAAAGTAGGCCTATTTGGTCATTAATAGTTTAGCCTGTTCCCATTTGCTAAGGCCAGCAAATACAGTTTTTTGAAACTAAAAAAATATTATGTCAATAATAGTGCTTTTTATTTTTTACTAAATTCTCTAATTTCCTGATAGCATTCTATAGTGCCAAGTCTTAAGTATACACTGGTTCTTAGCTAAAAGGCATTCTTGCAAATAAGAGAATCATAGCTTTTAACCCTTAAACTATTTCTTACTTCAGGTTCTAAACTTCTTAAGTTCAGTCCTTAAACCTCCTAACTTCAATCCCTATTCTATATATACCTGGCACTTAACCCAATAGCACTGGGCTCAATGGCATTTGGCCCAATAGCACTTGGCTCAATGGGCACTATCACCTTTACTAGCTCTATGGCCATTAAATTTATTAAGGCTCCTTTGAACACTGTTCAGGTTAATGATTTTATATTGAGTTTTTTCTCAAAGAATAGGTTGATTTTTCTATAGCAAAACTTTGTTCCTTTTATATCCAAAAAGTTGATTTTTTGTTACAATGGTTCCTATAAAAATATTATAAAATCATATAGAATGTATTTAAACAAGTATATTTTTATAGAATGCAAGAAAACAAATTTGATAGAAATTTAAACAGACAAGATTAGATGTTTTTATTTGTTTTGTACCTAGGCCTATTACATACCTATTATATAGACAACTTGACAGCAGGCAAAATGACTGGTTCTCTCATAAATGCGTTTGTGCACAATGATTCTAAAATTTTATACTATCTAAAATTTGTTTTCTAAAGTTTTATGTGACTATATACCACATATGTGGTGTCATCATTTTTTTATTCAAGGGGATATGACAAAAAGCAGGTTATAATGGACCCCATGGAAATATAATTGTCTTTATTTAATAGACCAGTATTCAAAAGAACTCCATCTTAATTTTGTATTGCAGTATTCTAAAATATATTTATGCATTAGCATAATTATCAAATTAATTATTGAAAAATATATATGCCATTACTAAATGAATATATAAAAGTAGCCCTTATAAGCCCTTACCAAGAGTGGCCCTTATAATTAATTTTTTAATATACCTTCAGTAGTAAATTTATATTAGCTATAGGTTGCTTAAAATAAAATTCAAAATAAATAAATTTACTTTGTGTGACTACAGTAAATATATTATATGTATAACCTTTACTGATATTTTCTTTAAAGCTTTCCCAAGGCTATTGATAATCCTCCCAAAGAACTTGCAGAGACTAAGGAAGGACAATATTTGGCACTTGTCACATTGAATATAAATCTTGCTAGTTTTATTTATTAGAACTAGGTCTGATTAAAGTCTATTCTTGCAAATCCTGTAGCCTAAGAAAAATCTCTAACATGTTTGATTAGCTTGATCCTAGCTAAGATGCTTAACTTTAATAGTGAGCACTGATAAGCTGAACTTGGGAATCCCTATCCAGTTTGTCAAGGCCTGAGAGCCTGTGAGATTTTCTTCATGCTGTTACTTGTAGGTCAATGGTATGGAAACTAGTTTGATTATCCCAGATGGCATTTAAACTCATTTAAAGGTTTAGTGGCTGAGCCATCAAACTGTCTTAAGATGTGCTTGGATTTTCTAAGCATTGGGCATCAAATTTCTTCTAGATAATGGATACCTAGATTTATGCTATTAGAATATTTTTTGTATGGTCGTTACATGAACTGCTTGCGCTACAGAAGTTATGACACTAATTTCAGAGTCTTTCAGGTGTTTTTTTTCTGCAATCTGAACTCTCTTTTGGCACGCATCAATGTTGGACAAGCTGAGGTTTTTTCGTGATCGCGATCGCCACAAGACTGGTAAAGAACAGCAGCCTGGGCAGCAGCCCGAGGCTGTGCCGGACCCACTCACTGTGACAGGCGTTGGCAGCCGCAAGCATCACACTGCATCAAGGTCCCAGCATCACTCGCGCTCTGCTGGCAGGCACCACATTGTGCAGCCAGGGCCTTATCATGCGGTTGATGGGGCGCAATCAGCATATGCGATTCAGCCTCCCCAACAGCAGCATCAAACGCAAAGAGCAACCAGTTATGCATCGCATATCCCGACTGTTCAGCATTCGCAGAATCAACAGAATTCAAATATTCAATTAAAGCAGCAGCAGCAGCAAGGCCTAGTTTCTCGGGCTGCGTCTACTTCATCTGGCAGCAGTCGGCAGTTTGCTCGAGCATCTGCTAACCCATCAGGTGGTCGTCCGGGCTCCTGTGGTATTCCTCAAAACCCGCCGTCGATAAACCATCCCCAGCAGCAGCAGGCGCCTCATCATTCTATTCCCAATCCCAGTAAGCAACACAAACTGAGTCGCAGTTCTCGAGCCTCATCATCCTCAGGTACTGCAAAATCGATGGCCAACAACGGCAATCTCACAGGCGAGTCGCTAAAATACTCATCGATTCCTCTGCCTACGGGACTGCAGCCTGTGGTCACCTCTGTGGAAGCGTCTGGACAGCCGCATCGGAATTCGGTTGCTACACAGTCAAGTAGGCACGATCGACACAGGGCCAGGGAGCTCTATAATTCAGTGAATGCTTCACAAGCAGCTTCGGAAGCGAAGAAGCTGCCACAGACCAGCAGTGTTTCAACTTCCACTGGATCAGTCTCGAGGTCAGTCCCAAGCTCATCCAAGCTTGCTCACTCAGCTACGGCATCTGCTGAGTTAAAGCGGTCTCCAATGCCCTCCGCTACTCAGCTGCCTGGGCCTCCTAATTCGCTTTCAATACCTGCCTCCAGTGGGATAAAGGAGAAAGTTTCAGTTGGATGTGGTCCAGCGCAACCAACCGAATTCGAGGTCAAGCAAGTGTCAGTTGGATGTGAAACTAAGCAGCTATCTGCGGCTTCAGCCGAATCAAGTGGTAAGCATTTCGTTTCCAAATCTGCCACATCTGCAACATCTTCAACGGGTCGAGAAGCTCGCGCCAAGTCAGAGGGAGTCGGGGGGTTAACTTCGTCGCAGGCAGCGCTTAAGCTGGAAGTAGGTGGCGTTCAGCTTTCCGAGCGGTTGCGTGAACGCATTGAGAAAGCCCAGCTGTCGCAGCAGAAACAGTTTACTGGCTCGCCTGCAAGATCGTGTGGGTCCAACTCGCGTCCGGCGGCAGGTGTCGGAAGTAGCCCCTACAGTTACCTGAAGCTGAGCTCCGGTGTGGGTCAGCTAGTCAGGCAGCAGGGCCCTGATGCATCCGGCTATGCCTCCGACTACGACCCTCAAGCACGAAACGCCGGCGACTACGCCAGCGACGGCGGCTACATGAGCGAAAGCGGAATCGGCTCGTGCGCGAGACGCATGCAGCAGAGATTCCGTGAGGGCATGCAGGCTGTGCAAGAATACAACCTTAAAGCTACAAGCAGCTCTGCTCAGAAGGAGGGTACCTTCGGTTATGATGCTGATCAGCAAGAAGTCGACGGAGAGGACTCCAATTCTGTTAGTTCTGGGGAGATCTCTGACGCCGTTGCCGAGTTAGAGAAAGATGAAAGTCTGTTAAAATCCAACACCTCCGGTGCCAGTGCTAATTCAGCTGCTTCCGCTGCGGCCTCAATTAGACAGCAGCTGCGCCAGAGGCAGCAAATTCATCAACAAGGTTTTGCTAGCAGCTTTCAGTCGATGCCTATTGGCCGAACTCTGCTCAACCGAAGTCGCGTGTCTCCATCGGCTGCCTCTGTGGCTGCAGCTGCTAGTGACCAGTATTCTTCTACTCTTCGCCGCTACGGTGCCCTGTCTGACGCAGAGACATCTGACCCCACTGATGACTACGGCTCACTCAACTTCCGTCGAGGTGACTCTGCGTTTGACGGCCTTGGAAGCGATGCAAACTGCTATTTTTCTGACACAGAGATGATTGGGGCTGCTGCATGCGACTCCTATGGATCGCAGCAGCGCAGCATGCTGGCCCGCCTTTATCCTGCCGAGCAGGCAGATGGTATTCGGCTTGCTGCAGGCCAGGCGCCGGCGGCTCCGCCCAGTGACCTCTTGGGCTCTGAAATTCTGGGCAAATCTGCTCGGCACGCCAGATCTCTTAGCGCGAGTAAGCAGCTGGCTTCTCCAGTGCGCGACGTCAGTCCGGCCTCCAGCCTGTCTAACATTCGGCTGCCGTATTCCCCTGTAAAGTCCAGCAACTCTACTGGATGCTTTCAACAGCATCCTGTATCTTCTGCCACTCCAGCAGCTGTTAGTGCCGTTGACTCAAAGGAGACCAGGGGATCGAGCCTGTCTCTGTACTCCAACCACTCAAATCTGTCATCAATGTCGGCTAATGAAGAAAGACAGCTATTTGAGATCCAAAAGCTCAGACGAGAGCTCGAGCAGGCGCATGAGCGAGTGAGTACACTTACTAGCCAGCTTAGCACCAACACGCATGTCGTTTCGGCCTTTGAGAATTCACTAAGTGGTATGACAGCTAAGCTGCAGCATCTAGCAGCCACTGCACAAAAGAAGGATTCCGAATTAAACCAGCTAAGGTCCACCGTTGAAGAACTTCGGCGACAGAGCCTTGCTGCAGCGGCGGCTGCAGTGCAGCAGGAACACTCCGCTAGTCCAGCCTCCCCTGAGGCGTCGGCTAAGTCTGGCAAGCGCCATTGGCTTAGGGAGTCATTCGGTAAGGCGCTTAAATCTTCAGGTGCGGTATCCCGTAAAAGCAAATCTTCAGCCAGCTCAACAGGCACTCCGGCATCCAACCGTGGTTCTGTGTCAGACTTCGACGAACCATGTGGCCACATGCCATCAGAAAGTCCCTCTGCGTTCTCCGCTAACCAGCTAAAGCGGCAGCTTGAGGAGAAAGAGCTGAAGCTGAGCGACCTGCAGACTGAGGCCCTAAACTCAGCTCACCAGCTTGAGCAGCTACAGAACCTGATGAGCCGCATGAAAGCCGAAATGTCTGCTTTGAAAGCGGACAACTCCAGACTGCAATCAGTTTTTCCTGCTAATCCAGAGCACTCATCACCCCAGCAGCATCTACAACAGCAGCAACAAGCGCAGCACCAGCAGCAGCAAGTGAGCCTGAGCAAGCGGCTCAGCCTAGACTCTGGCACCGCCAGTATTGGCTCGGCTTACTCAGCTGCAGGTGGCTTTGACCTCATCTTTGGGTACAGTGGCTCTGAGGACAGCAAGCGCGTGACTGTTACTGTGTGCTCTGCTGACAATGATTCCGGCCCGGCCACCCCTATCGGCTGCCTCCCCGTTGGCAGCCGCACCAAGTGGGAGACCATGGATGCCTATGCAAAACGTCTGTTCAAGGAATACGTGATGCGAATCGATCCCATGGCCAGTCTGGGTCTTAACGGGGAATCCATCGCCAGTTACAGACTGGGTCAGGTGACCCGGTGTCGGGACCAGCCTGAACCAGAGGTTCGGCCTCACGTTTGTGCTGATGACCCTGGTGGCTTGCAACTCCTACTGCGGTCCTGCTCGACAGGCGGCCATATTGATGCTCTGGCATTCGAGACGCTTATTCCCAAGGCCATTCTGCAGCGCTACATCAGCCTGCTGTTGGAGCATCGGAAGATCATTTTGTGCGGACCTTGCGGCACTGGTATGAATTTTGTTCGATTGGGAAACAATTGTGACAATTTTAGGGTCATTGTACGAATCATTTCGATTCTGATTTTTCTCGATTAGATCTGCTTTTATCAGAGAAGGTCTATAGGAGAAGTTTTTTTCTTTGTAGCTTTTGTCTTTGGAGGGGTTCAATTGCAAAGGAGTAAAAAATAATGAATTCTTTAAGTCTTGGTGTCAAAACTTCTTTCATTTAGTAATTCACCCATTTGCGTATTTCTGCATTGACTCTGTACTTCCCATCTGCAGGCAAGACCTTCCTTGCTCAGAAGCTGGCGGAATACATCGTTAAACGGGAGGGAGCCGCCAGCAGTGCTGTCGCCATGTTTGTCGTGGACCACAAGAGCGACAAGGAGCTCAGATCATACCTAAACAGCATTGCAGACGAAAAAAGCGGCAGCGGAACCCCGCTGGTGATTATCCTGGACAATCTTCATCACGTGAACCCACTATCGGAGGTGCTTAACAGTTACTTGAGCTCCAAGAGTCCGTACATCATCGGCACCATGAATCAGGCTGGCTGCTCTTCTGACCGGCTGCACGCGGCCAAGCTGCAGCTGCACAACACCTGCAATTTCCGCTGGGTGCTCTGTGCCAACCATATGGAACCAGTCAAAGGCTTTCTCGGCCGCTACCTGCGCAGGAAGCTGCTCAACTCTGAGGTGATGGAACGGGCCTACAAGCCCGAGGCGGCTCGCATCGTGGACTGGATCCCGAGCGTGTGGCAGCACCTTAACAAGTTCTTAGAGACGCACAGCAGCTCGGAGGTGACCATCGGGCCGCGGCAGTTCCTGTCATGCCCTGTCAGCACTGAAGAGTCTCAGCTGTGGTTCGCTGACCTGTGGAACTACAGCCTCGTGCCCTACTTGCTCGAGGCGTGTCGCGAGGGCCTCCAGACATACGGCAGGAGAGCGCCCTGGGAAGACCCCACCGAGTGGATCATGGCCACTTGGCCCTGGGAATTCTCGCCTGCTGTTGACCTGATCCGCCTGAGGCCTGAGGATGTCGGTTACGAGACCCACCCTGCACTCTCCGCCACCTCCCCTCTGAGGCAGCAGCAGCAGCAGCAGCAACCTACAGCAGCTGCCTCAGTCAGCGAAGACCCCCTCATGAGCATGCTGTTGCGGCTACAGGCTGCTGCGAACTTCGGTGCGGATGCTGCTGCCGACTCTGATCTGGCAGGAGAACCTGTTGAGTGAATTGTGACAGCAACAGCTCTGTTTTCACCATTCAGATGCAAATTTCTCTGTTTTGAATCAAGAGACTTGTGTACTTTACAACTGCTGTATAGTTTCTTTTCTTATCAGTCTATTGTGTCTGCCTTTTTACCCATTAATTGAATTAAATCTTTATTTAATGTGACCTTTGAATCCTGTTTTTTAATGCTTATATTCCCAGATAGCTAGTCAGTTTCTATTGGTGAAACCATCAGAATCTTGTCAAACTGTTCAGTCGCAGTATTTTGCCCTTAATGCAGAAACCACTGTAGCTCGTATCAGTTCGAGTCATCAGTGTTTTATTATACCTCTATTAAATGAACTCGGCGTCAGCAATAACATTGACATTAACATCTCTAGTTACAGGCTCTGTGCAGTTCTCGGCTGCTCACTCATTTCTATTATCACGAGGCATCAGTGGCGTACGCAGGAGTTGGAGTTGGTAGGGTAGGCGCTGCACAACGTGGCACTATTGAGGTGCTCTTGGGGGAATAGCACCACGCGGCCTTTTACCTTGTTTGACATGCATGCTTCTGAATTGGGCGATTGTGAGTTAAGATGTGCCCTTCCGTGAGTAAATGCGCCCTTTTCTGAGTTAAGATAGGCCTTTCAATTAGATCACTTCCGTCTGGTGTAAAATTGTGTAAAATTTTCACCACTTTGTAATCAGGGGCGCACCAGCCTCAGTGTACGCCACCGCTACCCGTGCCCTGCCCCAAGTTAGAGTTTTTCCCCGCAGTTTTTCTGCTGTTTAAACTTGCCTTCCAAGGCGGGACATTCTATTTTAGCGGCAAATCTGCTTAATTGCTTAGAAGCTTTGCGATCAGCTCGAATTTCTTCTTTTAACTTTAAACATTGCTTCAGCCGCGACATTTCTAGTCAGTTTTTGTCTTTTAACGTCACTTTAGCCTTATGGAATTGCGGAATCCATCATTGTCCTGTTTTGTGGTCTCTTTCACATTCAGCTAGTTTGCACTGGAAAATGCACAGCTTTACCCAATTTATTCTGGTTGCAATTTTGTTTACGTGCTTTTTTCCATACTGAAATGTAGTTTGTTGATTTTATGGCTCCAATTCTTTTTGGCTATACCGGATTTCGATATAATGCGATGCAATGCTATTTAATGCAGCATTGCGTTATGGCTCCTTCTGCTGCAGCTCTTATCTTTATAATATTACTCTGCTTAGTTGCTGTCCATTTGGTTTTTGTCGAGCGGTCCAAAATGCTATTTAGGCAGCCTTTGCTGCTTCAGCTCCACCTGAAACATTTGTTAGTTTTAGCTGCGTTTTATAAATTTATTAAGCTGTAATTCACACTACTGTTAGTAGCTGCTCCTCCCTCCATGGACCATTGCTTGTACAAATTGCTCTCGCTGAACGCTGCCGGACCTTTGATTTTAAATGGCCTTTCTGTTAGTTCTTTCTATTTTAGTTTAAAAATTAGACATGAGCTAAGTGGGATTTCGAATCTGTCCTGTGTTTGGTTAGACACAATGTAGCCAACATTAGCTCCACTAAAATGTGAGCGAATGTTAGAAATGCCGATTATAGCCCCGGTTAGTTTCCGTTCCGAGTTCTACCGAGTGTCCACAGATATTTGCCTGCATGTAGACAGACGATTTTAGGCATGTAAATTTTTTTGGCTAATTTCTTGGCTTTGCTTTCAGTCCAGATACAGTTAGCTTTCATGATCTGCGACCTCACTGCAGTCTGTCACTTGAATTGCAGAAAGGCCTCTGGAAGAACATCCGCTCGAAATCTGGAGGGGCATCGAGCAGCGGACACAGCCGTGAACCCCACCCTCCTGAGACTCCTGCCCGGAAACGGAATTGCGAGGATAACCTTTACAGGTTGGTGAATAGCGAGCGGCGCTCAGTTTCTGGCTGTCTTTAGCCTGCCGTATTTCAAACTGGCTTTTGATTTATTATCTCCTTGCAACCCGAGCTGTTATATTGGTCCTTTATTCGTTGGGCTCTCTATCCGCTGAACTCTGGTGTCTTAATGTCCGCTGTATGCTTTCTGTCAGAAACGCTCATAAACAAGAGGCTTCAGGACCGTAAACTAGCCCTGTCTTGCTTTTTGGTGGCAGAGGAAAAGAAGGAGGTATATCATGAGTGCACAGACTGAATGCTCTTCGGCTGCTTGCATTTCTCTGCTCTCCCTTCCAACCACAGCTCCACCCCCACTCGGCCCGGCCAGAGCAACGGCACCAGGCCTGCTGCCTCAACTACCGCCGCTGACTGCGCCGCCAAAATGGAGCCAGGGCAGGATCAGCAGGAGGCCAACCAGGAAGTCAAGCTGCGACAGGGCACCCGTGTGTTCAAGAAGAGCTCGCCCAATGGCAAGATCACCGTGTATTTGGGCCGGCGGGACTTCATCGATCACTTGACCCATGTTGACCCCATCGATGGAGTGGTGCTGGTGGACCCCGAGTACGTCAAGGACAGAAAGGTGTTTGTCCATGTGCTGGCCGCCTTCCGTTATGGCAGAGAAGACCTGGACGTATTGGGGCTCACCTTCCGCAAGGATCTGTACCACAGCAGTCGCCAGATATTTCCGCCGCCCGCGGAAGATGCATCAGTGGGAGAGCGCAGGCTGACCCGCCTGCAGGAGAGGCTGGTGAAGAAGCTGGGCCAGCACGCCTACCCGTTTCGCTTCGATCTGCCCGCACAGCAGAGCCCGGCCTCGGTGACGCTGCAGCCCGGGCCTAACGATAGCGGCAAGCCGTGCGGAGTGGACTACGAGCTGAAGGCCTTCGTAGCCGACTCTGAGGACGGCAAGAGTCACAAGCGCAGCACTGTGAAGCTGGCCATTCGGAAGCTCACCTATGCGCCTGCTGAGCCGGGACCACAGCCTAGCGCCGAGGTGAGCAGTGGGAGGTGTAATAAATATGCTTTCATATTGCAGTTGATTGGCCAATTTCAATTTGACCTGCTGCAGATAACGAAGGCCTTCATAATGAGCTCTGGCTGCCTGAGGCTGGAGGCCAGTCTGGATAAGGAGCAGTACTATCATGGCGAGTCCATCGCCATCAACGTCCTGGTGGACAACAACTCGCACCGCTCAGTGAAGCGGGTCCGTATTAGCGTGCGCCAGGTGGCGGACATCTGCCTGTTCAGCCCCAATAGCTACAAGTGCTCGGTGGCTGAGATTGAATCGGACGAGGGATTTCCAATCGGGCCGTCTCAGACCGGATGGTGCAAGGTTTACAGGGCCTGTCCGCTGCTGTCAAACAACAGGGATAAGCGGGGATTGGCCCTAGACGGCCAGCTGAAACATGAGGACACCAGCCTGGCTAGCAGCACCATCGCTGCAGCCGTCAGCAGCAGCTGCAAGGAGACCCAGCAGCAGGTGGGTGTTGCTGTCACTGTCGAACTGTGGTCCTACTGTAGCAAGTGAACTGGGCATGCAGTTTCGTTTTAAACTTCGTTTTAAAATTAGCTGTGCCCTACCTACCAACCATGCGCCCCGATCCCAATCACAGGCCAGAGAGTCGCTGGGCATTGTGGTCAGCTACCGAGTGAAAGTTCGCCTGGTGCTCGGCTTTGGCGCTTCCGACATCTCCGTGGAGCTGCCGTTTGTTCTGACTCACCCGAAGCCGCCTGAAGCCGATGCGCTGGCGCCGGACGAGCCGCACACAACCGGATCCCGTGCCTCGGCAGCCGGCCTTATCGCTGGCAGCGGGACCCCGGCTCAGCCTGTCGAGGCTGCAGCGGAGGCGGTTGACCCGGATCTCATCCGCCTGGACGCGGCTGAGACCGAGAACCCCGCTGACGATGACCTGATCTTCGAGGACTTTGCCAGGCTGCGTCTGCACGGATGCGGCGGCGGGGCCCAGACTGATGAGGAGGCCTGAGCGGGAATAGCTTGTGCGTGTTTCTAGCGCTGCTAGAATTTCGCTAGCTGAGTTATCAGCATCCTATATATTTGCTTCATTTTGCTTCTCGTTCCGTGTGGCTTTGCACAGCTCTGCTGGTGTCCGACCGGGTTTGCCACACTGAATCATTATTATTTGATGAGCGCTCTGCTTCTATTTCTACATTAGGCTGCTTTTACATTGCTCGTATGGGCTTAGCAAAATCACTCGCACTCGGGTGTCTTGCAAAGCGCATGAATTTTTGTGTCGGTATTTCTTGACTGTGAATTTGTTGGTTACTTGCAAAGTGCATGAAAATATAGCTGAGCAGTTGCAGTGCTTTGCAGTGCGTGAGCTGTATTGTTGGCCCCATGTGCGCGTGCTGACCTTGATTTCCCCCTTTGCATAAAGGAAGATTATTTCTTCTGTTGCAGCCTGTGCTGTTTTCCTTGATCAAGCTATGCGTTGTTTTTGTAAGTGCCCTTAGCTGTATGCGTTCATCTCAAAGATTGCTATTGTTCTAATTGTGTGTGCCAGACTTTTACTTAAATGGGGTTTGCTTAGCTTTTCCTTGATTTGTTGTTAATAAGCTGAAATGGTTCCGTACGCCCAAGCCTTCATGAAAGCATCTCGGCTTGCAAACTATTGGGTCATTATGTCCTGGCCTGCTTTACCCTGTATGCACTGCGTTGCCCCTGTGCGCACTACTGGTACTTTTAAAGTTGCACCCAAGTGGCTAAAGTGCATCTGCTTTTTGTTGCCACATCTCCACTCTGTTTTCCGCATCATTCGGGTTTATCATTACTCAAATAAGTAATAAAATTATGATTTTGACACTCACAATGCATGCATGCGTGGCGCTTTGCTTATTCTAATCCGATTTGTACTTTTATTGACTGCATGGCCCGATTATTTGATTGCTCGTACTTTTATGCAGCTTTTTCAGCTACCCTGTATTCTGGCTCTTGCTGTTACTGTACTTGAGTAGAAGCAAATATTTTTCTGGAACAATATATTATGAAACCGACTTTATCCTGATTTGGTGGCTTGTCAAATTTTTGTTTCGTGCAGATTTCCTTCTTTTAATAGCATCGTCATCGAAGTCATCGAATTATAATAGATTTTTGGATTCTGCAGTCGCGTTAATAGTTGCTGCGACTTTGAGGGAAGGCGACATACTTGGCAAACCAGTTGGTTAGACAGTTAGGAACTGGCTCGATACACAAGGGATCAAAAATGTCACACTTGGATCCTCACCGAGACAAATTAGTCCTTAGCGCGTTGGTTTCCAGTATCTAAGTTAACAACAACAACAACAACAACAACAACAACAACAAATCACGCTGTCAGATGGAAAAGCGGCGTCACAGAATTCCAGTAAGTTAACGCAGAAGTTGAAAGCGGGGGTCGTGCGTTTGAGCCCGAGCTCTAGGAAACTATTTGTGCTCTTAAGCAAGGCAATTCCGCATTGCTTCATGCCACCCAGCTGGGATCGGATATGCTTGTATGAATTTATTTTAATAAAAAAATACAAATAATAAACATTTTAATACAGTGAACACAGGGAGCTATCACTTTCTTTTTACTGAATTTTTTGGGATCATTCAATTAAATCTTAAATTGTTTTACACCTTTTGTGCCGTAACTATCTTTCTATTTGATTTTATTTCTTGCCGAAGTTTGCTTGCCGAAGTTTCCTTGAAGAAAGTTATTTGACGAAATTTCCTTGTCGAAGTTAACTTGCCGAAGTTTGCTTGCCGAAGTTTGCTTGTAGGAAGTTTGCTTGCTGAACCTTAGCTAGCCGAAGGTTGCTTTCCGAAGTTTGCTTGCTGAAGCTAATTTGCCGAGGTTTGCTTGCTGACTTAAGCTTGCTTGCAGGACTAAGTACATGTTTACAATATACGAGCGTACACCCCGCCGGGTGTTAATTAGATTTTGCTTGTCATGCATTTTTTCTTGTGATACTTTCCGCTTTTATGATGACTTTTCAAGTGCCATTTCCTCTGCGTAGTTATATATGCATAACTATGTATATACATATCGTTTGGGTCATATATATTATATATACTATCGCCCCCAAACTTGCCCCGTCGATAATTGCCGACGATGCTGGAGTGGGTTGCATACTGGGAATTCTCAATAACCTCGTCCAGCCACTCTACGACGCACTCCTGCTGTTCGCCGAGCTCAGTGCAGGCAGTCGCGTACCGTAGTGAAGCTGGCGCTTCAACGCTGTGGGGCCGAAAGAGAAGCCTAGTCAAGACCTAGTGGGAGTGAGAGACATGGGCCTCGCTCGTTGATCCAGATGAAAAGCACTGCCGAACCAGACGCAGTAAGCAAAATTGCAAGGGGCAAAAATAATACGCGGGGAAGAGCGAGAACGGGAACGCGAGACGCGAGACAGAAGGCAAAAATACAAGCTCTAAAGCACAGAGTTATACAGTCACGATTTCAATGTTGACTTTCGTTCCCGGCTCTGACTGACTTAGGGTAGGCCACGCGCTGTTGACCCTACAGCTTAGGCTGCCACGCTGGTCCCGCGTGCTGAGACTTGTCAATAGAATAGGTGTAGGACTGTGCGATGAACGCCTCGCGAAAGAGGGACGCGGCTTACGACAGACCGGTCGCAAGCGGGAGAACGACGGGCCTCAGCCAATCAGAATTGCCGGCCGCCAGTGTACTCTCGCTGCTCGCTCTCTGCCTGGCCGTTTGGGTCATCGGGCATAGCGTCCTTTCACAAAAATACGAGTAGTTTAGTAATCACTAGCTCTTCGGTGCCCCCCCCAGGGGGGCGCAGACAGGCATTTTAAATCACTCATTTACTCAACGGAAATCTCCCTAAGCTGCCAGAAAATCTCTGCAGCAAAATTAAAGTCTCCCTAGAAACATAATATCCTTCCGTGCATTCAGAAAATCTACTGAAAGTCTCCCCGCATTTAGCCAATTGCCCCAAGCACTTTAAAAAAAAAATCTCCCAAACAGCTAGATAATCTTTCCGAGCAGCTGGAAAATTTTTGAGAGCAGTCAAAAAATCTTCCCCCAGCAGTAAAGTAAAGCCCCGCCAGAAGTCAGAAAATCCCCCAATCAAATAGAAACTTTCCCCGGGCAGTTAAAAATCCCCTAAGCAGACCGAAAAGCCCCCACAGTAGAAAAATCTTCGGGTAAAAAATACCCCCACAGACAGAGAATTCCCCAACCAGACAAAGAATCCCAGGAAGAAAAAAGTCTCATGATCCGTTGGAAATTCTACCCAAGGCAGTTGAAAAATCTTCCGGAGCATTTAGGAAATCCCCTTTAAGCAGTTGGAAAATCTACCTGAGGCAGTTGGAAAAACTTATCATGCAGTTAAAAAACTCATGGAGCATTTAGAAAACCCCCTTCGAGCAGTCCGAAATCACCAAAGCAGTTAGAAATCCCCCGATAAGATAGAAAATTTGTCCTAACAGTAAGAAATCCCCTAAGCAGACAGAAAATTTTCATGAGCAGCTAGAATATCCCCATCCAGCAGTTAGAAAATCTATCCGAGGCAGTTAGAAAAACTCCTCATGCAGTTAAAAATCTCCCCGACCATTTAGAAAATCCCCCTCCAGCAGTCCGAAAACACCCAAGCAGTTAGAAATACCCTAATCAGACAGAAAAGTTCCTCGAGCAGTTAGAAAATCCCCAAGCAGACTAAAAATCTCCCTGAGCAGTTAGAAAATCTCCTTCAAGCAGTGCAAAATCACCCAAGCAGCTAAAAATTTTTTCGAGCAGCTAGAAAATTTTTTGAGAGCAGCCGAAAAATCTTCCTCCAGGATAAGGTAGAAAACCCACGAGCAGAAAAAATCCCACAAGCAGTTAGAAAATCCCTTTTGAGAAGTCGGAAATTCCAATCAAATAGAAACTTTCTTCGAGCAGTCAGAAATCCCCTAAACATAGAAAAAAGTTTTGCGAGCAGTCGGAAAATCTTTCCCCAGCAGTCAGGTAGAAAGCCCCTCAAGCAGACGGAAACCCCCCCCCCGCAGTTAGAAAATCCACTTCTAGGAGTCAGAAATCCCCCAAGTAAACAAAAAATTCCCAAAGCAGACTACTCGAACATTTATAAAATCCCCCAAGTAAACAGAAAATTCCCCAAGCAGACTACTCGAACATTTATAAAATCCCCTTTCAGCACTTAGAAGAAATCCCCCAAGCAGACAGAAAACCTCCCTAAGCTTCCCGAACAGACAAAAAATACCGTTCGAGCAGTCAGACACTACCCAAGTAGTTAAAAAGTCCTCTTCGAGCAGTTAGAAAATCTTCCAGGAGCATTTACAAAGACCCTTCGAGCAGTCAAAAATCCCCTAAGAAGTAGAAAAGTCCAGTTCGGGCAGTCAGAAATCCCCCAAGAAAACAGAAAATTCCTCAAGCAGACTACCCGAACATTTATGAAATCCCCTTTGAGCAGTAAGAAGATATCCTCGAAGCAGACAGAAAACCTCCCTTAGCATTAGATTTGATATTAGATTAGATTAGAAAACCTTCCCAAGCAGATAAAAAATACCCTTCGAGCAGTCAGACATCGCCTAAGTAGTTAAAAAGTCCTCTTCGAGCTGTTAGAAAATCTTCCCAAGCAAGCAGAAAATCTCGCCGAGCATTAAGAAAGACCCTTCGAGCAGCCAAAAATCTCCCAAGAAGTAAAAAGTCCAGTTCAGGCAGTCTGAAATCCCCAAATCAGGTAGAAAATATTCCGGAGCTGTTAGAAATCCCCCAAGCAGACAAAAAAGTTCCCGGGCAGTAAAAAATCTGCCAGAGCAGTTAGAAAAAATTCCCAAGCAGTTAAGAAATCCCCCTGCAGCATTAAAAAATCCCCAAGTCAACCAAAAAATTCCCCGAGCAGAAAAAATTCGCCCAAACAGTTAGGAAATTCCCCTGCAGCGTTCTCAGAAATCCCCCAATCCGATAGAAAATCACACCGAGCAATTATAAAATCTCCTTGAGCAGACAGAAAATCCCCCAAGCAGACAGAAAATCTCACTGAGCAATTAGAGAATCTTCCCGAAAAGTTTGAAAATACCTTTAAAGCAGTCAGGAATCTCCTAAGCAGTTAGAAAGTCCCTTTCGAACTGTTAGAAATCCCCCACCCTCATAGAAAATTTTCCTGAGCAGTAAGAAATCGAAGAGGTAGAAAATCTCCCAGGCAGAAGGAAAATGTCCCCCCCGAGCATTTAGAAAATTTTCTTCGAGCAGTCAGAAATTCCCAAGTAGACAGAAAAGTTCCCTAGCAGTTAGAAAATCTCCCAAGCAGTTAGGAAAGTGCCGTTCGAGCTGTTAAAAATCCCCAGTCACAAAGATAATTTCCCAAAACAGCAAGAAATCCCTAAGCAAACAGAAAAATCTCAATAGGAGGTACAAAATCTCCCAAGCCGAAAAATCTCCCCCGAGTAAGGTCGAAAATCCACTAAGCTGACAGAAAAAACTCCACGAGCATTTAGAAAATCCTCTTTGATCAGTCAGAAATTCTCCAAGCTGTTCCCTTCGAGCAGCTCGAAGTCCCCGTCGAGCAGTCCCAATAAGATAAAAAAATTTCTCAGAGCAGTTAGAAATCTTCCCGAGCAGTAAGAATATCTCCTTAAACAGTTGGAAAACTTCCGAACAGTAAGAAAATAGCTTCGAGCAGTTAGAAATCCCCTGATTAGATAGAAAATTACCCCAAGCAGTTACAAATCCACAAAGCTAACAGAAAAGTTCCCCAAGCAGTTACAAATCCACAAAGCTAACAGAAAAGTTGCCCAAGCAGTTAAAAAATTTTCGAGCAGTGAGAAAATCTCCCCCAACGGTTGGAAACCTAGCAGTCAGAAATCCCCGCAATCTCCCTATCCCGATCGATAGAAATCTCCCTAAACAGATAAAAAATCATCAAAGCAGACAGAAAATCCCCCGGGCCATTTAGAAAATCCCCCTCGAGCAGTCCGAAAACAACCAAGCAGTTAGAAATCCCCTAATCAGATAGAAAAGTTCATCGAGCAGTTAGAAAGTCTCCCTGAGCAGTTAGAAAATCTCCATCAAGCAGTTGGAAACCTCCCAGCAGTCGAAAATCCCCGGAATCAGATAAAAATCTCCCTAAACAGATAAAAAAATCCTCAAAACAGACAGAAAATCTCCAGGGCATTTTGAAACTCTTTTCGGGCAGTTAGAAATCCCTAATCAAATAGAAACTTCCCCGAGCAGTCTGAAATCCGCCAAAAAGTTAGAAAATCCCTTTTGGGAAGTCGGAACTTCCCCAATCAAATAGAAACTTCCCCCGATCAGTCTGAAATCCTTCGAGTAGTTTAGAAAATCTCCCCGAGCATTTAAAAAGTCCCCCTCGGGCAGTTAGAAATCTCCCAAGCATACAGCAAATTTCCCCGAGCAGTCTGAAACCCCCAAGCAGACAAAAAATCTCTTTCGAGCAGTTAGAAATCCCCCCAGCAGTTGGAAATTCCCCTTCGGGCCATTAGAAATCCACAATCAGATAGAAAATGTCCCAAAACAGTTATAAATCTCCCAAGCAGACAGAAAAGCTCCCCGAGCATATAGAAAATCCCCAGAAGAAGGCAGAAAATAACAATCGTGCAGTCAAGAAATCCCCTAGCACTTAAAAAAGTTCCCTTGGAAGCACTTACGAGTAGACATCCCCTAATCAGTTAGAAAATTTCGCCGAGAAGCTTGAAATCCCCCAATCAGACAAAAAATCTCCCAGAAAATCCCCTTCTAGCGGTTGGAAAACTTCCCGATGCAGTAAGAAAACCTCCTTGAGCAGTAAAAAGTCTCCCAGAACATTTAGAAAATCCCATTGGAGCAGTCAGAAATCCACAAGCAGTTAGAAAGTCTCCCAGCACCCTAACAGTCAGAAAGTTTATAAAAGTCGTTAGAAAATCTCCCAAGCAGTTTGCAAATCCCCCTGAGCATCTAGGAAATCCCTAAAAGTGTAGAAAATTGTTCCCGAGCTTGTAGGAAAATCACTACAGCAGATAAAAATCCTGCGAGCAGGTAGGAAGTCGCTATTATAACGCCTTATCAAAGACACATGCGCTTTATGAAAATTAAGCTAATCACAATTTAAGATTTGGCAGGCTATCAGACTTACCGATCAGTATCGTGCTCGACGATGACCTCTTAAACTGCTTTTGCTTCTTTGAAAAGTTTTCTCAATCTAACAGGGCTACAAAAACTAACATTCTTTACTTACTGACTGGAGACATGATTGGCAAATTCACTGCAGAACGGCCCACGGCTACTTAAATAAAAATATTTCGCTCAAGCATCCACACTTTGAAGCCAATTTATTCACTGTTGGCTCTCCAGCTGGGCGAGAAATAATCAATCGCAAATAAAATGTACACAGATCGCTTGAGCAGTTTTTCTATTGCCCTTGTGCAAAACCATTAAGCTAGGGCTGGGGCAGTGTACTCTAGCTAGGTGAGAAAATTTATATTCTCTTCTTACCGGCGCGATAATTTAGCTAAACTTGGAGCAGTGCACTCTAGCTTTATGACGCAACCTTTTTAAATAAAAAATTTGACAGTGCAGAGTTTGAGAATTTTTGGCCCGCGAATTTTAACTGAGCACAAAACTTTATGACGCAATCTAAAATAAAATCATCATTCTGACAGTGCCGACTTTGACCTTTGTTGGCCTCGCATTAAAAGCATAGGAAAAACTCGTTTTTCGAATATTTAATCCCTTTCCACTTGGAGCAGAGCTTGCAAACTTTCACGGTCTCATCCTTGAAGAATTTGCAATCTTTTGGCGCAAATTTGATCAGAATCGGTTGAGCCGTTCGAGCTCTACATCGTTCCACACAGACAGACACACAGACATTAGACATTTAGTATAGTAGATTGATATTTAACTGGCGCAGTTAGCCGTAAAATAAACAACAAAAATAGCCAATTTTTAAGTAAGATAGTAGGAAAGATAAAGATGCTCACACTACATAAGATTATTCAATTTTTCCTTTTTTCTCCAAAGCTAATCATAATGATTAGATTGCCAATTATTCTCAAATATACAGTGCTCTATTGTTTTTTTTAATTTAAGCTTTGAGTCTTATTTATTGTTAGTTGTTAAAGTTATCAAATATTACTCGTAGGTGGATGATTTTTGAAGGCTTAGTTTGTGCATTTGCTTATTAAATGTACGCATGATTTTTCAGGTGAGCATGTGCACGCGTTATTTTTCAACCCCAGCCCTCCTACCCCACTGCAAATTTTAAATATATATATTTGAGCGCGCAGCTAGTGAGCTGCGGTTGAGTTTTTGTTTCGGTTAAACACAAAAATATTATTCTTATGTTTTACCAGAGTCGGCCGAATTACGCAATTTCATCAATCCATTTTAATATTAGCTCCTATTGTCTTCTACAGTAGAGACCACAGGGGGTATTTCAAATACCGGAATTTTTATTTTCTCTGTATCGCCCAAACTATTCAACCAATCACCATAAAAATCCAGAACACGGGCAAAAATTTTCCACCCTGTCGATGAAGTAACTTGCAGAATCCCAAAACATCTGCATCGTCCAGATATTCAACGATTCTCGTCGGGGTGTCAGGTGGCAAAATCTACCAGTAAAGGCATAATTTTTCTGCGAGAAAAATTTCATCATGGAGCCTTGTTGGCTCCACAAACTATGTCAATCAGTTGCAGGGACGTTTGTTCCCAGAATCCCAGGAACCAGGAAAAGATTTCCGACATAAAGATGTCAGAAAAGATATTACAGTATGACAAAGAAGATGTGAAATTATGGGTTCTGACAAGACGAATCGTTTATGCGAACCGAAAGAGCGTGGAGCCTTTTCCACTAATCGTGCCCTGCTTATATATTTGATGGCGTGGTTTAGCCATAGAGAAAATACGTAGGGCCTGTATAGACTTAATAGACTAAATAGCAGTGGGAAGACGCTAAAAGGACACATGCACTTTAAGGTCAACTAACAAGCAATCCGACATCTCCCCCCTAAAGTTCGAAGCACCCCAGTCAGTTCGAACAGTCCCTAATCACACTCTAAGCTCGATCAGGCGGCTGTCTGTGTCGCTGGGGGTAGCGCCGAGCTGGCGTGGAGACCCCGACTGCGCCAGCGCTGTCGGTGGCTCCAGCGGGCTCGACGGTCGTCCCATCCGTGGGCACCTCAGCAACCTCGCCTCGCACCTCAGTAGGTGGCGTGGTCGTCGCGTTAGGGATCTCCGGGGATGACGCGGACCCAGTGCCGGGCAGCGGGTTTTCCAGCTGCTGGTCAGTGTGCCGCCGGTGGATGGCGCCACCAGTGTCGACGGTGCAGTTGCGGGCTCCGGCAGACAGGACGGTGCCTTCGGTCCAGCGGGTGCCACCGCCGGCCCTGGCGCTCGAGCTGAAGTCGCGCAGCAGCACCTGATCGCCGGGTTGGAAGTCGCGCGCCCGCGGCTGCTGCTCCACCTTCTGCTCCTGGCGTTGCTGCATGCTGTCGGTCAGCGATGGCATCAGCAGGTCCAGCCGACTGCGCAGTTTGCGACCGAACAGCAGTTGGCTGGGGGCCGCGCCAGTGACGGAGTGTGGCGTGTTGCGGTAAGACATCAGCATCTGCTGAAGTGCGGCTGCTGAATGACCGCTCTTGACCAGGTGTCTCTTGAGCACCTGCACGAATCTCTCCGCCTGGCCGTTCGTGGCCGGGTGGAACGGCGCTGAGAAGACTTGGCGGATGCCGTTGCGCCTGGTGAAATCGGCGAACTCCGCCGAGGTAAACTGCGCGCCGTTGTCGGAGACCAGCACCCGGGGGATGCCCAGTGTTGTGACAGGCCTATGTGATCGTATTATCCCTGAGGAAATTCAGAGGACGAGCACCGGATGGCTTCGGTCCCCTGGCCGGGCCGATTTCGATAGCAGAGCGGGCGATCGCTTCGTACAATCTAATCGGCCCGTCCCTAAGATAACCCAGTACAATACGGGAGCCACCTCAGAAATAAACAACGAGTGACACTGCACTTACTAGTCCGACGGCGACAACCAGTCTCACAGTCAGCGGGAGAGAAGCGCAGGTCTCAGTATGTAGATTCTCAGATGCAATAGTTGTTGCTTTTCGCGATTTCAACGACTTTAGTTAGTTCGGCAGTATGATACCACTTGGCAGCTAAACGCCGGCGCTCTCTCCCGCTGCACTGCGTTTCAATATATATTTTACTGACCCGATAAGCCCCGGGGTACAACGACCCCAAGGCTCTAGCCAGTCAGACAGTCAACAAAACATCGGGACTGCCATGATTGGCCACAAAGGGCCAATACACGCCCAGCCAATCAGCGCATGCAGAGGGGACGCTTAGATGAGGGGGTACACACTACACAGCCGGAGCTGGGCAGGGAGCGCGCAAAATGGGGTGTTGGGGCAAACGCGTAAACGGCTTACAGGGGGGTGGGGCGCAGAGGCGAGAGAGAGAGAGAGAGAGAGAGAGAGAGAGAGAAAGAGAGAGAGTGCAGTGCAGGGCACACTTGACTGAGAGCCAAAGATCGCTCATCAGTGCAAGTGCACCCGGGCACAACACCCTCCCCCCTCTAAAAAACAAAGACTTCAAACACACGATTTGCCGCAAAACGAAAGAAAAAAAAGGAGAACTAATACGAGTACAACACAACCGTTACATTGTTAATTGTTAGTTTTCAATGGCTACAGTTTATAAAACTCGCGCATGCCGGAAAACAGTCGGACAGGTACCCGCGGGTCGCCGCGTTCCGCGGCCAGCCAAGTTGCCGTTTCTCGAACGTCGGTCGGCTTGCCTGGGTTTCCCGCGAACGGAGCCGACGAAGCCAGAAGAAGCCGTCCTACTGGAAGATCCGCCACACGTCGAGCATGCCAGCGGCTGCGAACCGGTCGGGCGGTGACCTCGACTTTTAGACCGGGAAGTGTCGCTAGGACCAGTCCCATCGTCGCTTCTGGTCAGTCCGACGCCTCGGTGACTAGGATGCGACCATCTACGAGGTCGTTCTCGCCAAGGAGCCGCAGGAACTCGTCCCACACTGATTCACCGACCCGACCTTGCTCTGCCCGCCGCTCCCGTAGTCGTACAAGTAATGGTTGTAGTGACTGACGCGAGAGGCCGGCTTGTGCGAGAGACGAAAAGCTTAGCCCTCTAATTGGGCGAACTGATAAATATATATTTTCAATAATTAAATTGAGAGCCGATCAAGCGAGGTGGGGGACGGAGCACACGCACTAATAAATGTACATAAGCGTATGAACGCAAGGCAGAATTGACCGCGCACGCTAACTGCGTGCTCAATAAACGCACTACATCCCTCCTCGAGTGGATTAAAAAAAGTGGGATAAAATTAGCGATAATCGGGGAGGTTTAAAACGCCAATGATACAGTAAGTCAATGTCAGTTAACAGTCAGTTTAATCCCCGCAAAGCAAATCAGATAGACTCAATGTCTCCTGAGGTCTGGCTCTTTGTAGCTCTTTGTCCCGTCTTTGGCTTGGCGCGGATGTGGTCTCGCGGCGATGGGCTCTGCCGGCTCGTTGGCTGCGTCGGGACTTTCTGGCCTGTCGATTGGCTCGCCCTGCTGTGCAGCTGGCGGCTCTGGCAGCTTCTTGACCTGAGTAGCGTGCCGTCGACACGTCAGCTCGCCGCGTTGCATTACCAAAGCGTCGCCGTGGACATCTGAGACTGTCCAAGGTGCGGTTTCGAAGAAGCTGTCCGTCTTTTGCCGTCGATGCTGTCGCCGAAGGACGCGATCACCAGGCTTGATTTGATGCTCTGCCGCTCGATTTCGCTGATCGCTGTATAGCTTCATCCTCTCCTTGGCCTTGCGATCCTCCTGGGCGATGGCAGCTCTGGTCGCCGTTACCGGTCGCGAGTGTCGAAGGCTGGGAATTGCGTCGTTGATTTGGCGGCCAAAAAGCAGGTTTGCAGGGGCGACTCCGGTAGCGCTGTGCGGTGTGCGCCTGTATGCAGCAAGGTATTCATCTACAGCTGCGGCCCAGTCCTTGCCTTCAGCAACTGCCGCGCGGATTGCCTTGTTGAGGCCCTTATTGCAGCGCTCGGTGGCGCCATTGGCCTGCGGATACAGTGGCGTGATGCGGTGGTGGTGAACTCCTTGGTCCTTCAGAAAGCAGGTGAAATCCGCAGAAGAGAATGGCGGTCCGTTGTCGGTTGATATCTTGAGCGGTTGACCGAAGACGCTGAACCATCGCCTCAGTACGCGGACGACGGCCGCAGTCGTTGTGTCGGCCAGGATTTCGACCAGCGGAAATCTTGAAAAGTGGTCGGTGCACACCAGCAGAGACTTCTGATTGATAGGCCCGAGGAAGTCTAGACCTAGTTCGAGCCAAGGCCCTTCCGGTAGATCTGTCGGCTTTAGGGGTGTTGCTTTCGTTGTTGCTTCGCTGTTGCAGGCTGCGCAGCTGACGCAAGCGGCTACGAAGTTTTCTGTTGCCGAGCGCATGCCAGGCCACCAAACCTTTGTCTGAAGTCGGTCTAGTGTCTTACGCATGCCTTGATGTCCTTGATGGGCCAGCTGAAGGCACCGGTACCGCAAAGCTGTAGGTACAAATAGCAGACTGCCGCGCAATAGGAGCCCATCGTGCTCAGACAGCTCGTGTCGGACACCTCGGATGCTTCTTAGCTCCGCGTTGTTCCGGTCCCAGTTACCTGTGCGGATGGCATGTCGAGCGGCCTGCACCGTTGGGTCCTGCTCGGACGACGCTTTGATTGCTGCCAAGCTGATGCACACTGGTGTGGCCGCCTGCACGGCCATAGCTACGAATGCTGTATCGGCCAACTCGCCTCCGTTATTGGGTGGCAGTGGCAGCGGTTGCCGGCTGAGCACGTCGGATGGATTGCCGGCTCCTGGTTGATAGATGACGCTGAAAATCAGGTCCTGCAGGCGGAGAGCCATTCGCTCAATTCTGGGTGGTGGTCGCGAGCCGGTGCTGAATAGGGAAACTAGAGGCCTGTGGTCGGTGATGACTTTAAAGTGTGCGCAGCCGCTCAAGTAGTGGTGGAATTTCAGGCAGCCGTACTTCACCGCCAGTGCCTCGCGTTCAGTCTGGGAGTAGCGTTGCTCGGTGGCGCTCAGGCTGCGGCTGGCGTAGGCCACCGGTCGTGTTGAACCGTCAGGCTGGACTTGGGCCACAATGGCGCCAACGCCCGTCGGGCTGGCATCAACGATCAGCTGGGACTGCAGCTCTTTGCTGTAGAATGCCAGTGCCTGACTGCTGGCTATCGTGCGCTTGATTTCGTTGAAGGCCGTCTCGTGCTCGTCGCTCCACATCCACTCTGCGCTTTTCTTCGTCAGCTCTCGCAGCGGCCGGGCCTTGTCAGACAGGTTCCTGATGAAACGGGCGACGAAAGTGACGAGGCCAAGGAAGGAGCGGACTTATGTGGCGTTGCAGGGCCTTTTGAAGCAGTTGATGGCTGCGACTTTCTCCTTGCTTGGGTGGATGCCGGCTGCGGTGAGGCGCATGGCGAGAAAGTCGACTTCCTGCTCGGCGAATCTGCACTTTTCTGGGTTGAGTGTGATATTGTGGTTCCGTAGTCGCACCAGGCACTCACGCAGTCGCTCGTTGTGTTCTTCGATGTCTCTGGCGTAGATGAGGATGTCATCGTGGACCCAGCGAACCCCCGGAAGTCCGCTTAGGACGCTGGTCATCACGCGCTGCAGAATTTCCGACGCCGACGTGTAGCCCATGCAGAGACGCCTCAGCCGCATCAGACCCAGTGGGGTGGAGAAAGTTAGGAGCTCTCTGGACTCTTCGGCCACCTCGATTTGATGGAAGGCTTTGGCGACGTCCAGCTCGGAGAAGAATAGTGATCCAGCCATCTCATCTGTCACTTCCTCGAAAGTTGGAATTGGCTGCTTCTCTGGTATGACGAACTTATTGACCTCGCGAAGATCTTGGGTGATGCGTATGCGTCCTTTGTCGCTTTTTGGCACAGCCACCATCCTGGAGCACCACGCCGTTGGTCCGTGTACGCGCTCAATAATGCCTTGAGCTAGCTGTTCCTCCAACTCTTTTTTGACGGCGTCACGTAGGTGAACTGGCACACGTGATGGCGGCTGGCACATCGGGGTGGCTTCGGGACGGAGTTTGATGGTGACATTAACGCCTTTGACGCACCCGATGCCGTGAAATCGATCTTTGAATTCTGCTAGGATGCTCTCTAGCTGAAGCTTATCAGGCAGGTGTTTGTCGTTGACGCTTCTGGCTTTGGTGAGGCTAGCCACTAGTGCAGGCTTCGAGGCGACTCCAGGACCAACTTTCAGCATGCCAAGCTCTATGCTGGTCTGTCGTCCAATAATGGGAGTGCAGCTGCTCCTGATCACGATGAAATTTGACTGCAGCTTGTGCTCGTTCGCTGTCACAATCAGCCTGACCTGTCCCTCCACAGCCAGAGGCTGGCTGGCACCGAGTGGAAAGACCCTGGTGCTGCAGGCTTCGAGCTTGGTACCCGGGGCGCTGATCTTCTTGAAGGTGCTCAGGTCAAGTACGTTGCAGCTCGCTCCACTGTCGATTAGTGCCCTGACTGAGTGGCCATTGATGCCGACGATGAATTTGGCGCTTTCATTCTTGTCCTCCAACGTGCAAAACACCTCCTCGATGGACTGATCTGCTGGCTCATTCGAGTCTTGGTCGAGTGCGTTGATGCGTGAGCGGCCACTGAGGCAGGCCTTAGCGAGGTGGTTCATCTTGCCGCAGTTGTCGCACCGTCTGCCTTGTGCCTTGTTGCAGCTTCTGTGTCCGGACTCGCCGCAGCGGATGCACTTGCCGCTGGTCTTGTGGGCGTTGCGTGACGTTTCGCCGCGAGGGCGATGGCGCAGCATGGCAATGTCCTCGGAGGTGTTCGTGCTTCTGGACATGATGGCGGCTTGTTTTTCGGCCGCTTCATGGGTCCTGGCCAGCTGAAGGGTGTCTGCTAGGCTGATGTTGGGTACATTCAGTAGTCGTTTCCTGAGAGAGTCACTGCGGCAGCCAGCCACGATTTGATCTCAGATGATGGGCTGCCGCTGGTCGCCGAACTGGCACGCTTCTGATGCACTCCACAGTCTGCTGTACCACGGGTCGATTTGTTCGCCGTCCTCCTGGCTGCACTGCCGAAACAGGTAGCGAATGAACACTGTGTTGTCACGGCCCTTGAAATGCCTGCTGAAGGTCTCAATCAGTGTCGTAAGCGTCGCGCTTTGGCCTTCTTCTATTGTCTCGCTGTCCGAAATTTCATTGAGAAGATCGTTGATTTCTTTTCCTGCTGTGTATAACAGAATTTCTCGCTTTTGAGCCTCGTTTGTGATGCCACTGGCCGCTAAGAAACGCCTGAGATTGGCAGCCCATTCCTGCCAGCGCTTGCTGACAGTGTGTGGGTCTTGTGTGATGCTGAATAGCCCAGGGGGCGGTAATTGCAAAGTCATGGTTCGATATTGCGACGCCAATGTAGTGACTGACGCGAGAGGCCGGCTTGTGCGAGAGACGAAAAGCTTAGCCCTCTAATTGGGCGAACTGATAAATATATATTTTCAATAATTAAATTGAGAGCCGATCAAGCGAGGTGGGGGACGGAGCACACGCACTAATAAATGTACATAAGCGTATGAACGCAAGGCAGAATTGACCGCGCACGCTAACTGCGTGCTCAATAAACGCACTACAATGGTAATTGGTGCTTCCTTGACAACCGCATTTGCAACGCCATTGCCGCTACCTGCCGTTTCCAGTCAACCGCTAAATTTCGCCCATCCAACTCGGCTTCTCCGACGGCCACTGCCCGCGGCCACTCGCCAGAGAGGAACCGTTGAAGGTCCGGTTCTAACGCGTGCAAAAGTGGTGCGGCCACTGCCTTGAGACCGAGTGCAAAGAATATTCGGTCGTCACCGATGAGTTGGGCGGTAGTAGCATTCGACGGCCGCAGGTAGTACGGCGAATTAACCACAGTTACGCACGCTTCCACATTTTCTAGGAATAACTGATTTGTCCATGCCAAAAGTCTTACAAGATATGCATGGGCGTCAAACACGCAGCCGACTGGCTCTGCCGATTCTGCCGGTTGGGGTTGCTCCCGATGGGTTGCAGCCACACCCGGGGCATCCCCATCCAGATCTTCTTGAGCGCAGTCCAGATCCAGGATGTCGGCTTCATCTACTTCGTCCACACTTTTATCCGCCTTGTCTTCCCTGATTCGGTCCGGGGCTACGAGTAACGTTAATTCTTTAAGTTTTGCTAACAGTTCTCCGCCATTAAGCAGATCAAACGTTTCAATGCATTGCATGACGAAACATATCGATGCTATTAAAGCCTCATTCGACAGAACTCTGAGGCCTCGCCTGGTCGACCCTGAGGAGCGCTTCTTGGGTGACACATCTGCGGCGACAAAACTCAGCGCTACTCCAATCGTGTCACTGACCCATCTCCGGGGTTCGAGTCCACCTGCAAGGAATAACTTCCTTAGCTCCTCAACGCATGCACCAGCCTGGGCAACACGGCCAACTCGCAAATGTTGAGCAAGCCGGTTTCTGCTGCTTCGGTACGCTGCTTCGATCTTTTCCGGGACCCTCCGTGGACCAGGGTGGGCGACGGACATAACCCAGCCTCCCGGTGCGGTACAGTTCGCGACTTCGGTCGGCAACGGGTCACATTCATCTTCCTCATCACTGACCACGATGACCCCCATCCGTTCCAGGCCTTCCTTCACGTCACTCGGGAATCGAACTCTTGGCGGGGGGCTGAACAGCTGCGCATACGCTAGCGTATTCGACATCGCCGCTTCCCCGAACTTGTCGTAGAGGGCCCTGTAGAACGGGTCGCTCAGCACAGAGTGTGCGAACACAACTCTCTGGTAGGCCTCAGTACCTCCGCTTCCCACCTTGTCTGGGTGCATCACTAGGGAGCGCTGGCGGAAGGCTGATTTTATCTGCTTTTGTGAGGCTGAACGCGTGACACCAAGCAGGTCGTAGAGATCCGACACTGCAATGGCCAAACGCATGCCGATCAGCGAGAACTTTCCCATTCTAACTGGAACGTAACCCAACATACAGTAATCTAATAAAATCTTCCCGTACAGTAAAGGAGTTTCCTGTCCACTCAATGCGATTTGAAGATTTGAAGAGAGAGGATTGAGAGATTGACGGCCCCAGCACCGCTAATAGAGAATCGGGTCCCCGAAGCGGCGCGGAGGGATTCCTCGATTGGCTCTCACAGGTCGTCGATTTTGTTGTTCTGGTTGAATTGTTTGACGGGTTATTGGCTGGGCCCAAACAGGCCCTTCATCTTCGTCTCCCGCCGCTTTCTGCTCGGAATCGGGCGGGCGCGAGGTGGGATCCGAAACATCCTGGCGGGAATATCTCACACGTGCTGGGATCCGCTCCGTTACTTGGGCCTTCTTCTTAACAGGATTGTTATGACGGGTGTTATCATCAATTCTCCTTAAGTTATTGAAATGAACAACTCTCGGTCTTCGGGCCCCTTCATGCAAAATTTTGAAATTGACGTCCGAAAATTTTTTTACAACTCTGGCTGGTCCTTTCCAGTAACGGCGTTCCCAAAGAAAGTTCCCAAAGAAATTTTGGGATCTCACTTGGCTTAATTACCGGGTCGTACTCTAACACTAGATCCCCATCCCGGATTTCTCTCCCTCGAATTCGTTCATCGTATGACTTTTTCTGCTTTCTCTGGTATGTTCGGAGGTTCTCCCTCACGGCCTCATGCGCCTGCTGGAGGTTCTCAGCCAAGCGATGGGTGAACTTTGGGTAACTCTCCGGCACCCGCTCACTCAGATTACCTAGGTCAATCGGCAGTTGCATCTCACGAGCGAACATCACATAGTGGGGTGTGTAACCTGTGCCTCTGTGGACACTCGAGCGATAGGCCAGCAAACCGGGGGCGATGCAGTCTTCCCAGTCTCTGTCCTCTTGTTCTAGCTGGCACATGAGCATATGTTTAAGGGTGCGATTAAAACTTTCTGCTTGCCCGTCGGCCATCGGGTGGTACGGCGTTGTTCGGCATTTACGAATGTCTAATAGGGCACACAGGCTCTTTAGTAAAGCTGACTCAAAGTTGGGCCCTTGGTCGGTCACAATTTCTTGAGGACAAGAAATCGATGAAACCCAGTGCGTGAGGATCGCACGGGCCACAGTTTTTGCCCTCTGATTGGCCAACGGAACAGCGACTGGCCACTTGCTGAACGAGTCCTGGATTGTCAAGACAACCCTTGATCCGTTCTTCGATTTCGGCAGGGGTCCGATTATGTCGCACATAATTCTCTGACACGGTGCAGAACTTGGGATAGGTTGGAGAGGTGCTCGGTTTCTCGGCGTCGGCTTAAACTTTGAGCACACTAGACACGTCCGGCAAAATTCTTCGACTTTCCGTGACAGTCCCGGCCACCAGAAGCGCTGTTTGAACTTCTCCCGCGTCTTTTTAATCCCTAAATGACATCCGCTCACACCATCGTGCAGAATTTTGGCGGCTTCTTCAAAAAGGCTCTCTGGCAAAATGATCTTCCTCCGTGAGCTGCCCGGGATTCCCAGGAGCAGTATCCCATCCTCCACCTCTATCTGGTTCCGATGTGCCCAAATCTCTTTCGCAGTCAAACTGCTGATCGGTTCTGGACTCGGGTCCTTTTTGTCTAAGAATCGTCTTAACTGTTCTAACGCTGGATCACGTTCTTGGGCTTCTTTGATCCGACTCTTATCAAGCGTCGATGACAGCACTGCGTTTACCTCAGCTGTAGCCGTTGGCGGGTTACTGCACGTTGGGCATGAATCTTGGGCCCAATGTTTCCGCGCCTTCCTCGACAGGCTGTCCGCATTCTGGTGTAAAGCGCCTTTCCTATGGGAGATCTCAAAGTCGTATCGTTGGAGTGTTTCAAGCCATCTTGCACACTGTCCCTCAACGTCCTTAAGATTCGTCAGCCAAGAGAGCGCGCTGTGGTCTGTTCTGATTCTAAATTTCCTCCCGAGGAGGTAATATTTGTACAACTTTACAACGTGGACGATAGCGAGGAGTTCGAGACGTGTAGTGCAGTAGTTTTTCTCGCACTCAGCTAAGGTTCTTGAACCATAGACAATCACTCGCTCCGAGCCATCAGCTTGGACTTGGGATAACACGGCGCCAATCCCTATCTTCGAACTCGCGTCCGTGTCCAAGACGAATGGGCCAGCCGTTTCGGAGAAATCTGGGTACGCCATGACCCCGGCCGAGGTCAACAACTGCTTTAGGTCGTCAAAAGAACTTTGTTGCTCCGGGCCCCATTCAAACTTAATATCCTTTTGCAAAAGCTTGTACAGCGGCTTGGCTCTAATCGAAAAATTCTGAATAAAATTTCTGTAGTAGGAACAGAGTCCCAAGAATGATTGGAGTTCTTTGATGTTTCTTGGCACCGGCCATTCCCAAATCTCTTTGGTTTTATCAGGGTCTGTTGCAATTCCCTGTTCTGAAACTACGTGACCGAGGAATTTCGCTTCTTTCGCGAGGAAGTGGCACTTTTTGGCTTTTAAACGAATTCCCGCAGACCTCAGGCGATCGAACACATGCTGGAGCCTCTCAAAATGTTCTTCATATGTCTGCGCGAACACTATAATATCGTCAAAGTACACTAAGCATTCTTTCCACGTCAAGCCTGTCATGACTAGATTCATTAATTTGACAAATGTAGCTGGCGCATTTTTTAGCCCAAAGCTCACATATCGCCAAGCGTACTGACCACGGTTTGGAACTACAAATGCAGTTTTCAGCTGATCTCTCGGATCCAAGGGACATTGGTGGTAGCCAGAAGCCAGATCCAGCGTGGAGAAAACGGCGTTACCAGCTAATGCTTCGAGAGTTTCGTCCATTCTCGGAGGTGGGAATGGGTCCGGTATGGTGACATCGTTCAAACGCCGATAATCGAGGCATAAGCGGATTGTGCCGTCTTTCTTGCGGACTGGCACAATGGGGCTGACCCACGGCGACTGACATTCATAGATCCGTCCACTATCGAGGAGCCTATCAATCTCTTTATCGATTTCTGGGCGCAAGTGAGGAGGAATACGACGGGGTGGTTCACGGGTCGGTTTCGCCGAGCCAGTGTCGATTGTGTGCATAGCTCTATCCGTGGCACCCAACTCACTGTCATCCTTCGCGAAAACATCTCGGTTCTGACGAATCATTTCGGTGAACGTGTTTCGCTGTTCGGCGGTCAACTCGGCTGAGTCCCAGCTTCCGATATTTTCAACTGGGTCCCAGGTGGTATCGAGGCTTATCCGATTTACTTGAGCTGTGTTCGACTCCTCGGGACTCGGCTGGTCTCCATGCAAGGGGGTGAACCAGCCTACTTGTTTCCCTCTTTGGAGGGTCACGGAGTCACCGGATATGTTGGTAATCTTCACCGGAAGGAACCCTTCAGCTGATGGGATATTCACCGTTCTAGCCAAGAGTACTTGCCCTTTGGTCTGACTATGGTTCTCGGCTATTCCTGAAAATTGGAAATTCTTCACTCCTCGGCGGCTCAACCTGGCCAAGAGAATTTTAGATTGGTTGTTCGGGACCGTGATCGATTTTGGTATGACAATCCGGCAGAGGAGGGGTCGCTCAGATGTCATACGAAATGGAAAGGTTCCCATTGGCGTATTAATTTGAAAGTTTGCAAAGTCCAGGGAAGCTGCGTGTTGGCGAAAGAAGTCAGCTCCCAGGATACATGGATTTGAAATTTTCGGTACAACGACGAAATTGTGTGTGAACTTCAGTGAGCCTATTGTGAACCCTACAGCGCACTCGCCCAAAACTTCGATCTCGTCATTCGTAGCAACTTGCACGCTACCTCCGATTGAACTCGGCATTAACTTCGAGCTTGAAACACTTTTCCTCCACGCACCTTCGCTAAGCAGTGAAACACTTGATCCCGTATCCAATAAACATGCAACGTCAAATTTATCACCTAATCTGGCATCAATGAAACCAAGTTCGGAGCGTGACGGTCGGTCTGCAGGCTGGCTCGGTGCGCTGGGTCGGGCCTTTACTGGTTTTGAGGTTGGGACGCTGGATGGCCCTGCCGCCAGGTCCCATCTACGTTTCCCGCCTGCTGGTCTCTTTGCAGTTTGTAGCATCTAGCTCTCTTGTGACCCGGTCGGCCGCAGTAGTTACACACGATGGGATTCTCGCACTGCCGGGATGAGTGGGATAACTCGAAGCAGCGTCCACACCGGTTGGCCACGCGAGGCGGAGTAGCTCCTTGCGCAGGATTGGGATTAGGGTGCTGTGGATAGCGGACTCCTGACCCCTGTTTATCCTTCAAGCTCTGGAGTTCCGACCACAGAGTAGCCAGCTCTTGTTTTAACTTGGCTGCTTCATCGTTAGCTGAGGACGAGTTCACCGATGGCCTAGTTTTATCCGAATGTGCTTGGGCCGTGCGCTGAGAGGCCATGGCTTGCCTGACCCGACGACAGGCTGCGTCGAGAGTCTCTAGTTCTTGCAATAATAGGTGTTCTCTAATTCTGTCATTAACTCTCACGCCGAGTAAGAATCTATCTTTTGCTAGCTCGTCTCTCTGTTCTACCGGTAAATTTGGGTAAGCTCGACGGACGAGTTCCCGCAGCGCGTCGGCATAATTTTCGACGGATTCTTCTGTCTTTTGATCTCGACTCCTCAGCTCTATTTTACTATCTTGGGTGGTGTGGTGCTGATCAAATCGTCCTGTCACCCGCTCGACAAACTCTTCATATTCTAAGTCATCTGGGAGTTCAAGATTAGCGATGGCGCGATACGCAGTATTGAAATCCATGAGGCTGATCATGTGCTGCTTACGCTCTTCCTCTGGGATATTCGCAGCTTCACAATAAGTGTTAAATTGTTGCGTCCACAATTGGAAATCTTGCCCAAGGGCGAATTTGGATGGTCTAGGGACTCGCTGCCCAATGTTCATTTGGTTTTGCACTCTGGCGGCGAGTGCATCGATTAGAGCATCAACGTTATTGGCCATAACGACAGACAAGGTAAGGAAAAGTAAGAAAAATCACAGGTAGAAATAAGACAGATTTAGAGGCGAAAAGCGAGACTTGAGAGCGCAGGAAACTACTAAAATAACATACAACCCAGGTTACTGTACTAATAGGCTAAATATCTACTAAAATCCTGGTCACGGCACCAATGTTGTGACAGGCCTATGTGATCGTACGAGTATTATCCCTGAGGAAATTCAGAGGACGAGCACCGGATGGCTTCGGTCCCCTGGCCGGGCCGATTTCGATAGCAGAGCGGGCGATCGCTTCGTACAATCTAATCGGCCCGTCCCTAAGATAACCCAGTACAATACGGGAGCCACCTCAGAAATAAACAACGAGTGACACTGCACTTACTAGTCCGACGACGACAGCCAGCGCTCGCATGCGGTTGATGCCGGGGTGCGCCTGGTGAAGCTCGTCCAGCACGCCTTGCCGCAGGGCCGACGGCACGATGACGCGGGCGCCCCACAGCACGCAGCCCTGGTCAACGCTCAGCTCGTCCTGCCGCCTCGAAAAGTCGGTCAGATCGGCGCCGGCCTGCAGGCAGCGCAGCACGCGGCCGAGGACGGCGTCCGTCCGAGTGTGCCACGCCACCGCCTGAGCCGTGATGGCGGATCCAGTCTCCTCGTCCAGCAGCAGGGCGTTCACGGCCGGCTCCTCCTCGAACTGCCTCGGCAGCGACAGGCGGGACAGCGAGTCGCAGTTGCCGTGCCTGCTGGTGGGCCGGAACTCCAGCGAGTAATCGTAGCCCGCCAGGCGGATTGCCCAGCGCTGCATGCGGGCCGCCGCGTGCTCCGGGATGCCCTTGTGCTCGCTGAGGAGTCCCAGGAGCGGCTAGTGGTCAGTCACGATGACGAACTTGCGGCCTTGCAGAAACTGGTTGAAGCGCTGAAGACCGAACATGATCGCCCGAGCCTCCTTGTCCAGTTGCGAGTAGCCCTTTTGGGCTGTGGTCAGGCTGCGGCTGGCGAAGGCGATCGCCCGGTCCTCGCCGTCCACGCGATGTGTCAGCACCACGCCGAGTCCGTAGGGGCTGGCGTCGCACTCCAGTCGCAGCGGCAGCTTGGCGTCGTAATGAATCAGAACTGGAGACTCTAGCAGGAGACGCTTGGACCTCTCGAAGGCCAGCTGTTGAGGCTGTCCCCAAGTCCAGCGTGCGTTCTTCGTCAGCAGCTCGTTAAGCGGAGCGACTACCGTGGACAGATGAGGCAGGAACTTGCCGTAGTGCGTCAGCATGCCCAGGTACGCTCGGAGCTGGCTGCAATCCGTGGGTGGCGGCGCGTTCTGCACAGCCGTCACCTTATCATCGAGCGGCCGCAGTCCGTTGCTGTCGATCCGGTGACCCAGGTACTCGACTGAGTCGCGGAAGAACTCGCACTTGTCCTTGTTCAGCCGCAGTCCCGCCTCAAGCAGGCATTGAAGGACTTTAACGAGATTCTCGCGATGTTGCTGCAGCGTCTTACCCGTCACCAGGATGTCGTCCACGAAGACCTGCACCGACTCGAGGTCTCCGAGCAAGCGAGTCGAGCGTGCGCTGGAACACGGCGCTGGCGCAGTTGATGCCGAACGGCATGCGGTTCAGCTGGAACAGACCGCGCTGCGTGTTGATGGTCAAGAAGGCCTTGCTGTCCTCTGACAGCGGCAGCTGCAGGAAGGCGTTGGACATGTCCAGCTTGGACCACTTGCAGCCGCCGCCCAGCTTGGCGAACAGGTCCTCGATGCGCGGCAGCGGGTACAGCTCCGGCCTGGCCTCGGCGTTGTAGATCAGCTTGTAGTCGCCGCAGATCCTCACAGCGCCGTTCTTCTTGACCACCGGCACGATGGGCGCCGCCCAGTCCGAGTGCTTAACAGGCGTGATGACGCCGTCAGCCTCCATCCGCCGTAGCTCCTCGTCCACGCGGTCCCGGAGCGCGTAGGGAACCGGCCTGGCCTTGAAGAAGCGCGGCTTGGTCTCCGCCGGCATGTGCAGCTTGACCTCGCCGTGCCGATAGGTGCCCAGGCCGCCTTGGAAGACACCCGGGAACTGCGCTAGCAGGTCGTCCGCCTCGCCAGCCACCAAATTGACTTGGCCGAAGATCTTCGGCCAGTCCAGCTTCAGCTCTGTCAGCCAGTCCCGGCCGAGCAGCGCGACGTCGCCTCGCTCGACCACCAGCAGCGTCAGCAGCCGGTCCTGACCATTGTACTGGACGGCGACCTCCGCCTGACCGACTGGCCGGAAGCTCTCGCCGGTGTAGGTCCGCAGCACTGTTGAAGTCGGCGATAGGCAAAGCCCGGGCAGCACCTCCTCCTGAAGGTTCTTCGGGATGACGGTGAGGGCGGACCCGGTGTCCACCTCGAAGCGACAGGGCTTGCCTTGCAGTAACAGGTCAATCGCCAGTCCCTTACTCGATCCGTGCTGGCGGATGTTGAAGAGGGGCACCTGCAGCTCGGCCGGCTCCGGATCCATCTTGTGCAGCTTGGAGGATCTGCACACCCTCCGGATGTGGCCGACTTTGCCGCAGTTGTGGCACTTGGCCTCGCGAAGTTTGCACTGTTGCCGGCTGTGAGCACCGCCGCAGCTGGCGTACGCCCCCGCAGCCGGACTTGTCTGCGGAGCGCTGGCTGGAAGTGCGAGTGAACGGCGCGGAGCCAGCTTGCCGACCTCCTTGGATGCCGGCTTCTTGTGGAACCGCAGGTGGGACACTGGCTCCGACCTATGCGTCATCTCGGTGGAATTCTTCTCCGCTGATTCCAAAGCGTCCACCTTGGACACCAAGGCCTGAAGGTCTGGCTTTTACATCTCCAGGAGCTTGGCGCGGTGAGAGTCGCTGCGAAGGCCGAAAACAAGTTGATCCCGCAGCCTCTTTTTTATTTGCTCAGCCGTGCCGAATTCGCAGTGCTCGGAAGCTGCCTTGAGACCGGAGAGGAACTCGGCGAAGCTCTCGCCCGGTCTCTGCATGCGCTGCTGAAACCGAAACCTGGCCGACAGCATGGAGGTCTTCGGAGCGTAGTGCTCCTTGAGAAGCTTCGCCAGATCGGCGTAGGACTTGGAAGCCACTGCATCGGGCTGGCACAGGTTGCGCAGCACCTTGTAGGCCTCTTCGCCGATCGCAGTTACCAGCGTTGCCACTTTCGCTTCGTCCTTAACTCCCTTGTATATCAGAAACTGATCGAGCCTCTCCAGGTAAACATCCACGTCGGAGTTTGCGGAGAGTGTAGGAATGGTAGTAGCCATCCTCGTTGCCACTGTGAAATTATGGGTTCTGACAAGACGAATCGTTTATGCGAACCGAAAGAGCGTGGAGCCTTTTCCACTAATCGTGCCCTGCTTATATATTTGATGGCGTGGTTTAGCCATAGAGAAAATACGTAGGGCCTGTATAGACTTAATAGACTAAATAGCAGTGGGAAGACGCTAAAAGGACACATGCACTTTAAGGTCAACTAACAAGCAATCCGACAGAAGACATTACAGCATGTCAACAAGGATATTACAGCATATTGTATACGAGCGTACGTTCGTATACGCAGCATATACAACAGACATAAAAACAGTCCATATTTAATTCGGTGCGCAACGTGCGCAGTAATGCTGTAATATTTTTTTTGACATGCCGTAATATCTCCTTTGACATGCTGAACTATCTTTTTTGATATTTATATTTTAATCAAAATAATATAGTTTTTTATCTTTAATAGATTTCCTGTGCAGCGGGTTATCAGATTCGCCCGTGACTACCGCCAACACCGCGCAGCTTTCAGTCTGCGTTGGGGCAAGGACTGCGCCCAGATGTCCATCAGGCACTTGCTGAGCACCATGGTGGACCAGCCATCCAAAAATCTGATGAATCGCGCCAACAGAGCACACAAACCAACTTTAACGCCTTCCATGCCTGGGTGGCATCGAGCATGGCTTCTCAATTTCAGATGACTACGGTTTACTCCTTGTTTCTGCGACAACTATCAGTCTGCGAACCAAACCACGTCGCAGTTGAAGCTCTGCTTAAAGAGGAAATCCTTCTCGGCAGATGCATCCCCTTAATCGCCAAGCCGACTATGATCTGTCCACTTGGTGCCATTCCGAAGGACAGCTGGAACATCCGGCTGATTCATGACTGCTGAGTCCCTCAGAGCCGAAGCATCAATTACCACTATCCGCAGCAGCGGAAGCTTCGATTCACTTTAGTTGATGAGGCGTTACGGCTTATGCGACCTGTCTGGTTCATGGATATGGTCGACATCGCGTCTGCATATCGCCCATCTCTCCGCATTGCTACCAGGCGACTGGAATTCCCTGGATCCTGTCCTTGAGTCCTGCCGCTGCCTCAAACCTTCTTTTTCAGGTTCGCCTCCGGTGGTCCCGTTCCAGGCCACCCCGCGCCCACTCGCCAGCTGCTTGAACAAGGCTTCGCCAACTCCACTCGCCTCGCATACGCCAGCCAGTGCGCATCATGGCTGCAGTTCTGTGCGATACGACGGATCCAGCCTGTCAGCTCAACCCTCTGACGTGTGCAACTATCTCGCCGAGCTGGCTCGATAGACTTGTTAAACTCGCCGAGTTATCCCAGAGACTGCGCCCTCTCGTGCTTCTGTATCCTCGGATGGTGGGCCATGCTTCGGCGGTCCAACCTGCACGTGTCCGGACAGTTCGACGAAGAGACGAAGCTATTTTCGGCTCTCAGGTTCCGGTGACATCCTTACCACCCTACGGTCAAAGACGAATCAATTCGGAGTGCGTCAGCATCAGGTCTACCTGCCTCAGCTCCCAGTCGGCCACCCTCTCTTCCCCATCGCTGTGTTGCGCCGGCAGCTGCGCGCCAACGGTCCAGACGGCGCCAGACACTATCTTTTCAGTACTCGCTACGCCGGAGCGCTTAAGTCTCTAAAGTCAGAATTTGGTTAGTAGAATTCTTTGCGACTCACAGACTGACGGATGTGGTCGTCTCCGACAATGAGCCGAATCTGGTGAGCGCAGAAATGGAGGCCTTTCTCGGCAAAAACGGCATTCGGCACGTTCGCACGGCGCCCTACTACCCGGCTTCGAACGGCCAGGTGGAGCGGGCGGTACAGACGTTAAAGCGGTCCTTGGCCAAGCAGCGGATCGGCACACTGTAAGAGTGCGTGGCCCGGTTTCTTCTGACGTACAGACAGTCACGCCCCATGCTACAACCGGAAGGGCACCCTGCGAGTTGCTGATGGGGTGGAAGCTGTGTTCGCTGCTAGATCGAGTCCAGCAAAATCTGCCGCCCCGAATGACGCTGCAAAAAGAGCGTCACGACCTTCACGCCCAGTATCGGCGCATCGGCGTGGGTGACTCGGTGCTAGCGCGGGACTTCGCGAGTGAATGAGAGACCGGATACAGTGCTGGCGAACTCGGGTGCGCCATCTTTTACGTGCCGGTTTGAAGACGGTCGCAGCGCTCACCGCCACGTCGACCAGGTGCGCAAGCCGGCCACTGCCATTCCGCAACATGAGTGTAGGCCAACAAGCGTGCCGGAGATCGACCCTGGTGACCCAGTGCCTGACGAGGCGAAACCAACCGGAGACTTGGCCGAGCCCGCCAAACCTGCGATGACAGTTCCGGTGCCGGACCCCCCAATGCAACTTCGACGTACATGTAGCTAAATGAACTCAATTGTTTAACTTGGACTTTATGTTTTTTCCGTTGCGGCATTGCGCTCAACTTTAGGGGGGAGGGGGGATGACCTAAGGAGCTGCTTGTGCCTTACTCGTACCTTTGAACTGTGCAATGAATTCGTGCACGTCGCGTATTCTTTGATTACGTTGGGTGTTAATTTATCTAGTTAGTTCAATGTACGCTTTTCATAATATTTCTTAATAATATAATAATAATAACAGACGCTGACAGGTAAACCTGTAGCGCGGGTGCTGATGCAGGTAAAGACTGCACACCCGTTGCACCTGAAACACTCTCGGGCATGGTAGGCACCCCACTGCCAGATCTATCTTTTTATTTTGAACCTGCCTGGTGAACAGTGAATCTTCACTCACAAAGCCGCACAGTGATAGGATAAGATGGGCCTGTTTCAGGAGTCAGTATCTCCGCCTGTCACGCTTCTCATGCACGTTGCGTTAGTTAAATATTTATATATGTAAGTTGCGATTGACTCTTTCCGTGGTCATCAGTATGGTTTTGCCAAACACTAACCCAACTTCTACAAAAAGTACGAAAAACTTTAATTAATCAAAGCGAGAAGACGAAGCAAGCACAGTGAGGCAGTTAACACAGCTGCAATACTTCCCTTGCAAAATGCAAACAGACGAAATGATGTACTATCAAGCATAGAGGCTGATCTGGAAAACGTCTACGAAGACACGGAAGCGATTGCTCATGAGCGACCTCCGAAGCTGTACGTGCAATGTCATTGTCCTTTCAGCTACGCTAGCTATCGAGAACCACCGCTACCGCTTTTCTACACGCCTCACTCCACCACCGGACGAAGCAAACGAACAACTAAAACTCATGCCAATGCCAAAAAAGAAAGAACTTGCTACTGAGATGGCTTTTTGCCACAATAATGCTCATCATGTTGCTCACCACAATGCCAACTACTGTTCCAATGATTTGCCCCACCGACACCAACATCGAACGAGTAATGTACAAAATCCCAATAAAGATTAAATCCCGCTACTTCAAGACGAATCAAACAAAACCACTACGACTGCCTAACTGTACAAGGCGAACACCAAGAAACATCGTCAACAAGGTTAGGGCTAGGCCTAGAGACAATGGATAGTTTAGTCGTGGGACTTAAGCTTAGGATAATAGGGTGACTTACGAGTGCGCCTAACTATCCAGCTGCATGTATATCTATAATTATACGAGTACCAGTATATACGAACAATGATAATTGCACTATATCGTACTATGTTTTAGTTTTAGTTCCTTGCCAACTCACAAAGCCTCGTTAGCTGAGACAAAATTCTTCGGGGCAGAAACGAGCGTTTGGTGTATTTAAGCCCGATATGACGGCATGAGATGACGTTGAAAACGCACTTAGTTTTACAAGTCCTTTCTAAAATTTCTTGAATAAAACATATTTGTTGCGCATCGTCTAGCTAAAAAACGTAAGCGGCTAAACGAACAGTCGGATGAATGCCATTGGGCTCAGACACAAAATTTTTACTGAATCACCAATTAATGACTGTAGTGGGATGAGTAATCACAGTGAAGCGAGCACAAATATGACTGAAAGATGATTTTTTTAATCAAGACAAAAACATACAAAAACTCTGGCTTCCGGGGGTAGAAGGGGGTAAAAGGGCACTAAGAGCGCATGGGTAAAATTTACTTTAATTGCAGATGAAATAAGCGGAGGCTGATGACCGTTTGCACGCATGTACAAAGACAAAAATAACAGTGACTTCTGGAGGACAAGGAATATACAAGCTAAATTGAGGACGCATATTGGGAGTCTTCACAGATTGCGCTAGTACTGGATAAAAACACGCTCAGTGCTGACACGGAGGAAAAATAAAAAAAACCTCGACTGTGTTTTAACACAGGAGGAACTTCAAAATAATCGACTCAGAATCATGGGGTGCTTCTTTTTTGTTACAGGCACTTAACATTAGTTCCAAGCAATAAAAGAATAATCAGTTGAAAGAATACGGACATAACCAAAAAATCAGCATTAAGAAATCACACGATGGGTTTTCGGTGCGTCACAAAAGGGATCAGTGGCGATCTGTGAGATTGTTTATGTGCGCATGTGAAGTACGGTCGGATTGCTCCAATCATAATAAATTAATACAATTGAAAACGTTTCTCTGTGATACACCCATAGTGTTATGGGTGCTGCAAAACTTGCTGGACTTATTCGCCCTGGCTCATTCAAGTTGTATTGGATATAATTTTAAGCCATTTTGGTTTGGTCTATTTGCGTACAGAGCTCTAGATGGTTACAAATTGTTTTGTCCTTTACGCCCTAAATCATAAGTACATCCATTTCAGCCAAATTAGCTTAAATTATTCCAAGTACGAGAAATAGTCCGAAAACTCTTGCAGCACCGCTCATAAGTAGTATATGCACAGAATGGCAGTTTGAAATAGGCAAAAGTAAAATGATACTGTAAGCAGTAGCTCATATGCAACAAAAAGCATGCTCACACATGGAATACGCGACTATGGCGTCGACCTTAGTAAGTCAGTGCGTTGTTCGCTTTCCTCAACGGGTCGACCGGCTTCAGAAAACACAGCAAAAAATCAGCCATTTCTGCCCTTCCACTTGTGTCGCTCGTCAGCCAGTGCGCTGGGCTGCAGGTGATTAAAAGCGCCAGAAGTCAGGCAGTGTCCAGCGCCAGTGAGGGCCACGACGGGGCTGATGGCCGCACCAGGCAGCTGCCTAACGATTCCAACTACACCAGCCTCGGTGGCAGCGGCTCGCATCTCTTCGGCGGTGTCACTGGCTGTCTCCTGGATGACGCGGACGGCCCCAGCACAAGCATCACGAAAGTCACCGCGGCCGCTGGCGCCGCGGGAGACGGCCCGCAGCCGCCGCTGGCGTCTCCTCTCGGCCAGAGGCAGCGGGCTAAGGAGGTCCTGGCTAAGCGCCGCAACAGCCTGCAAGCCACCAAGGATGCGGCCGGTCAGATCAAACAGAGCGGCGCCGCTGCTGCTAGCGAAGGAGTTCGCGCCACGCTGCAGGCCCCTCAGCAGCAGGCCATGCCGCATCCAGGAGTCAACAGGCAGCCACACCAGATCTCGCAGGCCGGTTAGCAGCTGCAAAAACACTCGGGCAGGCCCCAGACCCCTCACTACCTGCCCTTTCTGCTTCTCGCGCAGGTCGATGACCCACTCGCCAAGGGCGTACGTACACAACCGATCGATGCCCAGCAAACCACTGCGGTGCTCCAGGCGCTTCAGCCGAAGCTCCACATCGTTGAGGTGCAGAAGGCCTAGCGCGATGCCCCCAAGTGCGCCCTCTGATGGCTTGAAGCGGCCTCCATTAAAATCTAGGCGGATGAACACCTCAGGTGAGAACACAAAGCAGCGGAAGTACAACTGCTGCTGTACCGACTGGCTGGACCTCAGCTGATGCTGCTGCTTAGACTCGCGCTGCGCGATGATGGAGCCTTGGGCCAGTTCGTCAAACAGCAAATTGATCTGCCGGCTGGTCTCTGCGGAGTCTGCATCAGTTGGGTCAGCTGCCTCTGAAGCTGAAACTGAGGAAGCTCTGGTGTTAGTCACCTCAGCACCAGAGCCAGCCGAGATGGAGCAAGCATCGGTGGGATCCGCTGGTGTTGGTTGGGCAGGTGACATGCGCTGAGAAACCTTGGTGAGGGGAGTGGGCAAGTCTATTTACTTGACAGTGCGAGTAATGGGTTTCATTTTCCAGTCATATCTAAGCGCACTAAATGCGAAGACATGGAGATAATCAAAATAACTAATAAGTAAGGTAAAATATTTGCATATGCAATAGAATAAACCTGAAAAAAAACCACAATAAATAAAAATGCTGAAGCCTACCTCTGCGAAGAAGTCCTTCAGAAAGTAGAAGGCATCCTGGTCCACGTTGAGTCTCACTGGCTGCAAAGAAATCATCAGTAAGCACTCCGACTTATGAGCAGCTGACTCTGACTTCTGATGCGAAAGCTTCAATGACACCATCGGGGTGTTAGTCTGCCTGGGCATCCGCTCTGATGTGTGCCGGTACAAAAAGCTGTTGATTGGCGAGGTGGCCACCTTGTCGAGAATCTCTACATCCTCTACAATCACTACCTGCCGTTGCAGAGTTTGCGAGTCGTCGGGGAATCGCGAGTGCCGAACTGAGAGCTTGTGAACCCGCAACTGCATGCACAGGTCCGAACGGCGACCGCTGGCTGACTGCTGGCTGCTCGATGGCGGCTGCCGGGCGGAGTAGGATGCCGAGTGCTGAGGAGTGTCAAATAACGCCGGTTAACAGTGCTGACCACTTTTAATAAGATAATGCGAAGCAAAATATTTCAGCACAAGCAAGTGATCCAGTCACTTACAGGCGCGAGACTGACACCGCTTGAAGTGGCTGCGCGGAAGTCCGACCCGCCGTACAGAGAGACGCTGAAACTGAAGTCCCTGAGAGTGACCTGATCCAGCGGAATTCCCAGCTGTTTGGGCCCCTTAAGTCGATCCGCCCGACCAGCGGGCACTGGATAAAAGTGATCGTCGATTCTGATTGGCTGCCGGCTGATTTTCTTTACTTCAAAGTCGCCGCTACGAATGCTGAGCCCAAGCCCAGGCTCATCCACAATGGTGAATCCCAGGTCATCCTGCGAACCCGCGAAATCTTCAGCGTCAGCAGCATGGGCTTCGGCATCGCTCAGCGCCTCCTGCATCTGAATGGGGATGCTCGACATCACAGAGCTGCTGAGCGCATTGTTGTCACCTGCTGGCTGCTGCTGCTGCAATTGTGAGTCGGTGGTCGATGCATCTGTCGAGTCTGGGGACTCCCCAGTGCTAGCGCACAAGCCGCCCTCGTTTGCCAGGTGAGACACCAGAGATAGCAGTGCCTGCAGGCTATCCGTGCACAGGTGCAACTCCAGGCCACGGCTGGAGCAGTTCAGAATGAACTGCGGCTTCCTCTGTGAGGTGAGAGAAGGAAATGCGCCGGTGGAGTATTTGCAACCATAAGAACACATTTACATATTACATACGGCACCATCTCAACGACAAAAGTTATTAGTAAAGCAATCTTTTTCCAAATGGTTGCTCACAGAAACATATTTTCTGCCTATTCAGTAACCATCATCAGTTTCTCAGAAGAATGGCACGCATTAGCGAATCTTACCACTGCGCCAGTGGAGTCGTTCATCCCAATACTCAGTTCGAGAACTTCCAATCGGGCAATATGAGCATAGTCTAGAACAGAACAAGTGGTTGCATTTCAATTCATTTGTGGCTTGGCAAAATTCAGATTCCGACTCCAAAATTGCATTACCTCTCTTCCACTTTGCCGATGAGCCCCGATCTGTCATGTACAGATCGACATTTTCAATGAGAAAGTCACAGCCGCTGCTGTTGGCCTCCAGCTGCACGGTGCTGCTGATGTAGGCGCTGCGGACAGTCAGAACTGGCCGAATGTTCAGCTTTGTTGGCCTGCAAAGTTTTTCAGTATTCGGTGTGAATGAGTCAACAGCGGCCAGATGCCGCTACAGAAAGCAGCTTCGAACATAAAGTGGACAAAGCTGCACGATTCTTGTCACGGCCAACTCACCGATAGTCAACAGCGATGTCGGAGAAGCTGACGTGCAAAGTAGTGCGCACCAGAGGCGCGGTGTAGCCCTCGATGGGATAGTCAAGCAACTCGAACAAGTTCATCAGCTGGCTCAGCCAGATCTCCTGCATCGGCTGCATCCGGTAGTGCAGGACGGCCCGGGACACCAGCAAAGCAACAGAGCACTCCTTCAAGCGGGACTTGAGCTCTGCGTCCACCGACAAGCTCAACATTGGCAGCGGGGAGCGGCTGCTAAACTGCAGTCGCTCAGTCCCTGGCCCCGTGGAGTAAGAATTAGGCGATAGCACCAGCTGCAGCTGCTCGGGCAGCGAGGCCGTCAGCTGGTGAAAGCAGGGCTCTGAGAAGAAGCTCAAGGGCACGTGGCCTGCAGTGCGGTACGGTAAATGCAGGCTGTAAATCAGAGCCAGAAAGTGCTGCGATGCTATTATTGCCATTAGATCCTGTGTGCAATTGCATCCCTAATAACTTATTTAAATTTGGGCCACGGCTAAAATGGCATAGCTTGTCCGCGTCAGTGTGCTTAAAATCCATGAATCGGATCTAAATATCCTTGCTGCCTAAATTAAATGCTTTAACTCAGAAATTAGTATTCTGAAAGTGATTAGGCTCATAAAACAGTTTGATGCGTTCTGAAAACTTTTGTGTACGCCGCAAGTTTTTCTGCTATCTTCTAACGAAAATAAAACTATATTTTGGACGCACAGTGAAATTTAAAAATCATAACTAGAGATTGCAACAGATCACTTTTTGGCAGCAACGTCTCTTTCTGTTTTAATTTTAATACAAGAGCGAATATAGGCTGAAAATCCTTTGAGAACTCAGAGGAGCTAAAGTTTCCCCGATATCACAACGGCAGCCAATAGCAAGCCAACAAAAAACTCACCAGCATGGTAAAGGTGAAAATCCGCCAAAGAGACAGTGGTGAAAACTTTGCTGGGGTTCCCTCCGTGACCGGAGACTGTGAAGACCCCGCCATCAACGAAGTCCACCAGCAGGGCCCCTGCATGCTGCGCCTGCGACTGCAGGTTCTCGGCATCTCTGGGCCTAAGAGGCAAGTTGCCGACCAGACGGCCAGTCTTGATGGAGACGGACAGACAGAGGTCTGACTGCTGACAGTGTTGCTGCTGCTGAGGTCCCAGGAAGCCAGGCTTGCCTGGAGACGCGTGTGCCTCATTTTCATCTTCGCTTCCTTAACAAGCGGTTGAGGTGGCATGTACTTAATTGGAGTAACGAAAGCCGCAATAATAGGGGCACTGAACAGCCCGGAAGGAAAGTGCTCACCCTCACCCGAGAAGGATGTCTTGAATGAAGCGTACTGCTGAAAAGATTCGGCTCCATCGCTCGCGAGCATCTCTGCAAAGTTGATGTGTGCAGGCAGGAAGGTTCGCTGGTCACATTGAGCCTGCGGTTCCGGCTGCCACAGCGCGAGATCATTAAGCAGCCGGTTGTAAAGCAGCTCCAGGTTTGACTGGCAGTCAGTGTTGATGAGGCATCGAGCGAGCGTCAGCTCAACCAGCAGGCGGGAGTTAGCCGCAGAGCTGGTCCGAAACTCAGCCATTTCAGTTGGGTCGGCAGGCAGCACACGAGATTCCCAAACAGAGCCAGATTGCCCGCTGCCGTCGCACCCCTTCCCAATGATGTCTCGCTTGGAGGAAAAGGGCGTAGCTCCGCGGGCCGGATTCAGCAGCAGCGAATCCATCGGCGGCGTGTTGAGGCTGCCTAAGCCGCCAGACGGAGCGGCGGAGTCATAGCCGAGCGACTCCGACAGCAGGCTCTGTCTGACAGCAGGTCTCACCCGGATGTGCAAACGGGCGGCCTCGCTGATGCCGTCCACCGCCTGCGCTGCCTCAGGCGGGCAGCACCAGACCTCGGCAAAGCGAATCCGCTCCTGATCTGAGCAAAGCGTGGCGGTCAAGCCATCGGCGCAGGTCGCCTCCAAGGCGAGGTCGGCATCGGCCTGAATTCTGGCCAGAAGGCTGAGCTGGCGCATGCGCAGCTCCAACCATTCTGGACGAGCCACTTTTTTGTACCAGCGGGCCTGGCGCTGGCCAGGCAGCCGCATGTCCGGCACAGGAAAGCGCAGTCGCATGAGGGCCTGTGGCGACTCTATGCGAACCTCAGCCCGGTCGGCGTCGCTAAAATCGGCGCCGCGATCGCAACTGGCTCTTAAGGAAATGTCAGACGCGACAGAGGAGAATGGCTGCTGAACGAATGTCCGATGCAGCTCCTGAAGTTGGATGCGAACACGGGCACTCAATTATTCTCCATCTTCACTTGACATTCGCTATAAAATGCATTATAAGGAAAAAAACCGATGTACAAAAAATCAGGCAAATTTAATGAATCAGCCGATACCTTCACATCGTAGCGAGGAGGCTGGACGTCCTCAAAAGCAGCCCTGAGAGCGGTTAGCCGGTCAATGAGCGTGAGGTCCACATCAACCAGGCAGCTAGCCAGACTCAGCTTCGCACTGATCAGCCGATCAACCTCTCGGCCACGCTGCGGGTCACGTGGGTGGCAGTTTTTTGCTTTAACCAGCTTTATTCTTCGCTAAAGCATTTAAATCTATTTGAAGAGCTATTTACAGCTTTGTAAAATGGACAATGCTTACAATCACCCTAGACTCTGGATTAGCAGGCTTTCCCTACAGAAAACTCTGCATGCCATGCTGCCAATGCTTACGTGCAGGAGCAATCACCCTAGACTCTGGATTAGCAGGCTTTCCCTACAGAAAACTCTGCATGCCATGCTGCCAATGCTTACGTGCAGGAGCAATCACCCTAGACTCTGCATTAGCAGGCTTTCCCTACAGAAAACTCTGCATGCCATGCTGCCAATGCTTACGTACAGGAGCAATCACCCTAGACTCTGGATTAGCAGGCTTTCCCTACAGAAAACTCTGCATGCCATGCTGCCAATGCTTACGTGCAGGAGCAATCACCCTAGACTCTGGATTAGCAGGCTTTCCCTACAGAAAACTCTGGATGCCACGCTGCCAATGCTTACGTGCAGGAGCAATCACCCTAGACTCTGGATTAGCAGGCTTTCCCTACAGAAAACTCTGCATGCCATGCTGCCAATGCTTACGTGCAGGAGCAATCACCCTAGACTCTGGATTAGCAGGCTTTCCCTACAGAAAACTCTGGATGCCACGCTGCCAATGCTTACGTGCAGGAGCAATCACCCTAGACTCTGGATTAGCAGGCTTTCCCTACAGAAAACTCTGCATGCCATGCTGCCAATGCTTACGTGCAGGAGCAATCACCCTAGACTCTGGATTAGCAGGCTTTCCCTACAGAAAACTCTGGATGCCACGCTGCCAATGCTTACGTGCAGGAGCAATCACCCTAGACTCTGGATTAGCAGGCTTTCCCTACAGAAAACTCTGGATGCCACGCTGCCAATGCTTACGTGCAGGAGCAATCACCCTAGACTCTGCATTAGCAGGCTTTCCCTACAGAGAACTCACGAACTACAAAGCAACACCTGAATCAAGTGCTGATACGCTCGCATGCGACGAAATGCAGTGCGAACTTGATGCTAATTAGAAAGAGAAAATCAAGGCAACGTGCGCTTAACTTTCCACCGTGTCCCCCAATCCAGTCAGCTGGTGAACTCACATTTCGCTCTGACCGGACCAAGTCCAAACGAACGCTAGGTTGGGTGGAGTCCACTGACTGGTCCGGAAAAGCCACAATCTGTTAACGAGCAGGAGGGAGCGGAGCGTGAAGTTAAAAAAGCAGATGTTAGAAAAGGCTGTAAACACGCTGTCATATTACCTGTACTTATAATTAGATTCGACTAAATAATTAATTCAGCAGTAAAATCTAAAAATAAAATACTGCTGATGAAAAAAGCGAGCGACTGAATAAATTATTTGATTGATACTTTTTAGATTATGCAAGCGTAAATGAAAAGGGAACACTAAGGTTCAAGTGGCTTGAACAAGACCTTAACCTTGAAAACAAGCAGATTTTTTACTTAAGCCACAGCTTATCAACTTGTCTAACAGACAAGAAGCAGGCTGAACGGAGCTACAGAGTGAAGCGATCGGGCTCCCAGGCACGGCCCAGTCTGATTTACTCAGCAGATGGCAGCTGCTTTAGTAGCCAGCGCAATAAATGACTCAATGCTGCACAGACAGGCTATCAGACCACCTTACCCTGAATGAGCTGCACACAGAAGCAAACAAAATATACTGAGAGCTTTGCGGCAAAAAGTCATATTTTTGGGCTATGGAAGCATAAGCAAGTATAAGGTTGATAAAAAATTAAAATGCTTTATTTTTTTAACGCCTTACAAAGAGTCAGTCTGGGCAATCTTTTCTAGGAAGCGATAAATAAGTCATATAATTTACTGAAATTTAGGAACGTAAAGCATGTGAAAAAAAGGTAGTAGTATTTTTTAGAAAATGATAAAGCGCATATGCGATGTTAATTTGCTAGTACTGAAAATTTATTCCCCGAGAGTTAATGCATAGTAACACTGTCAAGCCAAGGGGTGCAGGCAATTATTAGCTAACACTGATTAGCTAAGCTGTGGAAAGCTGAAGGCGAAAACTGACAAGCAAAAGAGCAATGAGATAGCCTTTATAAGCTGCACATAGAGTAACTAACGACTGCTGCTAGATCCTAAAATTGCAACAGCCAAAGTACCTAGCATGAAGAATGGAAATGGTTAGACGATAAAAAACAGTGCTGTGTCAGAAAGAAACGGACAGCGAGAAGGAATTCAAAATACACAGGCAAGTGTACGAATGTGCACTGACTCGCGGATTGGGTTGCAGTCGCCTATCGTTCAGGTGAGACGAGGGAACATGACAGCGTAAAACAGCACTGGGGTAGAAATTAGACGTACAAGAGCTAAAGCCTTGCATTAAGGTTAAGATTCTTTTTTCTCTTGCCCTTTGCGCTCTGCACACGGGCAGAGAAAAAAATTGGAGAGGTCAGTAGCAATGAGTCATGCTCAACTTTTTGCCTTAATTCTATGCCCTGTACGGTGAAGCAGCCACACAGCAGACGGTAAAGAGAGAGCAGGACAATAGCGTACTGGACGAGAGCAGAGCGTCCACCCCTATGAAAGGAAACGCCCCTTCGCCTTAAAAAGAGTTGAGTGCAAAACAAGCAGAGCCAGCTGTGGTAGATAAAGGAAATATACGAACTAGACGAAGTAGCAGCACAGGCAAATTTCACAAACGGTGAAAGGAGGATCGACAAAGCTAATTATCATAGTGAGACGGCAATGAAACAAGCATAACATTCGCTGCCAAAAAAGAAAAAAATATTCTATTATGACCAATTTCCAGTCATCAAAACTGCTATTTCTTTTGCTATTTATTCTAAAAGCCAACTGGTCTAGTGCCTTGTATCTAACACAAGAAAATTTTGCGCCGTGTTTATTTGAGACAACGACGTCTTTTCGAGTTCTTGATTGTTCAAGCAAAGGCCTTACGGAAGTACCAAATGTGGACCCTCATATGGCTGTGAGCGCTTTCTACCTGGATGGAAATCCAATACGATCGATTGGACCTAACGCGTTTGCCAACCTGAGCAGCAGTCTCTCATTCTTGTCTGTCACATCGTCAGTCGCAATGGACCGGATCGACAATACGGCGCTGAACAGTTTAGCAGCGCTAATCAGTCTGAACATAGAGGCTCAGGCAGGAAGCGAAGCCAGCATGAATAAGGTAAACATCGACAGACTTCTTTCCGGACTAAACAAACTAACAACCATCAGGATGAGGAGTGTGAACATTAACGAGCTGCCAATCAGCTTTGGTGGTGGAACGAACATGCAAAATGTGTCCTTTGTGCGTACAGCTATAGCCACTGTAGACGTCAGTGCATTCGCAAATGCATCCAATCTGCGCTTCCTAGAACTGAGCAATAATCCGCTAAATTTGGCAACAACTAAAATGAACTGGCTTGGCTCAGCCGAAAGACTCCAGATTGTTTCACTCAGCGGATGCGAGATAACAAGCGACAACCTAGGTCAGATGCCATCACTGCCAAATTTACGGAAACTTGATCTCAGTTCCAACAGACTGACAAGATTAGACACGAATTCGTTAATCAACGTAGCCTCCTCATTAGAGGAATTAGTGCTAAGCAACAATCAAATTTCGGATAAAAGTACCCAAGGACTGGCAAGCTTGGTAGCGCTCAGACAACTAGTGATGATCAGCAATTATTTAATGAGCGCTATCCCTCCGGAGGTTAAGCAGCTGCCCAATCTTGAACTATTAGACCTGCGTGGCACAAGCGTTGCAGGAATAGAAGCCGATAGCTTTCACACAAACTCTAATCTCAAGACGTTAAAAATGGATCATACGAAAGTGCGTTCGTTCCACGCACTAGCATTTGCAAGAGCAGCACGCCTGGAAGAGTTTTCCGTATCAGCCGCATCACTTAGCACTTCGGCCATTATAGATACAACAGGAACTCAGCGTCCTGGAAACTGGTCAGTTATTCTTTCTAGGATGCCAAATGTTAGAGTGCTTTCACTTAGTGGCATCGGAAAAGAAACAAATGAAGGATGTGGCATCGATGACAAGATTTGGAGAAGTCTGCTACTATTACCTAATCTGCAGAGGCTGACGCTAGATTACAATCGACTTTCTACGATTCCTGACTTCTACTTATCTACTTTTCCTAATCTGACTTTCCTAAGCCTAAAAGACAACAACATAAGCAAATTAACTTCGGCATCTATGTACGGAATGGGAAACGTACAAATGCTTCTGCAAAACAACCACTTGTCGTACATAGACAACTGTACACTGGCAATGTATAAGACATTAAAAATGGTCAATCTCGCTGGTAATCCGTTCTACTGCGGTTGCCCCATGCAGTGGCTGTGGCAGAGAGTTTCTTCGGAAATATCAATTAATTCAATTAGCATGCAGTGCTCTCTGCCGCCAGCACTTGCTGGAAGGAGCTGGAATACACTCAACGCTAGCGACTTCTGCTCACCGGGAGAAGAAGCACCAAATAATTGCACTGTTCAAATACCCACGACAGAGTCACCTAAAACCACTACACTTCCGTACTTGCTGGAGATTAGAATTACTAAAGACAGCGAATCGAATGTACGGCTTGAAGCAAATTTCGAACGACTGAAAGGGATTTTTTCTTCTTATTTTATCAGATACTGGCTGGTTTCGCTACCGGAAACCGTGTTCAACACAAGCCGTATTGCACTGACATCTCCCGTAGTGACACTGAAGGTCAGGGTGAATGAGCAATATCGCTATTGCTATGTACTCTCAAATGGAAGCAGTCAGTCTCTAGAAAGTGTAGCTAACTGCAGAGATTTCACTCTGACTGGTTTGACAAGCGCTGCAGTGATAGCGATATCGGTGCTAGCAGCTATCATTGGAATAGCGCTTATTTTTGTTGCTGTCTGTCTCTTGTGCAAAAAGCTGCGACACAGACAGAGCGCTCAAATGAATGGAAACACTGAGGAGGATCCTTACGCTTACGTTTATCCGGATGAGAAACAAGCTGGCAAGCAGCCGCCCAACCAAAGTCAGTTTCAAGCTACACTGCGTCCGGAAAGCAAAAGATTCAGCAAGCGCAGCCGTCCCAACCTGTCGAGCTCAAGGCCCAGCCTAGCTACTTCTACAACAACTCTAGCTACGCCACGAATGAGCGTTTCCGGGTTCGCTATGCAAAATGGAGCTAGACCGGTCTCAGGGCACACCATAGAGCAGCAGCACCACCAGAACCCAAGGCTGCTGAGCGGTGGCGTGCAGCCTAGCCAGTCACTGCACAGTATCACCAATGACCACAATGTTCGGACTGAGCGCAACACTCAACAGCTTCTGAGCAGAAGCCAGGATCACCTCAGTGGTTTCCAAGCAAGTGGAAGAAGTGGTCGCGAGCTACCCCCGGCACCGAGACAAGCCCGCAGTCAAGAGTTAGTGTTGGATGTGAGTCAAGTAGCCGGTCGTTACCAACATCATCCTAATGTGCAGCAGCACTCGGAACAGCCGCCATCACTGCCGCCACCAAGAAGTCGCTTACCATCCTCAGCAACTGGACAGCAGCATAACCTGCAGCCAATGAATTATACGGGTTACTATGGAGAAGGCAGCTATCTACCTATGTCCGCAGCTGGTGTCGGCTACATGGGTGAGTCGAGTACAGACCAGGAAAGTTCACAGCTGCCTATATCGCCAATGACCAATGCGTACCTGCCTGATAAGGCGATGGAGCAAGAATTCATGCAGACTGACAGGCCAGCCGGAGGCCTAGACAATTCAGCGTTTCAGAGGCACGAAGCCTCGGGCTACTATGAGATGGGGCAGTTTTAAACAGAGCAACAGCGAATGCTATTAGCCAAACAGCATGGCCTAATCCATTAGAGTAAGTCCATGGGGCAGAGGGAATTATAAACTAATTCTGCGTTTTAGCCATGGATAGAAACAATAGCAGGGTCAGGCATGCTTATAGAAATTACAAATATTGAACTCTGTATTGAATGGAAAAAAACTTAACGACTAAAATTGAACAGACAGCGCAGAACTGGGAAATAAGATTATTACACAAACGGAAGCCTGCTGTTTTACCAAAAATTAAAATCCAGACAGTGCATGAATTAAAAGACTCTAATTGTCAGACCTCCATAAACCTAACTAACTAGGTACGCGTTACTTGTACTCCATTTTCAATATGCTGTGATAAAATATATTTGCGCACCAAAATTTTGTGAATAATTAGGGTGGTTTATTTTGTACAGTAACTCTCCTGTCAGCACGCGCCTCATTATTGTTAAATACCACTGAATTTTCAGTTTCCTCTTAAAGCTATTTTTACTGTCATGTTTTACACGCTCTCTGACGCCGCTAAAAATTCACTTAATGTTTTTCAGAATAACAGTCAAATACACAACTAAAAATCTTACCGTTTGCTTGTATACTTCAAATGTTCAAAGTAGCCAGTATAGTCAGCGATGTTTATAATTATTTATTGATGCGCGAAGTTATTTCAGTACAAGATTATTTGACTAGTAATAATTATGACTGAAAAACATTACTCGATCACAGATTCGAGTCAAATATTAAGTAGTATTATATTTTAGCACATTACTAAAGTGGTGAATTAAGAAAACTTACGTCACACACTCGAGGCACCAGATCGGATGGCTTTGGAAGCGCTAGTGACGGCTCAGCTTTGCGCTCAAACAGGGTTTCGGTAAGATCAGCGAGCCCCATGGATACGGAAAGGCTCGACTTGTTTTGCTGCCGAGACTCCTCAGTCGAATAAGTCAGTTTCAGCGGCCTGGCTATGAACCTGCTCAAGTTTTTAAGGGTGCTTTGCTATTAGAGTTGTAGCCTTGTGGTTAGGGCATCTGCCTTGTGCTGGAGGTCATGGGCTCGAGCCCAGATGTAGAAGGACACGGTATTATTGTAGCAAATAACCATTTAAGATACACACCTACATGCGAGTGGCGAAATACATAAATTTTATACAGTAAACAAGATTAAGATTGATAATATTAAAGTTATCAACGCATTTTTTTGTACAAATTACGTCAGCAGAAATTATCCAAGTCTTGTTTGATTAATTCACGGATCTAGCAAAGAAACTGGTACACGAACTCTAAAAAATCTGCGATACCATATTCAGAAATTCAAGCAGTTCTTCTTGACTTACCCCAGATGGTCATGAGGACAAAGGTCAACCATGGCCATTCGAACAGCACGAAGGTTCTGGGGCTGCTCGTTGACATTAAGACCCTTGATGAGGCTGAAGAACGACTCTGACATGCTGGCAAGCTTCTCTCTGCCGGGTACTGGCTGGTCGATGCCGTCATGCGTTGTCTCCGGGTCGTTATGGAGCACCGTGATGGTCAGCAGGGCTAGTTGTCCGGTCAGTCCTACCACTCGTGACGGCGCCCGGTCTGTACCGCTGTGGAAAGCAGTGGAGCCTGCACGAGACTTGACGTTAACGGGCTGGGCGCCTGCATCAGAAGCGGCAGCAGCCCAGTTTTTACCGGGCTGCCAGGTCGAATCCGAGTGGAAAGATTCGGTCATTCCTGGTTGGCTCACTGCGTCCTCTATGGGCCCCATCGAGTAGAACTGCTCATCTTCCTCATTCTCAGAGTCGGAACCAAAGCAGGCAACGTCATCATCGTCAAACTGCCCCGGCTGTCCAAGCGAAGTGCTAAGAAGCTGCTCCTCGATCTTTTGTCTGTCGTCCAGGCTCATAGGCCGCGACGTGGAGCCACTGGCCAAGTCACCGACGTGGCGCCATTGACGCTGACGCTGGTTATTTTCCTTAGGCTTGCTAGCGAATCCCCTGAGCGTCTGGAGCAGCTGACAAAGCTGCGAGGGGCTTAGCAGCACGTGGATAGCGCGCCCAGCAGTCACGCTACAGTCGAACTTTGGCCCAGGTAGGTGATCCTCTCGCTTCAGCACGAGCCGGACTTCTGTCTGTCCCATTACTTCGGCAATTTTTATTGACTGGCACTGAAGCCGCTGCGAGCTCACAGCTGCTGGTGGAGAGGAAGGCGGTGTGAGAGACGGTAAGGAAGGCATGCCACCGGGACTACCTCCAAGCCTAGTGGGTGTCGGTGGGCCCGAAGAGGCAGAGTCACCTATTGGAACATCATCGAGGAAGAGGGCCAGGCCGCTCAGACGGAGACTTTTGTACAGCAGCAGATTGGAGAAGCTGCTGGCCTGCTTGTCACCTTCTGATGATGCTGGGATGCTGCCGGGAGCTTCGGCCGTGTCGTAGTACTCGGTGTGGCCGATCCGCACCTGTAAAGATACGCATTTATCTGAACCACGGCATAACAGCGTGACGCGGCTGTCTGTTAGTGTGACGCGAATCTTTGACAGGACTGTATCGATTGTGTTAGCGATCCGCTGCACGCCTTCCGTTCCGCTCTGCCTCTCTTCTGGCGTCTCCCGCACACAGGTCTCGGCTACTTGCATGCTGGTGACCATGCTGCCCAGCATGGAGTCCAACAGCTGACTTGAAACCATGGCGTCCACACGGCTGCTGGGAGCCAGAGTAACTCGAAGACCGCGGACCTCAACAACTGAAGGCTCCGAAACAAGTGCAGACCATGGAATGGACACGCTGATTTCCTCGACGGTCCCCTCAGACATTTCCAATGGGACGTTCTGGTTGCGGAAGACTTCGTTCAGGCTCTGTTAAAATTTTAATAGGCATTGCTGTTATCTTGCGATGATAATCTAGGCAATAAAACATCAAACACTGTTTTTTAAGTATGGTAGAGTAGTTCTTTTTAGTGAAACATAAAACAGAAATTTCAAAGCCGATGCATGACAACATTTTTTAAAGTATAGGGATCAGAATCTGATCTGGATCTCTAGATCCTCCTCCTTTGTTGGCCTCTATTTTTGCCAACAAAGCATTCTAGCATCTTTGAAAACCAAGTCTCATTTATTTGAACAGAGGCTCAAAAGGTGGTAGCATTCGAACGAGAATTTGTAAATTGATATTCAGACTTAACCTAACCCTAACCCAAACCTCGCATTCTGCACTTTAGGCAAAGAAATTTGGCTGTAAACAGAGAGTGAAAGTAGGAGTGAGAAAGCTCGCAGAGTGAAAGGCAGTGACCCTCTGATCCACAGTACACCTTTCAGACTGGAGACCAGTGCTTGCTGCTTACTGTGTTAAAATGCTACCAGAATTTATGTGAGTATTATAGGCTGTCTAAAATAGATGTTTTAGAGAAAATATAATAGAAATACTATCAGTAGAAATAGCCTTACTGACATAGCAAGGAGAAGCATGATTAGTAATGAGACCTACAATGAATTCAGTGATAGATTTGAAAAGAGGAGAAAAGCCTATATTAAAACTTAGGATAATGGAAAATCCAGCCACAACTTTAGTAGCATTATTAGTGGGGTTTGTCAATAGAGAAGAGAGCTATACAACATGCATAGGTGCAATCTTGGGAATCACCCAGTCATTTCCATTGGCATTACACACATATTGCTATTGGCTTATTGTTGTCATATGACAGCTGCTACATGAAGTAGCAACTAACCTGTAACTATTAGAGATGGCTGGGTGATTCTGAGTTACATGTGCAATGTATGCCTTACAATATTTATTAATTATCAATTTAGTTGCACTTCATTCATGTAAATTTTTATATCAATACACTTAAGGAAATTTTAATTCAAATTTATTTAAATTTTTAGCAAAAACTGCATATGAAAATAAAATAACCCACAATGCTCAAAGTATTCAAGCAAAAATAACATTTTTATTTTAGATATACCAAAGAATGTGCAATAAATCCTGATTAAAATGGAAAAGCAGATAGCATTTAAGGGACATAGATTAAAAAATCTTTTTTAAGTAGACTTAGATCAATTATTTCAAACATTGTAAATATTTTTAATAAAATTTTACTATTATTTTTTGTGTGAAAGCAAATTATTAATTTATCCAGTATCTTTTCAAAGTGTATTTGTACAAGATAGATTATAGTTTTAAGACACTTATGACTTTTAATCCCAGGAGCAAGACTAAGGGACTTTATGTGAAAAACCAAACAAAAAATTTGATCTGCCTAACCATCTTCATTTTGAAGAATTCATAAAATTCCTGTAAACCATGCATTAATCAATAAATGCTTTTTGTTCCTTTTACTTTGTGTTGAAGGCATGCCTGGCATTCTAATAATCTTCAATATTATGCTAATTAGGACCTTAGCTACATTATCATATATAGTCTTGCATATGGTATAAAGACAAGGCAAGCCAAGCAAAGTGATCAAAATCAAAACTTAACCTGGCTTTATCCTACTAAATTCAGAATAGTGATTAAATTGTTGCTCTCTAACTCTAAAAAATAGCTATATTAGTAAAAGGCAACAATTTATAAAGAACTTGTGGACTACAAAGGGTATCCAGAGAGTAGTATTAATTTTTTTAGCTATTTAGTAACTATTTAGCAATTAGCCTATAAATTTAGTATCATTGGAAAGTGGCAAGTCTCTTCTTTAAAAAAACTTTCATTTTATATAGTGTATAATCATTTTCTATAATATGGTATCATTACTTTTTTGTAAATAATTGAATAATCTTACCCTATGCCTATTAGTAGTATATTGCATATTTGGTATTAAATAATATTAGTTTATAGCCAAAATAATACTGTATTAATAATTTTGTTTTAATTGCTAAATAATATTAGTTTATTGTAAAACTTAAACAAATTTAATCAACTATATAGCTTGTATATATATGCATGACAAGTACTAGCTAAAAAACCAGAACTTCCTTGCTTAGTTACTCATTTGCTAGCTCAAGCAATAAAAGGAGTTATACTTAGAAACATTTGGACAGTCTTATTGACAAGTCAGTCATTTTAAGGAGCAAGACAGAGAAAGGACACTGAAGGTCTGAGATTGAGAAGCATTACAGTATACAGATATCATTCACAGATAGAAAAAATGAGTGAATAATAGGCCATGACCCTCTAATCTGCTGGAAGCCCTGATTAGACCATTCAGTATAATAAATGCTACTACACACTGCCATATACATGCAATAAATAGTTATTAATATAATAGTATTCAGATATAAGGTTAATAAAATGGAGCAAAGTCAGTCATAGACTTGTATAACCTTGATTATTTGCAAAAATAACTTGAAACTAGCCAAGGTGATTTCTATTGCATGCATTTGCTATTTGTGGTCAATGATTCAAAAGTAATGTAGCAAACAAGTATTTTAGAAAGGGCAGCTATATCAGCCTACCCAAAAAAGTTAAATCAATAATTTTTGCTCCATTTTTAATAATTAAATGGACATTCATTCAAAGATAGGCTGCACCATTCCATCTTTACACTTAAGAACACAGGCTACAGAATAGCTAAGATGCATAGGCAGCTCTACATTAGGCATGGTGACTAGGTGAAAAAAGAAATACCATGTGTTCCACAATAATTAAAAGTTGCATACTGCTTAGTGATGGATCGAAAAAAAAATTTGTATCGAAATTGAAATTGAAATTTTCGCGATTTCTATTACGAAATTGAAATTGAAATTGAAATTGAAATTGTTGTTTAAACAAAGTTACGAACATTTCTTTTTCTACTTTTTTTGCTTCAAAAACATTTTTCTGCATGCTGTTTCTTTTTGCTTTCTGATGGGTATAAACACAGACAATTGAAAGTGACGTACGAAGGTGAGTATATTTGTAAACAGTGTAAAAGTACCCCATTATGCATCGATTTACTTAATTTTGTCATAATTTTAAGGCAATAACTTTTTTCTTTTTAAACATAAGCAGTACATGCTGTACATACGAGCTGTACACAGGCGGGGCCTTCTCAACCAATAGCAGAACAAATCAAATCCAGGCGCAGCCAATAGGCAATTAGTCTTGAATGAGGGGCTGACTAATTATGCCGCAATTCATGAAAGTATTGAGCAGTTGGCCCCTTTCCTCTTATACATTCTTGCCCAGCAGAATTGCTGTCTTTTTACATTTCGAATTGCAATATTGTAAGACTTCTCAACTTAAAAACCACCAAGGCAGGATAATTCCCAGTCACATTAAATTTGATTAATACCAGCCTACTGACTATTCACACATTTTATCACACAGAGGGGTGTCATGTGGATCAATTCAGTTTGTTCATAAGGGTCTTTAGAATGCAAATGTGCTATTTGGCCTAGCTCAAATAAATTCACTAAACTGGACTCAAAGTTAACGACCTCCCTCTCCAGACAGGCTCCACTGGGCCACCTTATTTCTAAAATTCCTGACTTAGCAACTGTGCAACTGTGGGCTTTACCTGCTTGCTTTTTAGTTTTACTGAAAATAAAATTTCAAAACTGGTTTCGATGAAGCATATTGAAATTCGAAATTGAAATTGAAATAATTTCGGAAAGAAATTTGTTTCGAAATTCGAAATATCGAAATTGAAATTGAATTTCGATCCATCACTAATACTGCTGCAAGGACCATGCAAGCAATCAAAAACTCATTTGAGCCACTCCTTCATCTGCCATATTCTGGTATTCTATTGGCCCATTTTCTAAACCTAAAAAGATTAGTCTAGGACAGTTATAATTACTTTATAATGGAAGTTAGAATAATCCCTCTAAAACCAGGTTTCTAGGCATAGATGCAAATGCTACAATATTGACAAGATATAAGCCCAATGGGAAAATTGCATTAGTGTAATAAAGACAGCTTAGAGAAGGCAACTTAGCCAATTGATTAGTGAGATTGCATGCATAGTGTTTCTAATATCAATAGTATAACAGAATTGTTTTTGTATTTACTGTTTGTTTTTAGCCATATTTTTTCAATATTGCTAAAAAGATACCTAAGTATGCAAAGGCAAAACATTTGGAATCACCTGGCTTTTTCCACTGGCAACACATACATGTAAGTTGCAATTGGCTGATTGTTATTATGTGATAGCTATTTTGTCCAATAGCAACTTACTAGTATGAGTAACTATTAGAACTAGTTTGGTTATTCCAATAGTTGCACATGAATATGATAAATTTATGTTAACATTTAGCAATGAAAATTTTTGCATAGACTGTTTCTGATATTTTGCTAAAAATGCATCTAGGGACTATAATTGTGACGTGTCAAATTAATCAGCTCAATGTTTAGAATAAGTTAAAACATAGCAAAACCTTTGCTTAGCCAGAATCTGCCCTGTTCTATTTTTTGATACTAAAAAGAAAAAGCAGACTAAAAAGGATATTTTAGTATTTAAAACATATTTTTTTAAGGAAATAGACCTGGGTTTATTTTTTGCTGGGCATAGGATGCAAAATTGCATCATATTCTTACTTTTTGGATGCAATTTTGGAATAAATTACAGGATATGTCTTTGACTATGACTTTGATTTTTTAACATTATGAAAGTATATATAATATACTTGGAAGCAATAGGAATTTTTGTTCTTAAGTATTTTTAGATTTTTTAAATCAATATTTTGCCTAATCTTGCTATGCTTTTTAAGATATTAGGAAAAATTTTAATTAGATTCTATAAGAATGCAATTGCAATGTCAAATTAATCAACAGAGTGTTGAGAATAAATTAATGTAAGAATCACACTAAAAATAACTTTATTTAACCAAAATCTACTTTTTGGGTTTTTTGATGCTAAAAAACTAGACTAAAGAGCAACAATTTTTTGTATTTAACATTTTAAGTATTTAAGGAAACTATTATATATCAGGTATAATTTTGAAGATCATTAAACTTCAAGAAAACTTTCAATAAATATGTTGTAGGGCTATTTATTCTATTGCTGACACTAAAGTTATTATAGGGCTCTTTAATACAACTCTTACTATCTCACTGGGCTTTTTATTACAATTAAATCTATACTGGTAGCTTGACTAATTTACTCTAAATAATGCATGTGGTAGCGTATGAATCTCTTTTACTATGCAGTCTATGTTATTTTAGGGCATTCCCCGGATCAGAGGATCACGGCTTCTATGTATATCTCATCTCTCAGTATTGGTCTCAGTATTTTGTTTGCATATACCTCTCAGAAATGTTCTCAGAAAAATTATCTGCAATAGTCTCAGTACAGTATATCTTGCTACTCTCAGTAGCAGCTACTCTCTGAATTGGTCTTAGAATTGTCTTAGAATGTAATACAATAACTAAGTCTCTTTTAAGGCAATAATCTAAGGAAAACACTGAATATTTTTGCCAATCAAAAGGCCACGCTGGCGGGTTGCTTTTCTTCCACAAAAATCACTTTTATTTATAGGGGTATATTGTTCCAAAATATTTTAAGCAATATGCGTTTATAACAAATAAATCATTTTATAATATTTACAAGCAAAAAATTGGAAAAACAAAAAAGGTGCACATTCAAATTCAGATTTAATTAGAAACACCGTCACAAATAGTTCTATCTATGCCAGTTTATATTAAGTAGCTAGAGATTTGTAAAAAGAATAAAAAAACATGACTTTCTTATTTGGTTGAAAATGTTTTATCCTATAGGCTATATCTAGTTTTTGTTGGGCATAGGATACAATTTTATATTTTGCTTCTAATTTAGAATACAATTTGATAGATGATAATGCAATTTTTATGTCTAAAAATTTCAAGAGGAAGGAAAGATTTGAATTGAATTATATTTTATCAAAATATTTTAAAGTAAAAGAACAAAATTAGGTAAAATGCCAATTGTTAAAAGTATATATATATTTTAATCAAAATCTAAATACTTAATGACAAAAATTGCTATTGCCCTAATATTTTAGTTAATTACTTTTATAACATTTTGTAATCCAGGTATAATATTTCATAATATAAAATTTTATGGTCCTACATATATTCTCTACTTTATACTTGTGAAACAAAATGCTATACCCTTGTTAGGTTTTTAGCTCCCTTATTTAGTCTAGAATGCTTTACCCTAATCTGATTTTATGAATTTGTAATACACTAATAGGTCCAGGCCCTATCTCATTTCTAAGGCCTAGTTTCTATGTCCTGACTTCTAATGGCTATACAAAATACAATACAATATATTTTAATGATTCCATTAATAGCAAAATTTAAATGTAGAAAGATATTTTTCAACTTAATTTGTTTCACATCAGCTGCCAACACAAACTTACTTGAACATCTAGTTCAATATTATTGACAGTTCCCTTCCCTTTAGTAATATCCACTGTAAGCTGATCCAGCGATATTTTTTTCGCGAGAAATGTACCAAGATAGTGCTGCAATAGATATCTACAAACACGCTTTTTAAGCGCATCATGCAAAGAAAAATTCCAAAAGGAATTCATAGTCTTTAACTCGCTTTGTAACTAAAGTCACATAAATATAAATTTTGATTGTTGCAATTACATTTATTGCATTTTAATATATCTTTTTAGTATTATTAAGCAAAGCACATAGAAGTAATTTCTCTAGTCACTGAAGATCTCTCTCGTTCCTTATTGTTCTAAAAAACTAAATAAATAATTAGCTACAATGCAAGCGTACTAAAATTTTCTCCACTTTTTTAATCAGCTGAGACAACATAGTTTAACAAATATCTCATACTTAAAACTAGTCAGCTCATTAAAAATTGATATAAATAATTAAATGTCACAATTTTCATTAAAGCGTGCAGTAATTAAATTTAAAAAGCTTAGTCACATCAGTGACAGAAAGTTTCAACGACAACAACTACATGTGTAAAATGTATGGATCAGTGTTTTAATGCTTATTAAAAAACCGTTGCGATTTGAGCTGAGTAGAAAGCTCTTAAGAATTCAATGAGCTGCGCTACCGAGATATTTATTTATGTATTAAATTTAGACATTAAATATTTAAACGAACAGCGACTACACGTACATACATATACTGTATCTACATGAATGGAAGTACAAACCAATAAATCAATCAAATTTGACGAAACTCTAACACTACATTTCACCACCATGGGGGGAATTTAAATATTACTGAGAATAAACTTATGACATCGATCGAATAATATTGTCCATTTTTAAGTAACTTAAAAGAAAGAACTTTTTCTTGAGCCTGTATAAAATACTCGCATTTTTTCAACAATGAAAAATAAACTCATGAAATTGATCAACAACCCTACATGCACAAAACTCAAAAGAGTCAAAAAAGCCCACAACATATGGTCGTACTTTTAAGTATGATTGTAGTTTGATTAAAAAATGTATCAATATCTCAATTCAAACATTCATTGATTTTACCGATACCTCCGCGGTTTCCTGACAAGTCTTCTGCTAGTTGTACGATACTCTCTGATGCGGAGGCCGGCTGTCCGGAGGCCGGCTGCTCAAACTCACTGTTGGTTGCTCTTCATCTGGAACTCGTTGAAAAGTACTCCGATTTTTCGAAGTCTTAGAAAACTTCTGTTCCGTCTTAATAACTGGTCCGTCGGTGTGCGAACTAAATAGGATCTACTGAAGTCACCAAAGCGTGTCGATCTCTGCTGCCACCCAGTTGCGACGACTTCGTTGAAGCCATACAGAATCACCCACAGTCAGTGGATGAAGTGAACGAGCGCCGCGATTGTACAGCTGTGCAGCTCTTTCGCGCTCCTTCTCGAATGCCTCGATATTGGCCTGATTGTAGGTCTCTCTTGGGCGTAGATCTTGAAGCGTCGCTGGTAGATCGCATCTCAGTTTTCGCCCGAATGCCATCTCCGCTTGACGAGGAAAGCTGCTGCCAACTGGCGTGTTCCGGTAGTGCATTATAGCCAACTCAAGGCTTTGAACAGTTTCGTGAAATTTTTTTATATTTTTCGCCGTGCGAATGGCCGTGCCATTCGACTGAGTAGGTTGGACTCGAAGTTCTATGATTCACTTTGAAAATCGCAAGCATATACTATACAAGCGATACAAATAATTTTCTAGTTGTAAACTGTGATGGGGACGCACTTTGTCGCTCACTCCGCAGATTTCCCCACAGTAGGTTCTTTTCCTCTACTATCCAGGAGTAGTATGACGCTCCTGTAGGGAATTTTTGTCATTTTTACCCGCTCCAATCTATAGCTTCTAAAGTTCTCCCTGTACGCGCGTACCTAGGTATTTTTGGCTATAAATCTTCTGCGCCAGACTGTCTGACCTTTGCCACTGACAGTTTTTGGCGCCAGATGGCGCCCGTGAGTCACGTGTCTGCCACTTTATATGCCTCTTTTTATGACATCTGGAGGGGTTCAGGAAGCTCGCCTATTGTTCTATTTTTACTTTTTTCCTGTCAACCCTTGACAGCTTAGCTTCCAACCCCTAAAAGTACCTTGGGATTTAGGATTATCTTTTCCTCTTCATTTTCTTCACCTTCTGCTCTTCATGCTGATTAACGCACATATTTTTATTAAGTCATAGGACCTCCTGCTGCGAAAACCCATAAATCATTTTGCTCGTAAATTCTCCCCATCTACGTTGATTTACGACCCCACCTGTCACCTGTCAGGACGCTCTGAAGGTTCGGTGTGACGCTCTGAATCAGACTCCGACATCTAGTTCAGGAGACTCCTAGTTCTTCAAGTATCTTCCCCCTTAGATTGCGAATCTTCCCCTAAGTTATCGGCGATCAACATCAGCATTAGTGTCAGCATCAGCTAAAATTTAGCCAGAAGCGACTGATCATCAGAGGCCCCTTGCCTGCGAGATCGACAAGTACTAAAGGTCGAGTACGAGATCTACCTCGGCCACTGTGGAGTTCGAAGGCATCGAAAGTGCAATTATCTGGTTGGTTTTGGTGAGAGATCGCGTGATATTGCCTTATTGGGAGTAGTCTCTATCGGTCAACCTCTTAGCGTCTTAATTGGAATTTGCGTATTTACTTATTGCTTATTTTGTGCTAACTTGAGGCAGTAAGAAGTCAAATAATACTATATTGCCGGTAGTAGTTAAAGTGCTCCAATATCATAGGCAGTCAGGTGATTAGGTGTGAAAGCTAAATCATTCAGTTAATCGCTTTTGATCTCTTTATTTACTCGCCATGCTGGCTCAGATAAGCAGCTAAATTAGTTGGCGCCGGTTGGCAGGCCATGTCATCCGCGCCGAGTCGTACTGCCCCGAGCCGGTGCAGGAGGTGCTGCTGCTTACGCTGCAGGCGCCCTACCGGCGAGGACAAGCGCGAACTCGGCGTTTCGTCGATTGCCTGCTGGCTGACGCCGGCGCCCCCGATTCTGCCGGCGGCGCGGCCTTCATTCGCGCCCAGGCCCTGAGAGAAGCCCTGTGACGCTGATTTTCCATCTGACAGCGTATTTTGTTGTTGTTGTTGGCGCCGGCCATGGTGGACCAAAGGCAGACCAGTCATGCAGTCAGTCAGTCAGTAATTCGTGCAATCAGAGTCCAGATTGAGGACTCAGCTTCGGCTGTACTGTAGTGCAGTTCGGGGCGGCGCGGCAGCCAAATTATTAATGTAATTTAATGTAATCTTTAGAGTAGTTAGGGCGCGCTTTCGGAAGAGGCTAATTAAGTCATTTCATCGCTTTGCAGCAGTCAGTTGAAGCATCGAGGCTAAAAGCTGGGATATTCCCTATCCACTCCTCTTAGTAATATAATAGTGCATTTCCGAGTCCACGTAATCCGATCCATGCAAGAACCCCCTGCAAAAGTCCTCTCTGAGCCTGCCTTGGTCATGCGATCTAGTCCCTGCAGTGTCCCTTAGTCGGCTATGACTTCGAGATTGACAGCTAAAAGACACTAGTTGTAGGTGGAAATCAGGCCTCAATTAGTCGGGAACTTGGTTTCGACAGGGCTGTTTGGTGATGCAGTCCACACAAGTTGGTGGCGGCGGGGCTGGCAGCTTCCCTCTGGGGCTGGCGGCTCTCTACCTTTCTTTATCTCCGTGTCTGTCTCTCGCTGTCTTCTCATAGCATAGGATCTAGCCGCTCGCCACATCTATCATGCTACCCCTGGGGCTGACCTCGAGATCGGGAATGGGAGGCCAGAGTTGTCGATATAGGCAATAAAGATCGGCGCTCTGAGGCCGCGTCGGTAAAACGACAAAGCCGAAACCCAACATAAGCATAATATTTCGAACTGATCACTCAGAATTTAGTTATTAATTTTCGTCGTGTAGACGAGAGGCCACTGTCAAAATGATGGTGATTCCTCGGCCAAGATGTTCCCTTTAGAATTTTAACAACGCGCAAGGTTTTTGACTTGTTTGAATAATCTAGAATCAGGCAGCTTTTTGGATGCGTGAGGCATTTGGTTTCGTATGCAGGGACCCGCGGAATGAGGAACCAAAGGTTATAAGCTTGGGTATATTGGTCCGGGTTAATCATGTTGGCTTACTGTGTGATTGTAGACTGTTTTGGATAGAACAGTGGATTCTATCTGGGGCAACTACCTGAGTGCCTTCCTGAATTAATGACCACCAGTGGAGCCTGGGTCCTATAAATGCTTTAAATGGCAACGGAGGTTCTGAGTTCCACCGCAGCTCTCGGTATTCCGGCTTACTATGGCAAAGCTGACTCGATGGGCATAGGGGTGGCGAGTTTGTCCCACGTCCAAGCCCTGAAAAAGATGCAGCCGCGCGCATCGGGTTTGGATACAGAGTTGTGGGGTCTGAGGATTCTTTAAGTTCACGCATTTACCATCTGCTTAGCGTAGGAGCCGAGGAGGCTGTAGGTGCTTTTAAGTACAGTTTGCCAGGGTTAAGGTTGCCTTTATGTTCGTTCAGATGTACTTTTAGGCGGATATCTAACTTAAATACTGTAAGGAAAGCGGAGCTGGGTTACCACACGGTGTCATGGTAGTCTTTTCCAGCTACATCTCCTGCCCCAAGACATCTATGGCCCGCCGCTATATAAATCCCCGAGCTGATAATGTAGGCTCATTATGTAAAGCAACTCTCTGTCACCCGTAGCTTTTTTTCTATGATAAAAATTTTTAGGGACTGTGCCTTACGTTTTAGTAGCGGAGCTAACACTGTAGTTCGAATCAGTTTAGTTCCTTTTGGGTTAATCTATCTGTTAGCGAGCAGGTGCTAGTAGTGTAATCCGCCTTTCTCGCAGTGTCGTGAACCCTACACGGAGGGACCTCTGGCCGGCGAGGTTGTCCCACGCCCAAGTTCCACAATAGATCAGCCTTGATGGGGACTGTGAATCCGAGGTAGCAATGGCGACAACGGGAGAGTTTCTGCTAGTAGTTGCCACGCAGGAGAGCTCTTATCCCATATGGGGCACCCAAAAATGATTCCTAAGCTGATACAAAACTTTGGCTTCAGCCAGCTGTAGTATAGCAAAGCATTTCTCACAGCACAACCGGTATCCGATTCTTTGCCAGTAGGCGATCCCAAGTCTTCTAAATTGTAAACCTGTCTACCAAGCACCTCAGTCAGAAAGGCGGATTTTTTCTCCCCGTTTGTCCAGGTTGGCCCGTACGCGATTCTCGGCATGTCAGTTGGCAACTTCATGTAAGGTCGGGTTCCATCAGTCCATTTCATTTTGTGCAGTTTGTCAGAGATTTTTCGATAGGAAAATTGCCGGTCAGGGGAGACTCTCTCCCACGGATATGGTGGGGCAAACACATGGTGAGCAATGTGGTAACTTCATGCTCTGACTTCAACTACTGCCATCTCCTTCACGATGAAATCTTTGACCGTGCTCCTGCACGTGAAGCCTTGTATGTCGATAAAGTACATACCGTGTCTGTCAATAATCTATCAAACCGACTCACCTCACTTTCTTATATAGTTTTTTGCATGAATCAGCTTCAACCAGGCTGTTTTGCTGCCTAAACCCTTGACATTGTGAAGAGCTTCACCCACATCAGCTTCCTGTGCAGCTGGTTTATAAATTTGCTGTCGTAATGATTTTCCTATCGCAGAAGCTGGAATGTTTAGCGTCTTCTGCCCCAACAAACAAGCAAATTCATCCCACCCGATAGGCTTTGTGCTGCATGCCGAATCCCTAACTGCGTGCTGAATCAAGTCCACAATGTTGGAGGAGGGGATGCTTTTTCCAGAAATTTCCGCTTCCCCGTTATCGTTCACCCGTATGAATGACGGATTGGCCGACAGGATGGTCCATAGACTGCGAGCTCTTGTTTTAAACTTCTGTGGCACTGACAGCGAGCGTAGATACTAGCGAGCGCTTCAGCTGCTTCAGCTTTCGCCACTGGAAGCAGTTGAGGTTGAAGCCTGGAACTCCCGGCTTGAGACTTGCTGTGCTGCCGTGTCGATAAAACTTTCGAATAGCAATAAAACGCTGTCCTTCATATTCTTGGACTTGAACTTTATAACCTTCACAGAGATCCATATGTTTCTGACTTGCAGACTTGCACTGTTTCTCGAGGCTCAATTATTTTTTAAGTACTCTCAGCTCTCAGCTCTGACCCCCACCCCTTCCCTCCGACCCTCCCCAATAGTTAAGCTTATTGTTTAGCCATCCTCTACAGCATATAAGTGTAAAAGTTTTATAAAGACAAGACGAGGTTTTCATTCCATCCTCACAGTCTGTACAATACGAGACAGTTTTAGCCAGAAGTTAAAAGCTTTTTTTATTTAAGTCTGATAGCTACTTCCGTTTTTCTGCCCTGCTTTAATGGCGAGCTAGCCAACGCGATTGTTTAGGCGCTGGGTTAAGCATTAAGCTAAGCTAAGCTAAGCGTTAAGCTAAGTGCACGGTGTTAGCCACAATCAGTCCAGTTGAACGAATCAGATGGACTGCCTTCTAATCACAGAGCCTCCAATACAGAGCTGATAGGCTGCCCTATTTCATCTAAACCAATTAATTACGCTTTGTAAGTTGAAATTCTCATATGCATGCACAAAGCACGTGCATTAAGTGCCCTCCAATCCATTTTACACTGCCACCTAGCACTCTTAGTGCAAGTGCGGCAGAGTTGCATACAGTCGCATGAGCACAACACTAGGATCCCACTATAGCCAAGTGCGGCAGAGTTGCATGAACACGGGGGACCATCACAAGACCGAAAAATCATAACGTCGAAGCACTTACCATCACAATACCTAAAAATCATAATACCGAAAATTCATAATGCCGAAAACTCAAAATACACGGTCCATCACAATACCTAAAATTCATAAGATCGAAAAATCACAACGCCGAAAACTTTGCAAGCACCATCACAATACCTAAAAATCATAATACCGAAAATTCATAACGTCTAAAACTCAAAATGCACGGTCCATCACAATACCTAAAATTCATAAGACCGAAAAATCATAACGCCGAAAACTTTGCAAGCACCATCACAATACCTAAAAATCATAATACCTAAAATGCATAAAGCCGAAAACACAAAATGCACGGTCCATAACAATACCTAAAAATCATAATACCGAAAATGCATAAAGCCGAAAACACAAAATGCACGGTCCATCACAATACCTAAAAATCATAATACCTAAAATGCATAAAGCCGAAAATTCAAAATGCACGGCCCATCACAATACCTAAAATTCATAACGTCGAAAACTCAAAATGCACGGTCCATCACAATACCTAAAATATAATATAAATAACAAATCTTCGGCGTAATGAATTTTAGGTCATATGATAGACTCTCTATTTTGAGTTTTCGACGTTATGAATTTTCGATATTGTGATGGACCGTGCATTTTGAGTTTTCTACGTTATGAATTTTCGGTATTATGATTTTTAGGTATTGTGATGACTCTTGCAAAGTTTTCGGCGTTGTGATTTTTCGGTCTTATGAATTTTCGGTCTTGTGATGGACCGTGTATTTTGAATTTTCGGCTTTATGCATTTTAGGTATTATGATTTTTAGGTATTGTGATGGTGCTTGCAAAGTTTTCGGCGTTGTGATTTTTCGGTCTTATGAATTTTCGGTCTTGTGATGGACCGTGCATTTTGAGTTTTCGGCGTTATGAATTTTCGGTATTATGATTTTTAGGTATTGTGATGGTGCTTGCAAAGTTTTCGGCGTTGTGATTTTTCGGTCTTATGAATTTTCGGTCTTGTGATGGACCGTGTATTTTGAATTTTCGGCTTTATGCATTTTAGGTATTATGATTTTTAGGTATTGTGATGGTGCTTGCAAAGTTTTCGGCGTTGTGATTTTTCGGTCTTATGAATTTTAGGTATTGTGATAGACCGTGCATTTTGAGTTTTCGACGTTATGAATTTTCGGTATTATGATTTTTAGGTATTGTGATGGTGCTTGCAAAGTTTTCGGCGTTGTGATTTTTCGGTCTTATGAATTTTCGGTCTTGTGATGGACCGTGCATTTTGAGTTTTCGGCGTTATGAATTTTCGGTATTATGATTTTTAGGTATTGTGATGGTGCTTGCAAAGTTTTCGGCGTTGTGATTTTTCGGTCTTATGAATTTTCGGTCTTGTGATGGACCGTGCATTTTGAGTTTTCGGCGTTATGAATTTTCGGTATTATGATTTTTAGGTATTGTGATGGTGCTTGCAAAGTTTTCGGTGTTGTGATTTTTCGGTCTTATGAATTTTAGGTCTTGTGATGAGCACTGTCTTTCGGCGTTGTGATTTTTCGGTTTTGTGATGGCAACCCCATGAACACATACAAAGTGGAGCAGCTCCTTACTATCCCAGTGCACAGAATGCCCTGTACACAGATCTGATAGGCCGCCCCTCTTACCTCTAACCCTCATCCATCTCTTATCTCCAATATGTGCGAGCGCCCTCTCCCAGCCAGACAGCTAGCCCAAGCCAAACTACTATGCCACCCTCCTACCCCTTTACGCCGCCTATCTCTCTGCAATTTGCGGCAGAGCTACAGTAAGCATTCTCAGCGGTTGCCATTGCCTACTGGCTGGAATCAATAAATTCATAATTCCTGAATCGAGTTTCCAGTAGTTATAAAATAATGCACAAAAGTTCAAATGCAAAATTTTAATAATTTGTTATTAATTAATGCCTCAATCAATATTAAACCGAATCAATGAGAAGCAGTAAACGGTAGACCAGTGCATACAAATTCTGTGCATAATATAATTATTTAAGTGGATATGCGTCATGTATCACAAGACCACAAACTAGACGCCAAAATGGCATTGCGACTCCAATTTCAGCATGCCATTCACAATTGTTAGGATGCTTTGGCTTCCCTATGCCGCAAAAACAGAGCAGCGCAGAGCTGCATTAAAAAATTAAGTTACCGGTCTCTCCTATGCTCAGTGCGGCAGAGTTGAACAACAACAGCAACAACAAAATACGGTGTCAAGATGATAAAAAGCAGCGTCACAGGTCGCGCCTCAGGGCCTGGCCGCGAATGAAGGCCGCGCCGCCGGCAGAATTGGGGGCGCCGGCGTCAGCCAGCAGGCAATCGACGAAACGCCGAGTTCGCGCTTGTCCTCGCCGGTAGGGCGCCTGCAGCGTAAGCAGCAGCACCTCCTGCACCGGCTCGATCGGCGCAGTGCGACTCGGCGCGGATGACATGGCCTGCCAGCTGGAGTCGCCGACGGCGCAAAAGTTGACTTGGACGGTCCAGGCCGGCGCGGCAATAGAGTGCCGCATTGGAGATTCGCTCGTAGCTGATCTTGAAGGCGGCGCGCAGCAGGCCAGCGTGAGCCGCATCGACTTGTTGCTCGAGCAAGTCCGTCAGCGTCCAGGTCTCGGCGTTGTACAGCAAGACGGTCTCGATCACCGCCCGAAACAGCGCCACCCTCTGACGATCTGGCAGGGCCTTGGACTGCAGGACTGACCTTATCGAGTGGAATCCAGCCCAGGCAAGTCCTCGGCGATGCCGCAGGTCTTCGCGGACGTCAGGGACCGAGGTAGACGAACTGCTGACAGCGTGGAATTCCGTCGCCTGGCCGTCAGCGCCTCGGCAGGATAGTAGTAGGGGAAATGTGGACTCTGCCGCAGGAAATTCCGTGGAAGTTCCAAGCAGCTCAGTCTATACACATAGGCGCCTATGTTAACACAGTGTTGCACTCTGCCGCACAGAGCTGGGGAGGGGTATCGGATCGAGGGGCGTTATTGGGGTGGTGGGCGGAGTGGGCAGGGAGAGAGGGGTGCACAGCTAACCGTTGTACAACGTTGTTGGGGTGGGAAGGAAAGCAGCCTATCCCTTACCCTGGGGACAGTAAAACCCAGCTGAGATAGCCAGCCTATCCCTTTCGACTGGTAAAGCAGAGCAGGTCAGTCGGCCATTTTTGTACAACTGTTCATGACACTATGGAGATTGCAAGAAAAGCAGCCTCGCCTTAATACAAGAGCAGACTTGTGTCTTTATACTTTTATTCATTAGCTTTATCGTCTTTTGATTATAAGGAATTTATAATCATTTAAAGCTCTAATTATGTGGTTTAAGCATGAGTGCAATCGGTAAAATCAGCAGTATAATTTCTCACACCTTTTAAGCTTATGCTTCGCACTCGAGTAGAAAAGCAAAGTGCTGAGTGTGTTCATTGCGAGTATTATGTCTAAAAATTCAGTGCCACGGAATTCAATTCTTTAACTTAATTCTAGTTGAAGGGTCGGATAATTAAACAATCTAGTCAGGTGTGCTGCTCAAGTGTGGCTGCACTTATGGGATGCAGTAGATAAGGAATCAAAATAATCCAGGCATGGAGAACCTTTTTAAGTTATTTACCTTTAGTGTTAAAGCGGAATCTACTCGTTTTTGGGGTAAACAATACATGGTTGAACATCGATTGGATTGGCGATGTGGAGTCAACACGGTGACTCCTTGTTTCGATCGTATCTGACCCGGGAATGCAATAAAAGTTTTTTATGTTGCCACGGAGCTTCATATCTGATTGTATATACATACGAGTATGCGCAAGCTGTAAACATACGATGCTATATTTTTCTGTTGTGTCTGGAAGAGCGGGGTGTGGCGCCATTTAAACTATGCTCATGATCATTAACTAACTCTGCTGTACTGAACATGCCTGCTTGCTAAACTAATTTACTTGTTGCTCGTAGTGTCCACGTGCGGCACGTTACTCTGGTTCTTCGCTTTATGTGTACAGTATGTTGTGGGCGGCACGTTGCCGTCAGGCTTGTCCAAAATAATATAAAGGGCAGAGTGGCCATCAGATAGGTTTGAGTTTTTTTCGTAGCTGAGCTTTCTCTCAAAACAAGAGTTCGCTTCGTTACTACGGCACGACACGGGGAAAGGGTATGGTTTGAAGAGCATGTTGAACCTTTATTTTTTAGTTATTTCTGTCCTTTTTTGCACCTGCCCACGGCACATGCGTCACGCCAATTAGAGCCTAGCCCCCCTCATTTATTTATTGCGTACATTGTAAGCCTTGCTAGCGTACTTTCTCCCCCCTGTGTGAAAACCCCTCCTTTTCATCGATCTACAATAAATAAATAAGTCCAGTTAGAGCGTGTTTTGACTTCACGTTCATCGTTTTCGTTCGCCAGTTTGCTAAATCACTTCGTTTAAGAGTTCGTCTCGTAAACATTTGGTAGCAGAGCGTGGTTCACTCTAGCCACATTGTTTCATCGCATCGAATCGAATCGCATAGCCATAGAATATAGTCTACCAGAATATCACGAGATTGACATGAGCGAGACAGAGACGCAGACGCAACCGTCAGAGCAGAACGTTGCTTCGCTGAATGATCTGAAGCGACAAAAAGCTGTTCGCAAATCAGCACTTACTAAGAGCCGCAGTAGGCTATCGTGGCTGCTCACCACCGAGAACAGAACGGCCATTCAGCAGCAATATGAGGCCGTCACCAACGCGTATGAGGAGGCCGCAGCGCTACTACAGCAGCTCTACGATGAGCAACAGCGGCAATCGGACGAAGCAGCGCTGCAGAAGCTGCTCGAAGAGATCGACACGATTGAGAACGACTATCGATCAGCCATGCAGGAGGTCCAACAGTACCTGAAGGGCCACCACGCCTCAGCTGGAGCAGCGGCGTCATCGGAGGAGACTGCTCCGGCCGTGTAAGCATCGGCAGCAGCACCGGCGAGAACATCAGCGGGAGCGTCGGCGGCAGCGTCGGCGGCAGCGTCGGCGGCAGCAGCTCAGCCGCTGGGTGCGGCCGGTCGAGAGAGTGGAGACCTTCTTGACGGCACCGGTCACGTGCACTCTGGAGAGCCTGGACGGTCAGATCAGCAAACGAATCACTGCGTTCACAGCGGACAGAGTCACTGGAAGCATGGAAGTCGTTGATTGGCAGAAAGTCGCGTCGAAGTGGCCGCACTTGTCCAACATTCCGTTCCCGAGGATGAAAGCACCGCTGGTTGTAGACTTGCTCATCGGAGTTGATTACGCTGACTTGCATGCATCTCATCTGGAAGTGTGCGGGAAGCCTGGAGATCCACAAGCCCTACTAACACCTCTAGGTTGGACATGCATCGGCAAGGTTGATGAAGCTGCTGAACAGACTTTGTTCGCGAGCACGTTCTTCAGTGGAGGCGGGACTGAGAACCTAGCGCCACTGCTGCGTAAATTCTGGGAAGTGGAGGAGGTTCAGCGTGTGGAGTCACCATCAGTCACGGATTACGAGCAGCTTGCGTTGGAACGCACAAGAGCTTCGCTGAAGTTCGTCGACGGACGCTACCAAGTCGGTGTTCCATGGAAAACGGATGCAAAGTTTAAAGGCAACAACTTCGAGATGGCCATAAAGCGGCTGGGGAACACTGAGAAGCGGCTCTTGAAGGACCTGGAGATCGGCAAGCAGTACCAGGATGTCATCGATCGCTACGAGAAAGTCGGCTACGTCAGAAAGGTGCTGCAGAATGAAATAGAGCCTGAAAACAGGTACTATCTTCCTCATTTTCCAGTCGTTCGAATGGACAAGGCAACAACAAAAGTCCGCATTGTCTTTGACGCTTCAGCTGGCGGTGAGGAGTCGTTGAACAATCGGATGTTGGCAGGACCGAAGCTTCAGCAAGATTTGGTCGACGTGCTCCTTCGCTTCCGCAGACATCCGGTTGCAGTTGCTTTCGACATTTCTGAAATGTACCTGCAGATCGAGATCGCACCAGAAGATCGAGCAGCGCACAGCTTTCTGTGGCGAGATATGGATCCGACAAAGGCGCCGCAGACATTCGAGTTCAACCGAGTGGTTTTCGGAGCAACGAGCTCACCATTTCTCGCGCAATTCGTGACTCAAGAGCATGCTAAACGGTTGAAGCAGGAGTTTCCAGCTGCCGCAGAAACAGTGTTGCAGTCCACCTACATGGTAGACTGCAACACTGGACTCCAAGAAGACGGACGCAGAGGCCATTCAGTTGTACGAGGAGCTGAGTCAGCTGTGGGAGCGAGCTGGAATGCACGCTCGAAAGTGGATCTCTAACTCAAGAGCGATGCTTGCGTGCGTCTCACCGGAGGACAGAGCAGCCGACGTGAGCCTAGATGGACAGCCATTGCCGGTTTCGAAGACGCTTGGAGTTGTCTGGAAAAGTGAGAACGACGAATTCACCTTTGCAGCCGATAGCCAGCTGAGTCAAGTCAACTCAAAGAGGGATCTGCTCAAGAGATTAGCATCAGTGTACGATCCTCTGGGCCTCATTGCACCATTTACTGCACAAGCAAAAATTCTACTGCAGGAGCTCTGGTGCAACGGACTTGACTGGGACGAAGCGCCTGACGAAGCCCTCCAGAAGAGAATTCAAGCATGGTGCGCTGATTTGGCTAAGCTGAACTGCTTTAAAGTTTCACGCTGTCTACAGCTCTATGACGAGCCTACTCAGTTTCAGCTTCATTGTTTTGTCGACGTTTCTGAAAAGGCCTACGGAGCGGTGTGCTATCTAAGATGCGAGTACGCCAACGCCTCGACATCAGTTCGTCTTATCGCTGCCAAGTCTCGAGTGGCACCTGTAGCAACTATGAGCATTCCGAGGCTGGAACTGATGGCAGCAGTCATTGGTCTTCATCTAGCGATCAAGGTTGCCAAGGCGCTTGAGATGGACATCAAGGATGCAGTTTTCTGGTCAGACAGCATGAATGTCCTGTTCTGGATTCGCGGCAGAGGCAGATTTTTTAAACCGTTCGTTGCTAATCGCATTGGCGAAATCCAGCAGGAAACTGATCCGAGCCAGTGGAGACATGTGCCAACCGCGTGCAATCCTGCTGATCTGCTGTCGCGAGGAGCCACAATAACTCAGCTAGCGGATGATCCGAAGTGGAGTAGTGGTCCGGAGTTTTTACAGAAAGAGGACTGTACGTGGCCCAAGCACCGTGTTGGAAAGGCCAGCAAACCTCGAGATGAAAAATTCGGCAAGCTGTGCCCGTTGATTACTGTTTGATTGATAGTGAGTGATTGACTCATTGACTAGTAGATTGATGGACTTTGAGTTAAAATTTTGTGCTGAATTTTTTTGTTTGACATTTTTGCCATTAGTAACATTATTGCTCATTTTTTCCCTATAAGGTTATTTAACGCTCGTATATTGTGTTTCTTGTCTGAATTTTCATCTTTATTGTGGTGTTAATTATGTTAATAATTAACACCATGTTAATTATCCGCGTCTATAATTTTTGCGTTTATGTTTTTGTTTTTTGCGAGCGCATCAAAGAAATTTCGACTATTTTTTCGTATTTTTACAACCCTTTTTTCATTTTCGTGTTTTTTGGTTTACGCATCTAGGAGTCTTTTTCATATTGCTGATGAAAGTGCGTTCGTAGGTATGTCGACTATTTGAAGAAATCTTAATTGTTATTTAATTTATTAGTTTCGATGCAGTTCAAAATTTTCGTTTTTTATGTAAAGGATGCGGCAATTTTGCTCCACATTTATTTCAATTTTGCTTTGAATTGCTAAATTACATTTTCCGTATGCTGCTGTTGCAAGTTTTTTTGCCGTTTCAATACTGCGCTAAGCTAACATCGTTAATTAATTTATTTTCCTATTTAGGTCTTTGTACTCGTTCGTTTTTTTATTTTCGACGGTACATGTACTACAATTATTTGCTACGCGTATATTATATTTTGCTTCCACTGCGACTGATGCAAGTGCATTACTTCTTTCGATTAAGTTTTTGCCATAGACATGCCAAGGTGGGGAGTATGGTTTGAAGAGCATGTTGAACCTTTATTTTAGTTATTTCTGTCCTTTTTGCACCTGCCCGCGGCACATGCGTCACGCCAATTAGAGCCTAGCCCCCCTCATTTATTTATTGCGTACATTGTAAGCCTTGCTAGCGTACTTTCTTCCCCCCCTGTGTGACAACCTCTCCTTTTCATCGATCTAAATAAATAAGTCCAGTTAGAGCGTGTTTTGACTTCACGTTCGCCGTTTTTCGTTCGCCAGTTTGCTAAATTACTTCGTTTAAGAGTTCGTCTCGTAAACACAGCTTATTAAAAATGGATGTAAATAGTTAAATGTCTTAATGTTCATAAAAGCGTGCATTAATTAAATTTAAAAAGCTCAGTCACATCAGTGACAAAAAGTTTCAACAACAACAACTACATGTGTGCAAAATGTATGGATCAGTGTGTCAATGCTTATTAAAAAGACCGTTGCGATTTGACTTGATTAGAAAGCTCTTAAGAATTCAATGAGCGCGATATTTATTTATATATAAAATTAGACATTAAATGTTTAAACGAACAGCGAGTAAACGTACATTCATTCATATATGTACATGAATGAAAATACAAACCAATAAATCAATCAAATTTGACGAAACTCTAACACTACATTTCACCACCGTGAGGGGAATTTAAATATTACTGAGAATCAACTTATGACATCGATCGAATAATATTGTCAATTTTTAAGGAACTTAAAAGAAAGAACTTTTTCTTGAGCCGGTATAAAATACTCGCATTTTTTCAACAATAAAAAATAAACTCATGAAATTGATCAACAACCCTACATGCACAAAACTCATGTAGTGTGAGCATCTTTCCCCCTGCCTCTATCTATTCTAGTTAGCGTTGTATGATATTATTGTTTATAAATTTTTGAGTTATTAAAAGTTCAATCGTTGTATTTTTGGCAAAAGGACGCCTGGCCCGATTGAGCGCGCGACTTACGGCAGTCAGACCCGGCTTGGCAGTGAGAGCGGCTTGGCCAATGAAACCCCCCTGTGCGTTCTGCGAGCCGCGTTTTTCTCTCTCCTCCCCGGGCCTGCAAACAACTCACCGTCGTCCCCGGCTCAGGCTGAGGGGTAGGCCACGCGCGGCTGACCCTGCGGCTTAGGTCCACGCTGGCCCCGCGTGCTGAGACCGGTCAGTGAAGGTGGCACGCTGTGGTCTGTGCGGTGGAGAATTCTGAGTGGCGGACGAATCTGATTGGCTAACGCTTGCAAGTGAAGACTGAAATTGAGACTATACTAGCTCTTCGGTGCCCCCCCAGGGGCGTCTTCAATGTCAATGTCAGGGAGATTGTGCTGTCGCTCTAGGTGACTAATTCGTCTCAAAGTTTTTTCCCACTTGTTATAAATTCTATCCAGATAGAGCGTATGCGTGGCAACATCTCTTTCTATCTTTTTTATTTTTGCAAAATTTTGATTAATGGTTGTTCTCAAAGTAGTCAACAACGCATCAGTCTCAGCTTTTGAATAGGAATCAGAAATACTTCGCGCTTTAGTTTTCACAGCCGCGATTGCTAAAGTAATTTCTGATTTTGAATAGGAATCAAGGATGTCTCGCTTTTTATTAATCGCTGTTTTTATAGCAATGTCTTTTGCATTGATTTCCGATCTGAGAGTTTGAGCTAGAGTCTCAACGATAGTGGTCAGCTCCTCTTTCAGCTTTGCTATTTTTGCCAAACCCTCTGCTACTCTCACCCGCAAGTCTTCAATGTTTATTTGATGATGGTGTGCTGACCGTTCCAATGGTTTTAAGCGATCTCTAATCGGTCCGATCTCTGGGATCTTTTCGTCAACGTTAATGTAGCGCCTGTCAAGGAAAGCAAGCGAGTGTGCAGTGGAGCCACTAGTAGATTCACCAGCAAAGTTTATGGACATTTTTGTTTGTTTTTTTGTTTTATTTTAATTTTTAGATTTCAAAAAATTAGGCTACTGTTCTTTTCTCTTTGTTAATCATCACGAACTGATAAGGTTTATTCCACTTCTCAAAGCATAGGTTAACAAATTCTTCCTGCGATACCTTTCGATCAAATGGAGGCTTAGTAAAATGGGCAGGAGCAATCACCTCGTTACTTAACCTCTTCAGTCGGTCTTGCGGTATGGTTGGGAACAAGAGGATCAGATTGCAGTTCCCACGAATAGTTTTATTTGGCAACTCAAACCAGTTTTGGGTAATATAGATTACATTACAGTTGTTGTGTCGACCCCTGGTGAAATAGTTTTCAATTTGCTTCTGGGGCCCTGTCATGCAGTCATCAAAGACAATCAAGTGCTTCCTTCCCTTTTCCAGTTCATCAGGCTGGGGAGAAGTTTAGTTTTAGGATCAATTTGTGGGTCTCCATATGTGAACACTTTAATGTCGTGCCACTTTTCATTATCTGGGATATGGCTAGCATATTCTCTGGCGACAATTTCTGGATCACTTGGCAGCTTGGATTGGTTATTAAAAAACTGAATGATATGCTCCTTTTTAAGTTTGTTCTGTAGACCTGCAATTAACATCTTATACTCATCTTGATACAGAGTGGGTGAGTAGATGTGCAGTGTGTCATAGTCAAGAAATCCTGGTCTCAGAAGCATGTTAAAGATTCTGAATGTCTTCCCTGAGCCTGATTCTCCAACAACAATACATCTGAAATGACTAGGAATTGCCTCGTTATGAGTAAATTTGATTTGGTTCCGAGTCCAATGAGGGTTGAAATCATTTGAAAAATCCATTTTTATACGATAAAAAAATTTTGCATAATTATTTTGCAATCTAACTTTGCAATGTTTGATGTGGGGGTGTGTGTCTTTTTCGGGGGCCTGTGTGTCTTTTTCGGGGGCCTGTGTGTTTTTTTCGGGGGCCTGTGTGTCTTTTTTCGGGGGCCTGTGTCTTTTTCGGGGGCCTGTGTGTCTTTTTTCTATTAGTCTTGTACCCCCACATGTGTTGTACCCCCAGAAAGCACCCGTGAAACTCCTACCTTAGTCATATTTAAAACCGCTGCCTTTTTTAAGATCGGCTCTCATCTTAGCATAAACGGGTGGATCAATGCTATCAGCGCTTGGCGCGAGTGGTTGAACATTTTGTTGAGCATCTGATTTGCTTTGTATAGAGGATTTGGGGGTTTTGGGGTCGCGGGTTTCATTTATAGTGTCCTTGATCTTCTTCGCAGCTGTGACTACACTTCCCGCCGCCTCGGCAGCATTTTTAATATTTTCTTTGTTCTCACTGATGACTTTGAAAATCTTTGCCCCCTGGGCGATCAAATCAGCAATACCGTTACCCGATCGCTCTTTTCTTGGATAATGACCTGCTGGAAAAAGTCCAGATCCTCTTTTAATGAGCTTTAATTCATTCTCATCGTAGTATTTAGGGACGTCTTTTTCAAAGATTAGTGGCATTTTTATGTGAAAAAAAAATTTTTATTGAACCTTGAAAGTAAAAGTTCTCTTGCTCTTTTATCGATGTACTTATTTTCTAGCATTTTATCAAGAATATGAACAAACTCTTTTCTATTCTCATCCTTTAAACCTGTCTTTGCTGCCCCTAGGAGAACAACTAGCCGCTTGTAGACTTCAGACATCCCTGTGCCGGTTTTCCCGGTTTTTGTGGAGCTTCCGGATTGAAATGAATCTTCTGTTGTGGCTGATGTCTCTGGTGATGTCTCTGGTGATGTTTCTGGTGATCTAATGTCTTGCCTTGGTGTGAAAACTCTGTTTGAAATTCGCTGCATTCTTTCTGGTGAGAATTGTTCTAGACGCCTCCAATCTTCTGGTTTTGCCATTTTGTAATTAGCCACTTTAGTTGGATCTGCTATCTCAAGTTGAGCGAGTACATCTTCTGCTGTTAATTTTTGAGGGCTTTGTTGCTGCTGAGGGATCTCTTGTTGCTGAGGGGTCTCTTGTTGCTGAGGTATCTCTTGTTGCTGAGAGAGTTGTTTTTGCTGTTTCAGGTAATTTATGACTTCTAGCTGATCGGGCAGGTCAAACCATTGTTTAAAGTGCTTATACTTTCTAAAGCTGTTTAGGTTTACCCCATTGTCATGTAAAAATTTGAGTATGTCAGGGACTTTAAGGATGTCTATGTCTCTTTGTAAAGCAAAAGTCACCAGATCTTTATAATTTTTTAGCTGTTTCGCAGAAATAGTTTCTTGATTTTTAGTCATGAAGTTGAGCAATACTTGGGTGAAAGCAACTTTCTTTGAGGTGTTTTCTCCGATCCCGGCCGCGCCTTCTTTGATGACTCCAATACTTTCTTTCGTTATCTCAAGATGATAATCCACAGGATCAGTAGAAATATTTTTACGCCAGACACTAACACCAAAGACGAGTTTGCCTTCATATTCTACTGGCCCAAAGAAGTTATCTGTTACTTTCAATTTTTGCTGAGATGTTTCTTGCAAAGCCTGAGATTCTTGTGAGGCCGGTGGAATTTCATTCAGCGTATTCTGAAACTGGCTCTCTTGAATCTCATCAGCAGCTTCCTTAACTGTTTCAATGGATTTCTTTGCTTCGGTGTATCCCGGTTTGTGAAACTCAGTGGCGGCTTGGATAAACTCATTGTAGGACTGCTGCTCTTTGTTAATTAACCCAGTGACTCGTTTTTCAGCTTCTGCAAGCTTCTCTAAGTCAGAGATGTAATGAGAATTTTTTCGCTTCATTTTTTAATTTTAATTTTTAAACAAAAAAAATGAACGATCCTCTGACGCCAGTTTTCTATAAAATCAACAAGCCTATCTTGAGTGATGACAGCACAATCAAAGCAACTCAAGTAAGAGTCCCCAGTCATGAAAATCAGAATAAAACTAATTTGGGCCCTGGTCAAACGCTAACATTCACTTACACTGGGTGTTCATCTCTGGTCAGCGTTCACAGTCTAAGGAGCGGGTTTTACATGACATTCCAATACAAGACTAAAGGTGGTACAAATGCTGCTGGTGCTAATACTGACAAGCATGACGCTGATGTCACACTAATCAGCAACTTCTGGGCCTAAATGTTTAAGGAGTTTAGCGTGTCGAACGGGAGTACAGAGCTGGAGAGAATTGCCAACCTTGGTGTAGTGTATGACACTCATTGTCTCATTGAAAACCCAGATTTTATTCAACTTGGTAGCGGCGCTGGTTTCATCCCTAATGAGGAGAAAGGAGACGTAAATGATTCAGGTTATACAAATAGAAAGGGGAGATATAACTATGCATTGACGGGTGCTGATGATGGCGCAAAGAATCCTCAGTATAGACATGTAGATATATTTGTACCTTTGAGATTCATGAGCGGGTTCTGCAATACTTTTAATCGCCTGACCAGCAACTTTAGCTACACATTTAGGCTTACCAGGGACGATAGCAACAGGAGTGTTTGGACAGGAGCTGAGCATACTAGAATAGAATTAAGCTAGCAGGAGTTGAGCTGTACTTGGAACTCATTGAACCGAAGACAGCACTGAAAGCTGAATATTTGAAGGCTATTGAAAAAGACATTGATGTTGCTTACACAGCTTACATGTGCAGGGATGAACGCAATGAAAGAAGGCAACAGATTTGTATTAAGGAGGGTTCTTGCAGCAACCCAAGGTACATTATTGTCAGTTTGGGAGAACCATTAACTATAAGTCGTTATGAACATGGAAATGTGCGAACAATTCAGCATGAAATCAGTGATAATCTTTACCCAGCAATGCCACAGAATGGAGATTTTGCAACAAACAAAATTAGTAAATTTTACTGCGAGCTGGTTGACTTAGCCGTAAAGGAGAACAACGGAATCGCTATTACGGCATGGCAGTTCAAGACTCTTTTCCCCATTTTCGGTGCAGACGTGTCGGCCAGGCAAATGCCTACTGACAACAGTCCGGTGAATATTGTGACCAATATCGACAGAAGTGAGGCTACACCCGTTGACCTTTTTATCATTTATGCATTTGAGAGGAAAAATAAGCTGAACATGATTAATAATTCTTCGAGTAAAGTTCAAATTTTTTTTTGTAAAAAAATGGAAGCGATTGCTGAAAGACTAAAAAATATTGTGTCGCATTCGAAGGAAAGTATCCCAGTTACAATAACTGGTCGACTTACAGATTCAAGTGGAACTTTTATTGAAAAACTTGAGCAACCCATTCGTCTGGACCCAGAGGCAAACTACCATGTTTATCTTAATGACTTTACTGGCTGGTCAAATGTCCCCAATGTGACAAAAGAATAACATGTTTTATTACAAATGGAAAAAAATTGGAGGCGAAGTGAAAGAATTTCCGGTTAAATTCCCTGCGAGCACACAGAGCGTGGATACTTATAATTACTTTCTGGAGAACGTTTTTACCAAAAGGGGGCATTTTGAAACTCCTGATGCTAGCAAACCCGAGAATAAACTATTTCCTGTTAAATTGTCCTATGATCTCACTGTAATGAGAGTGGTTATGCAAGTTCATAAAGACGCAGAGGTGGAGTTTAAAGATGGCACTTGGTATCGAGAGTTGGGATTTGAAAAGAAAGTTTACAAGGCGGAAACCGCAGCACCACCCACAGCTCCTTCGCCGGGGGCGGTTATGTTGAGACGCCAGCCAGCACGCGGTTTATTCATAGCTGAAAATATCGCGGATATTGTTAAAAGTTTGAACATTTTGATCCGAAGCAATCTCAGTCTGGACTGGGTCTTCAAGGGAAAACGAACAAATATTTTGTACAATATTTCTAACTCTGTTGCTGGTGGACAGATGATTGTTGAAAAACCTAATCCAGTAAAAAGAGTTGTGCTTTGCAACAAAGAAATTAATAAAATATTGCTACAGTTTGAGACAGAGGATGGAGAAGCTGTTGATTTTAACGGTGAAGAGTTCGCAATGACAATTATCATTGAAAGGATGTGAGAGAAAAAAAAATAAATCAAATTAGAGTTGCTTAATAATTTCTGAAAAGTTATAGTAGCTGTCGTAATCTTTAATAATTACTGAGCCATGCAAATAATGCCAGTGAGTCTTAACCGCTTGATTAAGATTAGGGATGGTTGCTTCAATATTAGGCCAGAATTTTTTCATGTAATCTGTACATTCCTTCTTGCATTGGTACTTAGATTTGTAATTGGGTTCATGCGGTTTGTAGTAAGAACTTGGAGAGACGATTGGAAGCATTTTTATTGAAAAATTTATAATTTTTTTTCGGGGTGAGTACCCTGAGTTCATGCTTGAATGTGTTTAAGTTGCTAGAATGAGGCTTAGGTTTAGTGTCTCCGGACGAAAGCTGGAGGTGCATTGAACTCGCTAGGATGTAAAAAATAATGGATTATGGATTATGAAATTTTTTTTCAAATATTTTTAGAGTGATTTTTTTCGATTTCTGTGTGATTAACTAAATTTAAAGAATCTAGATTATGTTGAATGGCTATCCATGAAAGTCAAAGCCTAATTTTAATTTTTTTGTTTAGGCATATTAAATTTAAATAATCTAAATTATGATGGACGTTTGTCCGTGAAAGTTGACCCCCCTAATTTTTACTAACTGTGCGGGCATATTAAATTAAAAAAATTTAGATTATGATGGACGCGAAAATTTCTGTCCTAGAAGCCCCGTCTTGCATTCTACTTTTCTGTCTTATTAGGGACTTTCTAACTGCTTAAGTGTTTTCGGACTGCTTGAGGGGGATTTTCTAAATGGTTGATGGGGATATTCTAACTGCTCATGGAAAGTTTCTTTCTGCTTAGAGGATTTCTTACTGTTAGGACAATTTTTCTATCTTATCGGGGGATTTCTAACTGCTTGAGTGATTTCGGACTGCTCGAGGGGGGTTTTCTAAATGCTCCATGAGTTTTTTAACTGCATGAGGAGTTTTTCTAACTGCCTCAGGTAGATTTTCTAACTGCTTCAAGGGGATTTCTTAAATGCTCCGGAAGATTTTTCAACTGCCTCGGGTAGAATTTTCAACGGATCATGAGATTTTTTTCTGCTTGGGATTTTTTTTCTGGTTGGGGAATTCTCTGTCTGTGGGGGGGTATTTTTTACACGAAGATTTTTCTTCTCTGGGGCTTTTCGGTCTGCTTAGGGGATTTTTAACTGCCCGGGGAAAGTTTCTATTTGATTGGGGGATTTTCTAACTGCTGACGGGGTTTTTACTTTACTGCTGGGGGAAGATTTTTTGACTGCTCTCAAAAATTTTCCAGCTGCTCGTAAAGATTATCTAGCTGGTTGGGAAATTTTTCAAGTGCTCGGCGCAATTGGCTAATTGCTCGGGGAGACTTTCAGTAGATTTTCTGAATACACGGAAGGATATAATGCTTTTAGGGAGACTTTAATTTTGCTGCAGAGATTTTCTAGCAGCTTAGGGAGATTTCCGTTGAGTGATTGATTTACATGAGTGATTTAAAATGCCTGGCTGCGTCCCCCTATAGGCTAGGCGGCGAGCTAACACTTCAGAGGAGATTGTACGAAAAGCAACAGAAGTGCAAAGGGCATCGTAAAATGGAAAAAATTTTTTTTTACCAATAAAAAATGGCCGAAAATGATTCTCTGTATGACCCGCCTATGGCACCAAATATGGCACCAAATATGGCACCAAATATGGCACCAAATATGGCACCTGTAACACCTAGTGCACCCCAGTATTCGAAAAGTCAACAATACCAATCAAATCAGCAATTGAACCAACCCATCGTACCAAATCTCTATCCTACAATCAATACTTTTACCTGCAACTCTCAACAGTTCCGACTTGTAGAGATTCAGAAAATGCGTAATGACATTGAAACCGCCATTATGAAAAACTCTAACAAACTGAAACGCTTCAACAGACAGTGTCAAGCTTTCGAGTATATTAATTTGGTTCTCGGGTCAGTATCAATTCTAAGCGGATCTGCAGCTGCTGTTTCTGCACTTCCCATGATCACCGCACCAATCGCCATTCCACTTGGAATTATTGGGGCCTCGTGTGGTCTCATTTCAGCGGTTACAGGAGCTCTAACTCGAAACAGACGCCAGAAGCTAAAGCATCTGCAGGAAATGCAAGCAAATCAGAAAAGCATCCAGTCTTCTATCACCGGCTACATTTCAAAAGCAATAGAAGACAAGTTCATTTCAGAGGACGAGTTTCAAAGCATTCAAAGACTCTATGAGCAGCTTAGTGAGCAATATGTACGTCTGAATTTGAATAGCATTGATGACATGAGCCAATTGAGAAATGATATCGAAACTGTCTTCAAAAACTATGCAATCAAACACGCTTCGAAGAAAAACGAAAAAAACTAAAAAAAACTAAATAATAAACAGAATTCAAACATTTAAACTTAAATGATTTCCCTGTAGCTTTTTCGAGTCTTAGTCATTGCATATAAAACAGTCATACACAGCTCTCCGCAAATATCGCTGCTAAGCCCCTGCAGAATAAAGTCTGAGCGGTAGATTTTTGGAGGTTCCTTGTTGTTATTTCCGAGTGTCGACCGAGCTTCCATATATTCCCTTAGCTCATCAGGAACAGCCGTCCCATAGCTATCAAAGTAGTAGTACATATGCTTTCTGTTTGGATCAATCACCCAGCAAACCCAGTGAGACCCTGGTTTCTCGGCAGTGTCAAAGTTCATGATGCCACATTCTTTGATGCCAAATTCTTTTTTGGGTTCTTGTGCGTGGTCGGATTCAGGTAATGTATCTTTCATAAAGACACCTCTAAAGATTGGGATTTCTAGTTCTTTTGCCAACTGTTTCTAGAAAAATATTTCACGTCATATTTTTTTGTCATTATTTGTTTATTTAGTCTACGTTTTCAGTCTCCAGTGCCCAAATGGAAGACTCGTAACATTGTCTTGAAAGACAACCCTCTTATTATCTGCCCCTGACAGGCCAATCTTTTTCAGGTTTATGGTAAAAATATTATGGTTCCTAGACTGAATTTTTACAAACTCGTGTGTGGTCTTCTTATTATGTAACAGGGCATCTCTGTAGGCTTCTTCATGCAGAGAGTTTTTAACTACATGCTTTGGAATTCCCTTGGACTTCTTAATGAGAGACCGATCTCCGATTATTTTTCCTGATTCATTGGGGTCAGTGGCTTTGGGGTCAGTGGCTTTGGGGTCAGTGGCTTTGGGGTCAGTGGCTTTGGGGTCCGTGGCTTTGGGGTCAGTGGTTTTGGGGTCGGTGGTTTTGGGGTCGGTGGCTTTGGGGGAGGTGTATTTAACAAAATAGGATTTTGATCTCAAACCAATATACTCGGTAAGTCTTGACTCATTGCCCAACCATAGAGATTGTTGGCGTCTAAATAAACGATATAATTTGAAGGTTTCGTAGGGTCATAAGATTTTAGATATGGATTGTTCGCCTTCCCATATCTGTTCACACAGATTGATATGCCACCTCTTTTGGCTGTGTCTATAAAATTGTACATGTCAATGTCGGTTAGAAGTTCAACATACCAGTCTGGGTTTTCATCCCATTTCATTTTAAGTAGAGATTCCCAGCTGGTGGCAGGTAAACTTACATAATGTGCGGGATCAAGACCATATGCTGTGTACCAGGTGTTTCTGAAGGTTTGAAACACGTCGGCCAAAAGAAAAACATCAGTGTAAAGATAGATCATGTGATATTGAAAAAAGTTTTGGCAGTTGAAATGTTTGTAGACTGCTTGTGCGTGCTCATAGTCTTTGTCAGAAATTCCTGAGTTTGTTAGCTGCGAGAAGAACTTTTCTTTTGGTGGAAGTTCACCTTCAAAGACGTTCTTTTCAAAAGCGTGCGAACCAGTCACATACTCATAAGGGTAGAAGCCTTTCTTTCTGAGTAGCTTGAAAGATACGGGATCTTGGTTTGCTAGCATTTTTGTATAAGTGCATTGCTCATCTGTTAGATTTTTACTTAATGCGTCGTCTAGACTGGCTGCTAGGAACTGATAAGAATCCTTGATTTTAACCAAACCAGAAGAACCACTTAGTGAACCGGACGCCCCCACCTCTTTGATGTTGAGGCATTTAAACTTTTCCTTGTTCTCTGCTATGCAGTCGAGGTGAATGCCCTCTATTTCACCTATTCTTTCAACGATTAGGTGCAGGTCGTATGAGCGAGCGTTATGTAGAAAAATATTTAAATCGTGGATGTTATTTTTTAGCTTTAGGTTGCAGGTGTTGTGTGCGGCACCTCTGAAATTTCCTTGAATGTGTGAATGGTCTCTAACTTTCGGATTCTTTAAACAGTCTTCAAATGGTTTTCTACATATGTAGCAATGGGTTGCCGATTGAAAATTGATCTCATCCTGATCGGTCATATTGATTGGCACAGGTGGGATTGAGCTAAATGTTCTACGTAACTCTAGCATTCTAAATATAAACTGTTTAACACAGTCTTCCCCAAAAAAAAGTGGTTATACTCGATGATATCAGAATTTCCTAGATGTCCAAGATTTCCAATGCAAACGTATGCAACTAAATTTGGGACGTGCTTTTTCTGGGTATCAGGGGTTCTATTTTCGAGAATTGAACATTCAAAGTCGGCAAATACAATAAAGGGAAGTTTCTCCATCTTGTGATAATTTTTAAACCGTAAATACTTCTGGTTACCGAAAGGAAGAGAGCAGTTAGTTGGATGGTCCTCACAGGTGAGTTCATGCTCTGTGAGTTTTGCCTCCCGAGTTTCTTTACGACCACAATAATACTTAAGACACAATCTGCAGATAGATATGGCTTCTTTGTGGCTGGTCGTTTGCTTGTGAATTAGTTTGGAAAGATCTTTAATCCAAACATAATGGGCTTCAGACTGTAGGTTTCCAATTATCAGAAGATCGACATCAGTGCGCCTGGCTGCTTCTTCGTCTAGAATATTCTTGCTGCTCCAAACAATTTCAACTTTCTCTTTGCTTTCATTCCACTCGAATACGGTGATCCTGATTTTGTTATTAAACACTTCTTCTAGTTTTGGGATTTGAGAGACTGCTAAACCTCCTTTCTCAAATAGTATACCTTTGCTGATACACTTGGTAAAATACTCGTCAAAGTACGTCTTATAATGTGAAGTTCTTTCAGGATGGGCTCGATCCTTGTCGTACAATAATGCTGACAAAACCGCCCATAAAGCGCAGCAGTTGTCATAGTTCTTCACGTTGATACACGCCTTTTTATTGGCGAGCTTTGTTGGCAGCTCCAGGTAAGAAGAAGCTTTAAGGGGATCGAATTTGAAAATCATAGCTGAAACTTTTCGAATCCCAGTAACAACCCAACCAGAACCTCTTGATGTAAAGGCGTCAATCTTTTTACTAACTTCTTGTAGAAAAGGGTCTGGTGAATCGGTTGGACTAAAGGGTGAAGCCTTACTGGTCATGTAATATTCAAGATGTTCAGTAGGTTTCGTAGGCATATAAAATTCTAATAAAAACGAGAGCTGAAGCTTGAAGGTTTTGCGTGTTTTAAGTGTGTGATTGATAACTGATTGAATGTCATCTCTAAAGTCATTTATGTCAGGTGTCGTTTCGTAGGATGTTGTTGTGTTGTGTTTGACTGGTATGGTATACTCGATGTAGTGGTCTGTAAAAGTTCTCTTTGCAAATTGAATGTCTTCTTGGCTCATCTCTGACTTAATTTGGTGGATTGTTCTTTCCAGGTCATCCTGTACGTTCCTGCTTATTCTGTGGGTATTTAGGTACATTTTGCCCTGTGAGAGTTTGGTACTTGTTAACTAGGTTGCGGCTCTTCTGTTGGTGTTCAGCTGCTGGGTTTTTTACTGGGGTGTACTGATTTGATGACTGTAGCTGCTTTATTATTTCTAATTGTTTCTCATAGCTGCCTAAGTATCCTGGGTCTGTATTGAACTTTTGCTTACAGAGTTCTTGAAGATGTTTGCTTTTGTCCTGAAATGAAAGATTTTGGCTTTGGGAAAAATAAGAGTTTACAGAATCTTTTGCTGGATTTGCTTTCGGCATGTTTTTTTCTATAAGTTAAAAAAAATTTTGGGTGGTCACCCTTAGCTTTTGCTTGAACTTCTCTGGGCTAATAACTTTTGATTAATTTGAGTATTACTGATCAGATCCCTGCTTTTATCTTTTCACATCCGGAGCATTGTAAATCCTGCTTTATGCAATGTCATTATAGCTTTTATGACGTCGGATTTTGAAATGTTTTCGTTTTCCCAGGGATTAGTATAGCTTTTTGCAGCCTAGTTGGGCTTACAAGCATTGAATTTAATCCAAGATAGCTCAATGCTGGGCAAGATATTTCTGTCTATGGTCCCAAGATGTGCCACAGCAGCAATCAATTTAATCCAATAAGCATCAATTTAATCCATCACCATCTCTCTTCACTACATTATTCCGCTTTATCTTACGTTTTACTGAAGCACTAAACACTAAACACTCAAAATTAACACATAAAGTCGTAACAAGAAACGAAAAAGCAGGAAAGAAAGTTCGATTTCACTAACGGCAGGATCGTGTGCAAAATTCAAAGTTGAAGGCTTGATCTATTGACATTTTCTCCCGCTATGCAACGGCACGAATGGTATCGGCATTTGCCGATACCAACCAGCGCATTTTATAGGGGTGATCACAGCCGTAGCAGCTTCAGCTGGTGATGATAGGCGCAGCTGGAGAGTCTAATGGATCAAACTGATGCTTATTAGATTAAATTGATTGCTGCTGTGGCACAAATTTGGGCCATAGACAGAAAGATCTTGCCCATCGTTGAGCTATCTTGGATTAATTTCAATGCTTGTAAGCCCAAATAGGCTGCAAAAAGCTATATTAGGATTAGTTGCGAAGGTTTCCAATGGGCAGCCTTCACCCGCTTTAATTGTGACTCCCTTTTCTCTGGCGATTTTCTGCATCTCTAACTGGTGAGCCCTGTCATTGCCCGCTTTCACAGCCGTTGCAACACCTCCAGCTACACCACCTGCTGCACTAACTGCACCCGCAATGATTGGAATCAGTGCAGCGAGAGGCAGGATTCCACCTGTCTTTTCATCTGTAATGCTGTGATTGAAATCTTTACAATGGATTTGCTGCTGTAACGGATCGACTTTCACTTTCATACCCTTAATAGTTGCAAAACCTGGTTGTTTAGAGTCGATGATTTTGCTAATTTTATTAACTGTTCTGGTTTCGATCATTTTTTGTACATATTTATTATTTTTTTTAATTTATTTTTTTAATTTATTTCTGTGTCACTTGGAATCACGAGAAGTTCTGCTCTGGCAAACGATCTTGTAGGTGATTTAGGATTAAAGGCTTGAGAAAGAAAATAATATTGGCCGGTTGCTGTTGTAAAGTGCCTGTCTATTTTATGTACATCTAAACTGAAATAGGGGCCAGTTGCTCGTCTCTTGGTGTCCTTTTCTAATTCTCCCGGCAAATACATATAGCGAAGAAACTCTGAGCTAGTGAGAATTTCCGGCGAGTGTACACTGGGCAGTTTAGGGTAGTTGGGGATATTTGGTTTGTGCACAGTGTTTACAATTTCTTTCTTAATAGCCTCGGAGGGTTTTTGTCCGGTTAAGCGCGTTACTTCATTGTTGAGCTGATCAATAACAGTGGGGAGTTGGTCTTTCCATTTGGTGTAGTATTGTCCGCTCTTCAGTTTGAGTTCCTCTGCTGTCTGCTTAGTAAATAGTCGCTTGGCTAAAGTTAGATTGAATCTTTCTACGAAGGCTTGATCTCTGTGAAGCTCTGCACGTCCATATCGCATTCTTGTGTTATTTTTTTGCATAAGCGTTCTCACTGAGCCAAAAAATTCCTTCCCCGGGTCTGTCATGAGTAGCTCTGGGTAGGTTGAGGGTGAATTTTCGTATATGTCTTGCAGAGCGTCTGCTACAGCTTGAGACTGTTTTGTTTTAAGCGGCCTTGCTTCTTTATAACGCGAAGCTTCATCAATGACAGTGAGAGCGTACTTATACCCAGAATCGTTTGGGAGAAACAAAAGATCAGCTTGGTGCGCCTCGTTAGGCTTATAGATGTTGAAGTGGGGTCTTGTAAATTTAACAGGTGGGAAATAGACTTGATAAACAGCCTGTTTAGACAGCCATTTTTCTACGACTTGTTTTGGTTCTTTACTGAGTTCTGTTAATTTGGAGACGGCATTTTTACCAACAAAATAGCCACTGTCATTGTAATAGATTGCCTGTAATTTGTTCTCAGTAATTATTTTTTTAATTTTATTTTAAATAAAAATAAATTTAAAAAATGCCCGACATTCACGGAATAATTGAAAAGCTTCCAAAGCCTAACAGAGGGTGGACAATCCCTGGATATAAGTATTGCGGCCCTTTGAATCCTCTTGAAATTCAATTAGATGCCAACAATGTGCCTAATCCGGGTCATGAGCCTGTGGATGAGCTTGATGAGGTATGTATGGAACATGATATTAAGTACCGCGACTTTCCAAATGAAAAACACTGATGGGACAAAGAGATGCTTAAAAGACTAGACAATATGGGGGCATCGAGTGGGTTTAGAGAAAGTATTGCGCGTAAGTTAGTTAAAGGAATCATTTTTGGAAAGACTAAGCTGGGGCTGGGGGTTGCAACAGAGGTTGGCGGCTGCTTGGGTAGTGAGTCCGCTGGTTTCGTATTGCACGCGCCAAATAAAGAAATGGGAAGACTGCTGAAAGAAATTGGGATTGAGAAGTTAGTCATAGGGAAGTCATAGAGAAGTGAACAATTGAGTTTTATAAACCTCTGTAAAATATTGGCATAAAATACCACAACACAGTATTACGACGGATCGATATCGTCCAGCGGGTTCAGGGAGAGAGAGCAAGTAAAAGCAAGCAAAGCTGGGGCTGGGGGTTCCAGCTGTCGATGGGTTAGGACGTGAGACAATTGTGGACAATTGTGGGTAGGGTTTGTTTTGCAAACACTAAGTAAAGAATTCGATATTTTACTGCGTGATATCTGAATTTAAAAAATGGTTGTCATACCGATTATTATTAATAATAATTATTATTTTTGTTTTTAGAATAAGAACGAAAGCAATAAATATTCATAAACCAAGAAACTAAATGCATGACAATAAAATGCATATGCGAAAATATGTTACTGTATGTGTGTTGTGAAAAAAATGAAATTAGAAAATGAGATTTTAAATTTTAGAGATATGGGATGGCTGGAGAGATTGAGTAAGGGGGCTGAGCACGCACGCAGACGTAAACACGGGGGTAGAGAGAAGAGAGAGAGAGAGAGAGAGAGAGAGAGAGAGAGAGAGAGAGCGATCAGACACAAGAAATTCATTTGACAACAGATATTAATTATAAACTTTAAACTCGTAATATGCTATAAATCTGTACAATTGTTAAATTGATTATTAAATTTAGTTTCTTCCTATCGCCCGGAGTGTAGAAAGTCCAAACAGCTAGGCGTTTGTGTGCTAGGCTCGCTAGCTGGCAGTAAAGGCTTGCTCCGGCCTAGAGCTAGAAAGGCTTATTTTATTTACTAGACTTAGAGCCAGTTACGTAACACTAAACGCACGAAGTGAATGGTAGCGTGAGGGACAAAAGCTGTACGTTATCGATGTACATACATTTACGCTGGGGCAGTGGCAAGCGAGCGAGATATAATAATAGTACAGGAAAAAGAAACCACTGCCCCACATATCTCCCTACGCGGAAAGAAAACGCAGTTTTATTCAAGGGGATTGCGATCGAGGAAAATTCGAAAAATATTTGTGGGAACATTAAAAACAACACGCGAAAAAAAGAATCGAGTCAGGAGAGCAATATTGAGAAAAAATCAATAGCAGTAGCGAGAGAATTACGATTGCCAGCAATTCTGATAAAAAAAAGATTTTAAAGCGAAAAAAATTTTATATCGAATAAAAACGAGCGATATTTTGAGGGAAAATACAAGTACTTTTGAAGACAACAAACTAAGAGCAGCAGTCTTTTTTTTAAAATCGCGGCTAATACGCTTGAAAAGTCTGTCACTATTTTCAACAGTTAATGAATCACAGTTTGTAGCTGATCACTGCGTCTTTAGCTCTTCTCGGATGGCTGCGCATAGCGATCGCCTCGTCACTGTCTGCGCCGGCCGCACCCTCGCTGAGTGCCGGCTGCCCGGCTGAGGCCCCGGTCAGAGGCTGCGGAACCGGCCGGATGTGCGCCAGGTGGCGCATGCACGACTGGCCTTGACGCTGCAGAGTGAACGTGTCGCCCTTGACCGACTCGACCACCCACGGCTTCATCTCGAACGGTGTGTGCAGCTTCGTCTTGTGCTGTCGCCGCAGAACTCGGTCGCCCGGCCGAATGCTGTGCTGCTGGACTCGCTTGGCCCTGTCGAAGCCGGCCTTCATGTCCTCAGTGTAGCGCTTATGGTGGTTCTTGATGTCGTCCAGGGACCAGTTGGCGGGCTGCGACGGCTTGTACGATGGAACCACGTCATTGAAGCGCCGCCCCATCAGGAGTTCAGCCGGTGCTTTGCCAGTTGCTCTGTGCGGTGTCACCCGGAAGGCGAGCAGCCACTCGTCCAGCGCTTCTTTCCAGCTGTGACCTTCGGCGATCGCCGCTCTGACGACTTCGTTCACGGAGCGATTGACGCGTTCGGTGGCTCCATTGGCTTCGGGATGCAGCGGACAGATGAGTCGGTGCTTGACGCCGTACGAGGCCAGGAAGGAGCGGAACTCGTGTGAGCTGAAGGGCGGGCCGTTGTCCGTGATCAGCTCCAGCGGGATTCCGTGTCGAGTGAAGAGCTGTCGCACGTGAGGGATGACGGTCGTTGCTGATGTCGAGTTGACGTAGTTGATTTCGGGGTACTTTGAAAATAGGTCTGTTGTGATGAGTAGCATCTGCCCTTGGATCGGCCCGTAGAAGTCCATTCCTAACAGAAGCCACGCACCGTCCGGGATCTGCGTTGGCCTCAGCGGAGCATGGGAGGTCGCATGCGACGTGGCTTGGCACGGCAGACAGGCTTGAACAAATGCTTCGCAGTCCGCTCGAACTCCTGGCCACCACACCTTGGTCTGCAGCCGCTGGAGTGTCCGCTCGGCACCGAGGTGCCCGGTGTGCGCCAGTGCCAGGACTTGCCGTCGGAGCGCTGAAGGCACGACAATCAGGTCGCCCCCGAGCAAAATTCCGTCGTCTTCTGATAGCTCAGACTCGATCCCTTTGAAGGTGCGCTGGGTGCTGCTGTGCTGGTTCCAGTGCCGCGTCCTGATGGCGGCTATTGCAGCCTGAATGTCCGTGTCGCTTCTGGCTGCCTTTCTGAAGTCATCTACGGACAGGCCACGCGGGACGGCGCCTTCTACCACTGCGTTGACGTTGGCGGCGTCCAGAGTTTCTCCGACCGCGCGGGACAGGTCGGTGGCCATCGGCTGACGGCTCAAAAGGTCCGATGGGTTCGAAGGGCCAGGACGATACTCGAGCTTGAACTGAAGGTGTTGAATCCGGAGTGCCATTCGTTCGATGCGCGGGGGAGGCCGCGAGCCCGGCCGAAAAAGTGGGATCAGCGGCTTGTGATCCGTGACGACTGTAAAATTCTGGCTGCCAGACAGGTAAAAGTCGAACTTGAGGCAGCCGAATTTCGCGGCCAGGGCCTCACGCTCGATTTGTGAGTAGCGCTGCTCGACTGGAGTCAGCGCTCAGCTGGCATAAGCGACAGGCCTGACGGTGCCGTCCGGCTGCTTCTGGCTGAGGATTGCTCCTAGGCCGATCGGTGAAGCGTCGACTACCAGTTCGGTTGGCTGATTGCATTCGAAGAAGGCCAGAGTTTCAGGATTGCTGATGGCGCTTTTCAACGCGTTGAACGCCTCAGTGTGCTCAGCCGTCCACTCCCAGCGCTTAGATTTTTTGGTCAGCTCGCGCAACGGGGCTGCCTGGTCGGCGAAGCTCGGAATAAACTTTGACAGATAGTTTGCGAGACCCAGGAAGGAGCGAGTCTCGGACACGTTGGCTGGCGGGCGAAAATCTTGGACAGCTTTGATTTTCTCGGCTGGCGCTGAAATGCCTTTGGCTGAGAATAAGACGCCGAGGAAGCTGATCGAGCTCTGCGCAAATTTGCATTTTGCCGGGTTGACGGTGAGTCCACAGTCCGACAGTCGTTTGAGGCAGGTATCCAGGCGTTGGTTGTGTTGTTGCATGTTGTCAGCGTAAATGATGACGTCGTCATGGACCCAACGAACCCCGGGAAGGCCGCTGAGAACTCCGGACATGATTCGCTGCAGGATCTCCGAGGCACTCGTAAACCCCATGCTTAGCCGCTTCAGCCACATGAGTCCGAGGGGGGTGCTGAATGTAAACAGATGGCGGCTGTCCTGGTTGACCGGGATTTGATAAAATGCTTTGCAGATGTCCAGTTCGCTGAAAAGCTTCGCCCCGGCCATCTCGTCCGTAACTTCGTCCAGAGTGGGAATAGCTTGCTTTTCTGGGATCTTGACTTACTTGACTTAGCTGCAGGGAGGTCCCAGAGGGGACGCAGCGGGAAGGCGCAACCGCCCATTCCGCTAACCCCTGGACGACCGACGCGCCGTTATGGACGAATGGTTGGCGTCGCCCAGGGGGGTCCCTCGGTGTCGCCGGCAGCTACGAGGGGTGCTGAATGTACTCGTATGTTGCTCCCTGGAATTGGGAGTTCAGCCCTGCGGGTTGCCCGGAGGAAGCGCATGAGCTGGTTAAAATTTTCGGGTTTGCACGCATCATAGATAGAAGTGTGTGGCCCGAGGAATTTAAGTCTGGCCCGCGTGAAGGCGGGGCAGATGCTGACGAAGTGTTCAGCTGACTCGTCACCCGAGTTGCAGAAGCTGCAGGTGGCGCTAGGAATGCTGCCCTGCAGGTATTGGTGCCTGGAGAAGCAACCATGGCCTGAGAGGGTCATAGTGGCAGCCCGGATGTCCCTCCGCGAAACCGGAGGAGGAGGTTCCGGAGCTGGCGAGAGGGCTGTGGAACAGCACCTCTAGATTGCCTGCAAGTGATGCAGTTCGCCCAGAGCGAGTAGTGCTGGGTCTTGACCCACGTTTTGATCCGTGAGTTGATGACACAGGAGGGGGTCGGGACGAGGGGCTCAGGCCCAATGCAGGATCCAGATGAGCCGGCTTTTGCAAGCGCATCAGCGAGCTCATTTCCCCGGAAACCTTCGTGTCCCGGCACCCACTTAAGAGTGATTTTGTTGGATGAGCCCAACATGTTGAGGTGCTTGACACAGTCCAGGACTGTTGCTGAGCTGACACTGCAGCTGCAGATGGCGTGCAGTGCAGCTTGGCTGTCAGAGTGGAAAATGATGTCCTTGCCAGCAACGCCAGAGGCGAGAAGCTCTGCTGAGCACGAGCTAATAGCTAGGACTTCATTTTGAAAGACACTGGAGCTGGTTCCAGTGTACTGGGCGTGGGTGGCGATGACCCGCCCATTGAGAATAATGCAGACACCGAAACCGGTGTTAGCTGACTGCTTGGAACCGTCAGTATAACAGTGGATCTCTCCAGGGTTCCAATTGTCACTAATGGAGTCACGCGAGTCGATGGCTACCGAGTAGCGTTGTCTCACGTTGAGCGTTGAAGCGATGCTGTCCGTGAGGACTTGGTAAGCTTCGCATTCACTGAGGATGTTGAGGCACATATCGCTGTGTGGGACCAGGTTCCACTTAGCTGGTGCTCTCATATAGCGGAAGTTTATACCGGCGTCAAGGAGCCGCCGGGTTGCTCTAGCCGCCTCCCCTTTAATAAAAAGGTCGAGGGGGGGCAGGTCGAGAAATGCTCCCATACCAGCAAAAGGTGTGGATCTGGTAGCATTGCAGATCAGCCGACACGCTCGTCCTTGGATTGTGTTGAGCCTATCTGCATGGCTTTTAATCTGGGTAGCACTTACCCAGACTAAGGAGGCGTAGGTAATGGCGGGTCTAACCACAGAGGTATAGATCCACCACAAACGCTTTGGGGACAGTCCCCAGGTGGTGCCAAGCGCCCGGCGAAGCTGGGCTAGAATTGCAGAGGCGCGTTTGGCTTTAGCCTTCACATGGCTAGACCAGTTAAGCCTATGGTCGAGAGTTACCCCGAGGCACCGGGTCTGCTTTGCGAAGGCAATGTCTCTGCCGTAGAGCTGCAGAGGCTTAATGTTCCAGCGGGTTTTGCTGGTAAACATGATAGCGACAGTCTTTGGCTCAGAGAGCTTAAGACCATTGCTGCGGGCCCAGGTTTCTGCTCTGCGAAGAAAGGTTTGCATGAGATCCCTGAGAGTGCTGGGCGAGGGTCCTGCCACGATAGCAGTAACGTCGTCCGCATAGCCGACTTTGAAGACGGGATCTGGTCCAGGGCTCCTGAGTAGAGCGTCGATGACCATGTTCCAAAGAGTTGGAGTGAGGACGCCGCCTTGTGGGCCTCCTTTACAAACTCTGGTAGTGGCAGTGTGCCCAAGAAGGTGGGCAGTGACCGTACGGTTGGAGATCATATACATGATCCAACGTATGATGGTAGAGTGGGTATTGCGATCGCGAAGGGCACTCTGAAATGCATCAAAAATAACATTATCAAAGGCCCCCTCTATGTCGAGGAATAAGCCGAGAGCATAGCCGTTGCCCAGCACGGCTTTCTCTAGCTTTTCAACAATCGCATGGAGTGCGCTGTCAGTGGACCTTCCGGGGCGGAAGGCGTGCTGATTGTTACTGAGAGGCATGGCTGTTAGCTCGCAAGCCAGCAGTCGCCAATGTACGAGCCTCTCAGTCAGCTTTAACAGAAACGAGGTTAAGCTGATGGGCCTGAAGGCCTTAACGCTCTGATAGTCGCCTTTTCCCGGTTTGGGAATAAAGACAACACGAGCGTTAGTCCAACTTTTGGGAATGTACCCTAGCTGGATTGTGGCCCGCAATATGTTGCAGGTGATTCTCAGAAACCTGGGGATCTTGGCTGCCTCGCGCAAAAGGACAGGGTAGATACCGTCAGGCCCTGGGGATTTGAAAGGCTTGAAGGTTTTGACTGCCTTAGCAATCAGTTCCTCATTAATAAAGCTCGCAGCCAGGTTGGATCCTTCCAGCGAATGGTTGGGTTCCGTGCCAGCTGTGGGAACCTCGGGAAAAAAGCTGCCCAGCATTTGCTGCAGCACTTCCTGAGGTTCGTTGGTGAGAGAGCCATCATCTTTTTTGATCATGGCTAGTTTGGACATTTTGTCCATAGTAAGGGCCTTGACCAGCCTAGAGGTGGGCCGGTCTTTGTCCAGCTCGTCGCAGAATTGGCGCCACTTACTATCCTTGGCCCTACGGATTTCACACTTGAAATGTCGCGAGGCCTGTCGGAAGAGATCCATGTCGTCAGGGTTACCCGACTTCATGGCACGGCGATGAAGACTTTTGGCCTTTTGCCGGAGTTTTCCCAGTTCCGGGTTCCACCACGGAGCTGAGGTTTTGCCTTTGTAGGCCCGAATGGGGCAGGACGCTTCGTAGGCCGCAGTGATGCAGCCCGAAAGCGTCTCAGCCGCGTGATCGACACCCTCGCAACTCTTAATCGGATCGTTATCCATGAGTTCCTGAAGGTGAGAATCAAGGGTAGCCGTGAAGGCTGCCCAGTCAGTGTTACGGATGTTGCGTCTCCAAGTTATTGGAGATGGTCGCTTAGTGTCCGTAATGTTGAAGGCTATAAAGAGATGGTCAGAGAAGGATGGCTCATCGGTCCAGACCCTCCACTCCGTAATCCTGTCAAAAAGTTTAGGAGAGGTAAGGGTGGCATCGAGAACCTCCGTCCATCTGCCATTGTTAAAAGTAGGTGTGCTTCCGCGGTTGCAGAGCATAAGGTTGGTGCCGGAGATAAGAGCAAGAAGCTCTTCCCCTCTGGTGTTAGTATCCTTTCTGCCCCAGTGCTGATGGTGGGCGTTAAGGTCTCCGCCCACCAGGAGATCAGCATTCTGGTTCTCGCAGTATTGCGCAAGGCGCAGTAAGCTCTCTGGAGCTGGGTCTCCGTTGCCAGGAATATAAATAGAGGCGATGAAGCACTGGCGAGGAGATAGGTAGTTGGATTGGATGACACAGAGGTCCCCATCCGAAAGATCAGTCCTCAGCCAAGCCTGAAGATGGCTGGCAGCAAGGATGGCCGCACGCGGGCGGCTGTTCCCCGGGCCACACACATAAAAATCACAGTAGCCAGAAGGGATATTGGTTAACTTACCATTGTAAATCCAGGGCTCCTGGATCAGGATGAAACCTGGTTGATACAGTTTTGCAATCTTCATCAGATTAACTGATGCTGATACGCAATGCTGTAAATTTATTTGTACACAATAGGTCGCTCCTTTGGCGTTGCGGAGCTTATCCATACTGTACTAAATGCAAAAACTGGCTGTTTTCCCGTGACCTTTAAGGGGATCGTAAAAGATCGTCCTCATCCCAGGTCGACGGGAGATGGCTGGGAGAGGGGAGTCGATCCACGTCCATGGCCTCCTCCTCCTCCCCGGCTTCACCGGCAGACTCCACAGACTCCGAGGTCAGGGTGGAGAGGGTATCTCCATCTGAATCGTCGTCTGCAGACCCCACCAGAGTCGCCGAAGAGGGCTCGGAGTCCGAAGTCGTGGTCTCCTCCGCAACTCCTTCTCCAGATGGAGAGTTTTCCTGCTCCTGGGGTTTGGCCGAAGCCTCTTCCTCAGTCGCAGAGCTCTCGCCTGTAGTAGGGTCGGGCTCAGTGACAGCCTTGGGATCGGCTTGCGCCTGGGGTTTGGCCGAAACCTCCTCCTCGGTCGCAGAGCTCTCGCCAGTTGGGTCGGGCACAGTGGCAGCCTTGGGATCAGCTTGCGCCTTTCCTTTGGCTTTGGGCTGTGCCTTCCCGCCGCTGGAGACACCAGGGTTGGCCTTCGCCTTCCCTTTGGCAGTTTTGCCTCGGCGAAGCCTGAGCTTCAAAGCACCCAGCTGAAAAAGAGAGTCGCTGGGGTACTTTTTTGTCCAGGCCTCAGACAGACCGAGGACAACCGTATTTCCCGCGTCGCCCCTACGAACTTTCGGATGATAAATCAGTCCGCTCGCAGGGAGTTCGGGGTTCAGGCGCAGTAGGACCTTCCGGATTACATCCGGTCCCGCTGCGGTGCTCTTCGCAGGGACGAACACCAAGTAGGGTGTTGTCTTTGGACGTTGACCCTCCCGCGAGAAAAGGGGGCGGCCGAGATCAGCGTCCAAGGAAATCGCCGGCAACCGTTGGAGCAGCTGCCGGGCGTCTTCCTCACTGCTCGGAGCAATGAAAATGGTTGGTCCTCGAAGGACCATGCGCTCGATGCCGATGGAGATACCCTCCTCGACAGTCAGCTCAATGAGGAGAGAGTCAATGGCGCACCAGACCTCTTGAAGCTGATCTGTGGACCAGTCCCGGTCGCGACACTGAACGATCACTCCCGGGATCTTGCCCTTGGCTTTTGCTGCGAATGTCGCCCCTGTTGGGGCTTCCCCGCTAGCTTGGGCCATAGTTTGCGCCGTGGCTTGGGCCTCAGCCGCCACGGCAGCCTCCCCAGAGGGCGCCGCCGCAGCACTGCTGGGGCCTTCACCAGCCTGCCCGTCAGGTTGCTTTGAGGAGCTGCTTGCTTCAGCACCCTTGGCGGGCGCCGCCGCTTGAGCCCTCTCGGCTTCCTTTTTGGCCTGCTTTTTGGCGCGTTGTTTGGCGCGTTTGCGCTCAAGCCGGGCTTTCTGAGCCTCGTCGGATCTGCCAGTTTTGGCCGGTCCTTTTGGCTCATTGCCCATGGGTCCCTTGGATCCACCAGCGGAGCTGGCAGGTCGCTTTGGACCCTCCGGATGGTTTCGGCGTTGGTTGGATCTGCCAGCAGAGCCGGCCGGTCCTTCCTTCGCCACGGTAGAGGATTCAGTCAGTTGGGATCTGCCAGCTAAGCCGGCCGGTCCCTCAGACTGAGGTTGGAGTTTGGAAGGGTCTCCGTCCCTAGAATTTTGGTTTTTATCCATAATCGGCTCGAAGGCCATGAGTAAAAATAGGTGGTCTTCCCCGAAGGGCAAGGTACCCGCCCGGCCGATTCACCAAAAACCGGGCAGTAGACCGAGGAGAAACCCTCAAGGCTGGCCCGACACCAAGAGGGGGAACCGCTAGCGACCAGAATACTCCCTGGCCAAAAGCCCATCAGCGCGGTAAACACTGGGGCATGTTAGAGGGCGCGTTTAAGCCTCGCCAAAGCCCGTGGACTGGCCACGTACCCTGCTAGCCATGGGGGCTAGCCATGGTTTTAGGGTAGAACCCGGCCCCAGCTTCCTCAGAGAGGTACCTGGGTACCCAAGGCCTGGGTAAGCGAGCCAGGGATGAAACCCTGTACCCAAATTTATATACCGGCTGGGTGGTGCCGGCGCCAGAGCCCAAGCAGTTTGGTTGGCCTAGGGCCAGCCTTAACGCTCGCGGGACGAGAACCCTTGGGTTGACTTGCAAAGCGGGGGTGGCGTTTTGTGGCTGCCAGTGGCAGAAATAGTGCGCGCAAATCACCACCTTGCCATGTCTGCCAAAAAGAAGGAGGCAGGTGCTGAGCATCGCAGATCGTAGCCCGTGGGCCTAATCTGACTCATACACAGCTAGCGTTCCGCAATGCCCGTGCGAGCTTTTCTGGGATCACATACTTGTTGAGATCTCGAAGGTCCTGGCAAATTCTCACTCCACCGGCCGACTTGGGCACGACAACCATGCGGGACACCCACGGTGTGGGCCCGGTGACCGGTTCGATGACGTCTAGATCCAACAAGCCCTGCAGCTCTTTTTCCACCGCAGACTTGAGGTGCACAGGGACCCGGGCGGGCGGGTGGCAGACAGGAATGGCATCTTCTTGGAGTCGCACCGATATATCAACGCCTTTGACGCAGCCGAGTCCTGCGAACACCTGCTTGTGCTTCTGTAAGACGGCCCTTAGCTGAGGATCATCTGGAAGGATCGCTTCGACAGCGCTGATATCGTCAATCTGCTCCGGCCGACGGATCTCGAGCAGACCGAGCTCGAAAGCGGTCTGGCGCCCGAGTAGTGTGGCACCCCGTCCTTCCATGACGTAGAACAGTGAGTTACAAGACTTCTTACCCGCGCTGATTTGAAGGCGCGACATGCCCTTGATGCTAAGCGGAGCGGCTGTTCCGTACGCCTTGATGACGCGGTTGCTTTGAAGCAGACGGGCTCCTTTAAATTTGCTGAATGTCTCGTCGCTCATTATGTTGCAGCTCGCCCCGCTGTCCACCATTATGTCGAGTGGCTCGCCTTCCACTAGAACCCGTACAGTCACGTCATTGGGGTACTGCACCTTGTCGGCTGCTAGAGTGAAGACGTCCTCGGTAGCTTTGTCATCGGTGTACAGGATTTGAGCTGCTTCAGCCGACACGGAGTTCACTTTCGACTGTCGAGCAGCACCTGTGTTGCCACGGCGGCACGCCTTTGCCAGGTGATTGGGCTTACCGCAGTTGCTGCACGTTTTTCCTCTCGCGGCATCGCAGTTGGTGTGCCCGAACTCGCCGCATCTGTAGCAAGTGGCAGATCGGCTTGCTGAATGCTGAGGCCGATCCTGTTGGCTTCTGCTGGCGTACTGGGGCCGCCGGTGCGTGACGCTCTGCTTGTTGACAGCGGCGATGGTCGAGTTTTTCGACTGTTCAATGACGGCTGCCTGCGCTTCAGAAGCTTCGTGGGCCCTGGCGCACTTGAGAGCGTCCTCGAGCGAGATGTCCGACTCCCGCAGCAGGCGACGGCGAAGTGAATCTGACAGACAGGTGGCGACCAGCTGGTCACGGATGATGGAGTTACGAAGTCCCTCGAAGTCGCATGTCTCGGCTGATGCTTTCATCCGGGCGTACCAGCTGTCGATGGTCTCTCCTGGCTGCTGAGTGCACTGCCTGAACTGGTATCTGGCAAACACCAGGTTCTTGCGCTCCTTGAAGTAATTGTCCAGATGCTCGAGGAGGTGTGCCAGAGACTTTTCTGTCTTCTTGTCTTTGGCTTGCACTTCTCTGACGATTTCGGCCAGCTCTCTTCCGCCTGTGTAGCTAAGAAGTTTGCACTTTTGTACTTCTTCGGTAATGCCGGAGGCTGCGATAAAATCCTCAAGTCTGCTCGACCATGCTTTCCACTGTTTACTGGAATTCTGAATGTCGTTTGACGGATTGAATGGCTCGGGCGGTGGCAGTGAAATAAAGTTTGCCATTGCGCGCTTGATTGTCCGATAGCTTGCGACGCCAATGTAGAAAGTCCAAACAGCTAGGCGTTTGTGTGCTAGGCTCGCTAGCTGGCAGTAAAGGCTTGCTCCGGCCTAGAGCTAGAAAGGCTTATTTTATTTACTAGACTTAGAGCCAGTTACGTAACACTAAACGCACGAAGTGAATGGTAGCGTGAGGGACAAAAGCTGTACGTTATCGATGTACATACATTTACGCTGGGGCAGTGGCAAGCGAGCGAGATATAATAATAGTACAGGAAAAAGAAACCACTGCCCCACACGGAGTATAGCATAATTAGTTGGAAGTTCGTGCACAATGCAGTTGGGGTGTTCTGCCCGACACTCTGGACAACGGAGAATGCCAGGAACCCCAGCTGCCAGTTGAATGCCTTCGAGACACTCGGCGCAGAAGGTATGGCCGCACCCCAGTATTTTTGGCTGGCTATACTCTCGAAGACAAACAGCGCACGAAAATTCTTTTTCTTCTTTCTTTTTGCCATATTTTATTGAAAAATCCAACTCCTTCAGGATATAATTTCGGAGTTTTAGAACCTCCTGTAATATTCGTTTGTTAGTAAAAATTTTTGTTAGGTTGTTGTTATATTGAGCATAAAGTAGTAATGCGCTTGTGTATTAATAAGCAAAACAGTGGTTCAGTTTCTTACCTGAATAGCATTGAAAAACGCTACATTAGCTTTTAACGATGTATTTATATTCCAGTTTTTATAAATATCTTCCAGGTTAATATTTCTAAAATCGCCTATTTTTTGTAAATTATTGACTTTTTCTTCCGTGTCTTCAAGTCTTTTCTTTAATTCATTTAGGCGTTTCTTTTCAGTTGCAAGGGAAGGCATGGGCGTAGCTTTGATATGTGGGTCTCATAAGCTTTTATAGAGTAGCCGTAGACGCGCGCACACACACTAAAACTGCTGCAAGAACGTTCTAGGACTGGCCACTCATGAAGCGTCTGTTTTACGAGTAGCCCACAGCTCAAAACTTTACCTACTTGCTTGGTGAATAGCTTGGCTGCGTCAAGGCCAGGAAGTAGGAAAAAGTTGACCAGGAAAACCTCCTCTAGCAATTAGAAAATCTTCCCAAGCAGACAGAAAATACCCTTCGAGCAGTCAGATATCGCCTAAGTAGTTAAAAAGTCCTCCTCGAGCAGTTAGAAAATCTTCCCAAGCAAGCAGAAAATCTCGCCCAGCATTTAGAAAGACCCTTAGAGCAGTCAAAAATCCCCCAAAAAGTAAAAAAGTCCAGTTCGGGAAGTCAGAAATCCTCAAATCAGGTAGAAAATATTCCGGAGCTGTTAGAAATCCCCTAAGCAGACGAAAAATTTCCCGGGCAGTAAAAAATCTCCCAGATCAGTCAGCTACCTAGCAGTTAAAAAATCCCCCTGCGGCATTAAAAAAATCCCCAAGTCAACCAAAAAATTCCCCGAGCAGAAAAAAATCGCCCAAGCAGTTAGGAAATTCCCCTTGCGGCAGTCTCAGAAATCCACCAATCTGATAGAAAATCACACCGAGCAGTTATAAAATCTGCTTGAGCAGACATAAAATCCCCGAAGCAGACAGAAAATCTCACTGAGCAATCAGGGAATCTTCCCAAAAAGTTTGACAATACTTTTAAAGTAGTCAGGAATCTCCTAAGCAGTGATAAAGTCCCTTTCAAACTTTTAGAAATCCCCACTCACCTAGAAAATTTCCCTGAGCAGTAAGAAATCGAAGAGGTAGAACATCTCACCAGGCAGACGGAAAATGTCCCTCCCGAGCATTTAGAAAATTTTCTTCGAGCAGTCAGAAATTCCCAAGTAGACAGAAAAGTTCCCTAGCAGTTAGAAAATCTCCCAAGCAGTTAAAAAGAATTTGCGAGTAGTCAAAACTCCCTGAGAAGTTAAAAATCCCCCAAGCAGTTAGAAATTCCCCTTGAAGCAGTCTCAGAAATCCAGCAATCATAAAGAAAATCACACGCGAGCAGTTACAAAGTCTCCCTGAGCCGATAGAAATCCCCCAAGCAGACAGGAAATCTCCCCAAACAATTCGAAAATCTTCCCAAGCAGTGTGACAATAGCCTTTGAGCAGTAAAAAATCTCCCAAGCAGTTAGAAAGTGCCGTTCAAGCTGTTAAAAATCCCCAGTCACAAAGATAATTTCCCGAAATCTTCCAAGCCGAAAAATCTCACCCGAGTAAGGTCGAAAATCCACTAAGCTGACAGAAAAACCTTCACGAGCATTTAGAAAGTGCTCTTTGATCAGTCGCAAATTCTCCCAGCTGTTCAAAAGTCCCATTCGAGCAGTAAGAAATCTCCCAATCAGATGAAAAATTCTCAGAGCAGTTACAAATCTCCCCGAGCAGTAAGAATATCTCCTTAAACAGTTGGAAAACTTCCGAACAGTAAGAAAATAGCTTCGAGCAGTTAGATATCCCCTGATTAGATAGAAAATTACCCCAAGCAGTTACAAATCCACAAAGCCGACAAAAAAGTTCCCCAAACAGTTAAAAAAATCTGGGAAACCTCCCAGCAGTCAGAAATCCCCGCAATCTCCCTATCCCGATCGATAGAAATCTCCCTAAACAGATTAAAAATCATCAAAGCAGACAGAAAATCCCCCGGGCCATTTAGAAAATCGAGGTCCGAAAACAACCAAGCAGTTAGAAATCCCCTAATCAGATAGAAAAGTTCATCGAGCAGTTAGAAAATCTCTTTCAAGCAGTTAGAAAGTCTCCCTGAGCAGTTAAGAAAATCCCCAAGCAGACAAAAAATCTCCCTGAGCAGTTAGAAAATCTCCTTCAAGCAGTTGGAAACCTCCCAGCAGTCAGAAATCCCCGGAATCAGATAAAAATCTCCCGAAACAGACAAAAAATCCTCAAAGCAGACAGAAAAATCTCCCGAGCATTTAAAAACTCCTTTTTTGTGAAAAGTCGCAAATCCCGTAATCAAAAAGAAACTTCCCTGAGCAGTCTGAAATCCCCCAAAAAGTTAGAAAATCCCTTTTGAGAAGTCGGAAATTCGCCAATCAAATAGAAACTTCCCTCGAGCAGTCTGAAATCCTTAAAGTAGTTTAGAAAATTTTCCCAAGCAATTAAAAAGTCCCCTTCGGGCAGTTAGAAATCCCCCAAGCATACAGCAAATTTCCCTGAGCAGTCTGAAACCCCCAAGCAGACAAAAAATCTCTTTCGAGCAGTTAGAAATCCCCCCAGCAGTTGGAAATTCCCCTTCGGGCCGTTAGAAATCCACAATCAGATAGAAAATGTCCCCAAACAGTTATAAATCTCCCAAGCAGACAGAAAAGCTCCCCGAGCATGTAGAAAATCCCCATAAGAAGGCAGAAAATACCAATCGAGCAGTCGAGAAATCTCCTAGCAGTAAAAAAGTTCCCTTGGAAGTACTTAGAAATCTTCAAATCAGATAGAAAATTTTCCCGAGCACTTCGACATCCCCTCATCAGTTGGAAAATTTCCCCGAGAAGTTTGAAATCCCCCAATCAGACAGACAATCTCCCCGGGCATTCAGAAAATACCCTTCTAGCGGTTGGAAAAACTTCCCGATGCAATAAGAAAACCTCCTTGAGCAGTAAAAAAGTCTCCCAGAACGTTTAAAAAATCCCATTGGAGCAGTCAGAAATCCAAAAGCAGTTAGAAAGTCTCCCAGCACCTTAACAGTCAGAAAATATGTAAGAGTCGTTAGAAAATCTCCCAAGCACTTTGCAATCCCCATGAGCATCGAGGAAATCCCTAAAAGTTTAGAAAATTGTTCCCGAGCTTGTAGGAAAATCACTACAGCAGATAAAAATCCTGCGAGCAGGTAGGAAGTCGCTATTAAAACGCCTTATCAAAGATACATGCGCTTTAAGAAAATTAAGCTAATCACAATTTAAGATTTGGCAGGCTATCAGACTTACCGATTAGTATCGTGCTCGACGAAGACCTCTTAAACAGCTTTTGCTTCTTTGAAAAGTTTTCTCAATCTAACAGGGCTACAAAAGCTAACATTCTTTACTTACTGACTCGAGACATGATTGTCAAATTCACTGCAGAACGGCCCACGGCTACTTAAATAAAAATATTTCGCTCAAGCATCCACACTTTTAAGCCAATTTATTCAATGTTGGCTCTCCAGCTGGGCGAGAAATAATCAATCGCTAATAAAACGTACACAGATCGCTTGAGCAGTTTTTCTCTTGCCCTTGTGCACAACCATTAAGCTAGGGCTGGGGCAGTGTACTCTAGCTGGTGAGAAAATTTATATTCTCTTCTTACCGGAGCGACAATTTAGGTAAACCTGGAGCAGTGTACTCCAGCTTTATGACGCAACCTTTTCAAATAAAAAATTAGACACTGCAGAGTTTAAGAATTATTGGCCCGCGAATTTTAACTGAGCACAAAACTTTATGACGCAAATGATGGGGACGCACTTTGTCGCTCGCCTGACAGATTGGGGGGCGCAGACAGACATTTTAAATCGCTCATGTACTCAAAAGAAATCTCCCTAAGCAGCAAGAAAATCTCTGCAGCAAAATTTAAGTCTGATCTTTCGGCCTGATCTTTGTCGATCCCAAAATCCGAACTGCTAACTATTTTATCCAAATATTCGCATCAAAAATCTAGATCGAATCTGGTGTATTATTATTATCGATTATTATTATTAAATATATTGAAAATTTCAAAAAAATTAAAGAAAACAACAAAGTAAAAGTAATTAATTTGTTCCCCCCCTTTTAGGTAAAAGCAAACCGCTACAATGCATTAAAAAATTCTACTTTTATCAACACCACAAGACTGACACCTGAAAAATAAAAGTCACAAAAAATGAAAATATAATATAATATTGCCAGTTAACGCAAAAGTGTCACTTTTCACATATATTTATATGAGCTGCATCCTGTATGTCTAGCAACGATGCAGGTAGGATATGACGTCGGCTGTTGGCTCGGGTCAGCAATAAATAAATCGATGTTTGTCTCAGGCTGCACACAAGTCTAAAAGCTGATTGATTCCATAGCTGTCGGATACCTATGAGAGGTATCTTAATTACTTAGTCTCACAGTCCCATGCTGCATCTATACACTATGCGCCAAAAAAAACGGATACCCCTTTTAGAAAGCAGCGCTTTGGAAAATTTTTCAACCACATGGTCACATGACTAACAAAGTAAATAACAAAGCGAGAGAGGGAGGAACCGACGGAGAAGTGAAAATCATCTCGGCCAGTCACCCCACCACCCACCCACCCCATCCACCAAAAGCCAGCCCGCCACAAATTAAAGTGTGCAAATTGAGACAGGGCAAGAGGGTATCCGTTTTTTCTGGCGCATAGTGTAGTTGGAACCGTACTAAGGAGTTCACTAACTGCTGAACATATTTTAGTTAGTACCGATCATACACTCGCAATTTGAGTCAATTGCAAAAAGACTTCATTTAAAATTGTGGCTGGTTGGCTGCAGTAAGTAAATATAATTATATATAGTTAATGTGAATTTGTTTGCTTGTTTATTTTGCTACGCGTCAATCTCAAAACAGGTACTGACACAGAAAACCATACACACAGCACTACCGGACTAATAATAATAAAACTAAAAGCTAGGCAAGTAAATGAACATAACAACCAGATAATGGGAGAAAAATGTTGACACTGAATTGCAATAACATATCAAATATATAAAACTCAAAAAAGCGACAAAAATCTGTTGTGACTACACAGGGGCAACTACAGGTACAGGCTAGGTGGGATCTAATTTTTTTGTAACAGTCATCAAATATATAAAATTCTAAAGAAGCGACAAAATCATTTGTGACTGCACAGGTGCAATTACAGGTACAGGCTAGGTGTGATCTAATTTTTTTGTAACAGTCATCAAATATATAAAATTCTAAAGAAGCGACAAAATCATTTGTGACTGCACAGGGGCAACTACAGGTACAGGCTAGGTGTGATCTAATTTTTTTGTAACAGTCATCAAATATATAAAATTCTAAAGAAGCGACAAAATCATTTGTGACTGCACAGGGGCAACTACAGGTACAGGCTAGGTGTGATCTAATTTTTTAGTAACAGAAATGTCCCGACACCACTACTTGCGTTAACTAACAAAAGTAGCACACAACGGTATAAAACGGTCTAAATTTCCTCCTCTAGAATGTCCATGTATGAGCCGCCGCCGCCGCCTCCGCTACCTCCGCCGCCGCTCTCATTAACAGCCGCCGGCGCCGCCTCCGCCGCTGCCTCCGCCGGCGCCGCAGGCTCCGCTGCAGCCGCCGCCGACGCCTCCGCTGCAGCCTCCGCCTCCGCTGCTGCCGCCCTTTGTCGGCGTCTTATGCGGCAAGTAGCCATCTTGTGGCCGATGCGGCCACAGTAAAAGCATATTACTGTGGAGAAGGTCGCAATTGTGCGGAGGGGTTCAATCGAACAATACAAAGAAACATGTAAAGGAATAATCAGTTCTAAGGGTAGGCGAAAGCAAACAGAGCTTACTTTGCCGCCGTCCGCGGTAGCCGCCGCCGCCGCCCCCGCCGCCGCTGCCGCCGCCGCCGCCGCCGCCGCCGCCGCCGTTGCCGCTGCCGCCGCCGCCGATGCTGCCGCCGTGGTAATAGATATTGATTACCATTATCGCTGGTATAGACAGTGCTCGGAAGCTCAAAATCGCACACATCGTCCCTTTTAGTAATTCGGCCCTTGAAGTTTGTTGAAACAGTTAGCTCGAATTGGTTCTTGGTGGTATTATACTTTGTCGCAGGCTTGACGAACCCACCAGAAATCTCCACAACATCGCCATTATTTGCTAAAGTGTCGAGTACACTCGCATCGTCGCCCCAAGCGCTGACACGAATACTTGATGACGCGTCAGTAACGACAAACGTTTTCACTTTGCCGCTTCCCGCCTGCTTTGCCTATCAATGAGTAAGGAGGACACAGTTTAGCTATGCATTCCTAAGGAATAACTAACGAAAAAAATAAGCATTGATAGCTACTACGAATAAGCAATACGACAGAAAACACAATGGCGCTAATAATGCAGGCAAATTTAACCAATGTACCCCACAGCGCATTACAACACGAAGAAAAAACTTACTTTGGCTACCTCCGAAACAATTCCCCGGATGACACAGTTCATGGCACCGAGAAAAAGGCTAGCTATGGCGACGATATCCACGCGAATCCTCTTGGCCTGAGTGCTTTCAGTGTTCATTCTTGAAAGGTAAAAATTAAAGGTAATGGGTAAAGAAAAAGATAGAATATATGAATAACTGGGCTTCAATTATTTGTTTTGAAAATTGTCGGCGCAAGTTTGGACGCAGAGCATACATTTATATACTGGCGTAGATAACTTCTATTCAGACACCCCCCTTCTTACCACCCTCCCCAAACAACAGGGTAAAGTACACCCTATAGGTTAATGTACATTTACAGGATTTAGACTAACCCTCAAAAACCATAAATGGAGGCGCTCCTTACTAACCGCGGACCCTCTCACCAACCCATACTGTTCACGCACACAGACCCAGTCATTCTCAATAACCTATCAGAATGGCTCAGCAGTAGGCTACCCAAACTGCAATAACCCTAAGTCCCTATAGGCATAGAAGGACTAAATTACAAAGAAAAGTCTAGCATCAAAAACAGCTTAAGGGCTCAGTCACACTGCCTTCAATTAAGCCGTCAAAACTTTCTGAGAGTCAAATCAAGTACAGAAAAAGATTAGTCTCGTTTGATGATTATTTAGGCATGAGGTCTATTAAGTTAAGACTTACGCCGCCAGAGCCCCCAGACGATTTTTTTAGCCAATAGTAACAATCTTAGAACAAAAAACCCTCAAAATTTCAATCCAGTCTCGCACACACAAATTAAAGCCCAGTTTAGTGCGACTGGACTGCAAGCAAACAAATGACTCATAAGTGACACGAAAACTAAATGTACTCAACACTTCGGCATAGAATGCACAAGTTTAAACCAGTCCTAACTTTAAACATCTTGCCCCGCAAAACAGCCCTACGCACTGAAGTAATGAAATAATACAATTTTTCTGACGCGAAGGTCACATGAAAAAGCGGGACCTTCAATTTACTCGTAAAAAATTCTTCCAGCTGAAATTATTTACAAGTTATGCATCTAAGGACTTCTGGCTTAATTCTACTCAACAATAAGCTATTTTCTCGCGCTAAAGGAAATTCTTAGCTACTTGCTACACTCATTTTATATTATACTGCTCAAGATGATTTTCTTTCCGCCTGGATTTCGTGCAGCTTGCTTTTTCCTTTCATTAATAGTACAGTACAAAAAAATATTTTTCATCACTATTTAATATATATATATTTAATAATCAGTTCAAGTGGTAGACGAAAGCAAACAGAGCTTACTTTGCTGCCGTCCGCCGTAACCGCCGCTGCCGCCGCCGCCGCTGCTGGCATTGTAGTAGATGTTGATAATAACCATACCACTTTTCGCTGGACAGGGACGTAAATCTTTGTAGGAGGGCAGGAAATGCGCGGGTTGTGGGTTTTAGAAATTTAAATTTACAGTAATGTGATATTAAGAAATTAAAATACTTACCTATAATACTTAAAATACTTAATATTTGAATCATAAAAATGTTTCTAAAAATATAGCACCTTAATTATTGAGTTATAAAATGACATAATTATTTAACTATATAATTTAAAAAGCAAATTATTATTGCATTCGACTCAGCGATTACTCAAAGAAGCTGGTTTTTTCTTCAGCATTCATTCGTAATGTCATCATCGTCGTACAAAATTACTACGGAGCTCTACTCCGAATATTATAAAGGAATTATCCCCCCGCAACTCATACCTGCAGCTATAAGAGCACAAGTAAATTTAAGCTGCATTTGATTCAAAGGCTATAAAATTCCTGCTGCCAAATTTTTGCGGAAGCTACTTCATCGCGCAGTAGTCAATCAAACATGGTTAAACATTGGCTATCAAAGGCACGAGACGAAAACTGTCTAACCGAACCCTGCCTCATGGGAGACGAATTCCACTGACACGGAAATCCTTCTTTAAAAAGAGTAGTCAACAATCATGCCTCATGGAATACGAATTCCGCTAAAACGGCAATTCTTATTAAAAAGGAGTAGTCCATCATGCCTCATGAGACGAATTCACTAAAAGCGCAATACTTCTTAACAAAGAAAGAGTAGTCAGGCAACTAAACATTCGTGTCAGTCTTTGCACTCATTTAATTCGCAATGCAACGAACAACCGGGCCATTGGACGCACTCCAAGACTAAGACGCCCTCCTTAGGGAGCTTAAAACTGTATTGGCACGGTGGTCACTTATATTCTGGTACTGATGGGGTGAGGCCTGACAATAAATTGCCCTGTTTCAGTTATTAAAGATCCATCCATAAGGACGAAAAAATCTTGGATTTTCAAAAAATGGATATTGAATCAACTATTAACTTGCATAACTGGACAATCCCACCCAACAGATTTGCAGACTAAATACTTTGCTCCCCGTTTAAGATGCGCCCTACAGCCTAGTTGCTCGTTGCATTGCAGCTAATAGCAAATGTATCTGAGGTGCAGGTACTTTCCCAAAGTGAGCCACACGTACGCTACTTTAGTTTTCCACAAATTTATTCCTGCAGCCGGGATATGGGAGTCCCTAAATCATGCTATTTTGTCTACTGTGCGCGTGCATAAAAGCATTAGTGCTTGGGAGGACCATGCGTTTGGGAAGAAAGTCTTTCAAATACTAACGCTGCGCTACTTAGACAGGGCTAGTTACCGGCACAAGTCCACTTTAACGCTATACATGCCTAGTAGATACACTCAAAATGGCAAAATTCTTGCACCTCAAATACAAATCCTGTTAGCAAAGTGTAGCTTCCACGTCTGTCTTAAACTGGGCCGCGCCTACATTTGCTGCATTCGTAAAAAATCGTCAATATACGCCAAAAGCAAATAACAGCTTATCTTGAGATTATGACTGCTTTGGTTCGCCGTAATTCATTGAGCTACAGGCACCACCGGTATGCGGATCAAATGAGGCGTTGTCAGCTGACGCCACTGACATCCCGGACCGCTCATCTTCTTGCACACTTAGCATGAATGATGACTCCGCAGGCGGCGCAGCCTCCGGATGCAGGTCACCGACGAACTGTGAAAGTTTGTACACGGTGGAGTAAAAAGTTTGATTGTCAAATGTGACTCCTGGATTTTTTGCAGCTTGCTTTCTTATTTCCTTAATAGTAAAGTAGTCAATATTTTATCACTATTTAATATTTACTTACGTACCCTATTACAAGATTTTATACGTTATCAGGTGTTTCTCTACCTGATTCTAACTTCTCTACATGAAATGCCACTGTTGAAAATCAGAACTGCAAAACTGCTAAGAGTCAGAAACTTACATCACTGATCAACAATCGAATTTACTGGCTGGACAAAACCTCCGGGTACACAATGTTCCTCGTCTTGTTCCCAGTGATCAGGACTCGTACATTAGAAGCGTCTCTCGCTCGGGATAGCGCGGTATAGAGCTGACCATGCGCAAAGCAGCCTTGCGACAGATCGACACCAACGGTCTCCAGAGACTGGCCCTGAGCCTTGTGAATGGTCCAGCAAAAGCTCGGCCTCACTGGAAACTGCAACCGCTTAAAGCACACTGGCAGGTCCGCGTTGTTTGGCTGCAGCGGGATTCTGGGCAGCAGAACCTCGTCGCCCAGAAACTGGCCTGCAGCCACCTTGCAGCGCAGCACGTTATCGCCCAGTGCCACTATGATCAGGCGGGTTCCGTTGCATAAACGCGGAGGATTGATGTTCCGCAGAAGAACAACAGGCATCCCGACCTTGAACTTCAGCACATGCTTGGGCAGATTCGGAGCATCCAGACGATTGAGCAGCTCAGGAGGAAAGTGGATTGCTGCATCATCGTCTGCTACGCTGTCAATTGACATGTACTCGCGTTCTGCGCCCGGAAACATAGCCAGACACTCGTCGTTAATGCTGTCGACTGCCTCGTTGTACGGCGCTAGAATGGCTCTGCTTCCGAAATAGCCGTCTCTATTCTCTGACTCTTCGAAGGACGGGTACACGAAATTGATCAAGTCCTTCATAGTCGCTTGGGGTGGCAGCAGAATCTCAGCGGGAAGCGTGATGTTGCCGTCAAGATCCTCCTGAAGGCAACCAGAGCCGATCTAGAAAAAGGCAGAACAATTTAAACATTGTTAAAAAACGAAAAAAGGGAATTTAATATGTTTATTAAAAGCAAATTTAATGCTTACACATCGCCATTTACCATTTTTTATTACACTCAATCACACAATGCTCAAAATACTCACCTGCATAAGCAAATGCGAGTAGCGTTGCGATAATAAAGCATCAGGCCCAGTTAGCAAACGGAGATTGACTGTTAGTCTGTGCCGCCGGAAAAATTTCCACAGACTTGACCTGCTGACAGGCCTCGACGTTGTTGGCCCTGGTACCATTCTGCACAACAGGAAGAAGCTGGCGGAAGTCCCCAGCAAGCACAGTCACGATGCCTCCGAACGGAGAGTCTAGCTTCCGGATGTCCCGCAGGGTCCGGTCAACGGTCTCGAGATCCTTCCTATTCGTCATGGAGATCTCGTCCCAAACGATGAGCTGCGCGCTCCTAAACATGGCAGCCTGTCTAGACTGCGCCCCAACACTGCAGACATCCTTGTCTGTGCGCACCAGCCGAACCGGAATCTTGAATCTGCACAGCAAATTTTAATGCTTTTTATGAACTATTTTTATCAAAAAATGTAATAATAGACACTATTGCTAACATCAAATGCCTACTTTTCTCGCAAATTAACACGTGAAATAAAGTTTTTATGTCTCATGCTTTGCATAAAAAATACACGATTATTTCAATCGACAGAGTATATCAACAAATAACTCACGCTGAATGTGCCGTCTGGCCGCCTGGCAGCAGAGTTGCAGCGATTCCGGAGGCAGCAACAGCGATCGCCACTTCGCCTCGGCTTCGCACAAACGCCAGCAGCACTTCAAGCAGAAAAGTTTTACCGGTTCCGGCAGGCGCATCAATGAAATGCAGGCCACCGCAGCCAGCCGACACGCCAGCAGTGATGCAATCGTAGACAGCCCGCTGCTCCTCAGTCAGCCGCGGAACTTGCATTTCCATGATCTCAGCCTGCTCGACAGTGTCGAACTGCATTGGTCCAACCTGTGGGGTCACAGAAGCTGCAGGCAGTCCATAATCTGGCAGGCTGTGGCCTCCCATGGCTGTCAGCATGGTCTGCAGCTCACGCAGCGCCAGGTCCGTCACTTCCTCGGCGCTCAGATCCGAGTGACGGTACCGCAAGTCCTCGCACAGATCTTCTGCGAAGCTACTCCAAAGATTCTCGCCGTCCTGCGGATCGCCCCAGATGAGGATGACAGCCAGCAGGTGCCTCAGAGCTCTGGGCATTCGGGACTGGACAGCCTCTGCCAAGCACCTGTGCCAGTGGTCGTCTCGCTGCAGCAGATCGAGAGCCATGCAGGCGGCCTTGAAATCCACGTGCAGCACTCCGTCCACTGTACGCAAGGCCTCATAGCTGGTAGGCCCCCTGACATGCAGTAGCAGGAGCCGCATGAAGAACAGCTCGCCTGCTCTCGGCGAGACCGTGTACATCCGCGAGATGTTGGTGTTCTTCCTCACATCGGGATGTCCTTCGACTACCGTGCCTCGCTTTGCGCGGCGCCATTGCTTAGCGCTCTGGTGCCAGACGAAATATGACGGCACCTCAGTGTACAACAGGCCTCGGGCGAACTCGTCGGAGCGACACAGCTTAAAAAATGCAGTGAGTGTCGAGTCCTTTGGCGCCCGTGCCCTGGCGTTGGCATTCGCTTCATTAAAGTACACAAGCTGCTCATTTTGCTTATGCACGCACAGGCGAATTACGGCTGGGAATCTGTTGTGCACCTGTACAAAATTATGTAAATTTTCGACTTGCATATTACAGTTGAAAACATGATAGTTCATCAAGTGGATTATTTTGGTGCAATAAATTAAAAATTTACAAAATATGACGCTCAATCATTTATTGTATTTACAAATAATGTACATTCTAATATTAGCGGGTAAATAGACTTTGAATATTAATTTACAATACTATTCAACAGATCAAAGCAAAGCATTAATTAAATTCATAAGCAAAACTCACCTCAAAGCCCAAAATGGTATTCACTGCTTCCATTGGGCCGATGTACCGTGCAGACAGATAATCAGCGATCTCATCTCGTGCCTTAACGACTGGCGGTTGCTCAGCTCCATCACTGGACGGTGCCTGAGTCGACTGGTCTCCTTGCTTCACTTGAAACGTGGCCATATCGCCACTCTTCAGCAAGTACTTTATAATGTACTTCACGGATTTGACGGTCGCACAAATTTCCACATTCATGTGGCAGGCAAACTCTAGCAGCAGGCTGGGATTGTACGGAACAACGAACCGGTTGTCCATCCGAATGCTCCTGCCCTTAAACTGCTTCTCCACTTCGAATCCTCCCATTTCTGGGGATCGCCTTCGATAGAAAGGATAGCCCAGGTCATTGACAAGAGTCGCCGGAAGGAACTCCTTCGGAAAGCCCTTTGTACAGACGTTGTTCTCCATGCACGGACACCTCGGGTTCACAGTACCGCATGGACCGTGAATCATGTGGCTTTTCACCAGTTCATGCAGCACCGGCTGAGTGCGAGGATCCGGTATTTCCGCGCAAACAATCTCGTCATAGCGGTCAGGCGTCACTCGGTTACCGCTGGCCATCCAAAGCAAAATATGGACGTGCGGCAGCCCTGTGTTGTGCATGGAATTCGTTTTATGCTTAGGTGAGGGATAATTATGCACGCCATTCTATTACCATTACAAAAAATTTGTTCATCTTAACTACGTACGTAATAATTTTACACAGTATAAATTTGTGACGAAATAATATACAAAGCAATCAATCAAGGACAGACTAAAAAATCTTTTTTATTCATTTAACAGCAATCATTTACGCAACAAATTTTTAAGCAATTTAAGCAAAATTTATTCACAAATACTCCACTCACCGCGCTTCTGGTACTCCAGGGAGCAGACATGCGCAGCTACCTGTCCAAATTGCTGCTTCAGCCTCTCCATCAGGGCCTTCTTCTTGAGCTCGAACACGCGAGTGACAATGTCAGGCCGATCCTCAGGCCTCTGTCCTGGCAGCAGCTCGTCACTGATTTCCTTCCACTTTGGGTTGCAGGTGGCCGTCACAAAGAGGTCCGGCTTGCCGAACTTGTGCACGTAAGCCATCGCATCTTGAAGTCGCTCCATCATGTAGCGAGGCCCGGCAACAAAACTGGAAGACAGGAAAACTCGCTTTCCAATCGTTTTCGGGTCAGCATCTCTGCTCACTCCATCTGTGGCAAACAGGGCGTCTCGCAGACCGCTGTAAGTCTCGCTGCGAAGGTCATCCTGGTGGTTGCGAAGATACGAAAGTCGTTCTCCTTCAATTTTAGCACACATGTCCGTCAGATACTGCTGGAACAGGCGCCGGCCATGGTGAAGCGCATTGAACTGGCCAGGTCGCACCATGATCTCGCTGGCGTAGTACTTGCGGGGCGTCAGTCTGCCGCCATTTGCCATCTTCAGCTCGGGGTGCCATCCGTCCTGCCCGTATGGCAAGAACAGCACGTACTGCAACGGATCGTAGGCTCTGTGCGTCACAGACACTGTGAAATGCCGCCGCTGAGTTCCGGCTTCGGGCTCCCTGAGCTCGATAACTACGTCACGTGACGTCACCGTCTGCTCCGCATTGTCTCCGGCAATCAGGATAGCGACCTCATTTGCCTCAGGCAAATTGTAGCGCCTTAAAGAAGAAAATAACAGTTATTCATTAAAGTTAAACACACCCTTAAATCACATTATTTTGCATAATTTTAACTCAAAGAAGACAGATCTGTACGTACGCATACAAAATTAAGTTTTGCCTTGTTACTATGGAAACTCACCTAATGTGCTCACCGGCCGGTCTCCTATCAGGATAAATCACAATCCGAGCATCAGCCAGCTGAGGTTCTTCAGCAATCCGCTGAGCTGTAGCCTTGAGGCTTCTAACATACTCATTGCACTCGTGCAGCATCTTCTGCAACGTTGCCATCAGCTCTCGATTTAGCTTCTCATTGAGACTCATGCGGCTCTCCAGCTCTCGGTCGGTGAAGTACACTTGCCACCCTCGAGGCGTTGAACTCCCGGCATACAGAGGCGGAATGATGTGGAAAAGCTCGCCGCTGAGGATGAAATTCGGACAATAGCCCCGCATTGGGCGCATGTTGGCTCTCAGAGACGTCAAGTGCAGCATGGAGTTGTAGCTCCGGATGTTAGCCAGAAAGGCTCCGCTGAGAGCGTGGCGCCCGATGTACAAGTCCTGCAGAAGTGGCGGCACGGTCTTTGCGGCCAGCTTCACCTTGCCGGACGCACAGCAGAGTCCTGGCGTCTCTTTGCTCCACCGAATGGCATTGCAGTGGCTGCATAGCTTGCTCATGCGGACAAGCTGGTGGGCCTGCGGCTCTGGCCTGTTAAAAACAGGAAAAATTCAATGACTAATTAAGCAGCTCCCCTTTAATTACAAACTCGCCCAAAAATTTTATTCCTCTCAAGAAATTTACACCTCAATAAGAAATAAAAGGAATTATTTTTAATGCTCTTTTTTCGGCGCTAAGAATGATAAGCTTCTAGTGCACTCTTTATATATGCTAATGCATTTCCACACCATAACATTTTAGCTTCTAGCCAGAAAAGTATGCGTTCAGAATTTCTGTTTGTGCTAGTGTACTTAAAAGCATAAAATTGCTGCTTACCTTGAGGATTCATCGTCTGAAAATGCTGACTCATCAGACGCGACACTGGCATCAGGCACCTGAGAGCCGCCCTCAGCGCCACCAGCGAAACGGGGAATCTCGCTGGCTGAGGCGTTAATTCTGCACAATAAAGCAAAAGAAAAATCACTGTCATTAGACGCTTAAAGGTTAAAACTGATATAATTACTGTACAGTACAACGTCTTGCACGTAGAAAAAGTAATTAATTAATATACTTTTTTATCATTATTATAAACGAAAACAAATAAACGCAATAAAAAAAATAAATCTCCCGACATCACCCCTTCTTTTACTTTCATGCAGACATGCATTAAATGATCTCAGACTATTTTAAAATATTAACTAAAAAATCATAAAATTTTTCTACCCCAGCCGCACCTCACAAACCACTTACCCAGCCTCAGGCACAACGCGCAGTGAGTCATAATGCTCCCCGTGCCGATTATAGAGCAGCCTCACAACAGCAGCTGCAGGTCTAACAGCTGCAGAGCCTTGCTGCACCAACTGCAATTCGTCCCTATTGTGGTCAGAGTACTGGTAGATGGCATAATCAACGTCCAGGACTTGATTCAGTATTGGCGCAATGTGGTCATGCACATAGACACCATCTTGCTGAGTCTCCGCCAACACGATGTCCACGGTCAGCCCAATAGCCTGAAGCGTTGCGGCGTGGGCTTCCAGAAGTGGCCTCGCATTTTCAGCAATGGTCCTTCGAAGCTGCATTTGGTCCATGTAGATGGGCGAGCCAATCAACTGGTCGGCTACGGCAGCAAACCAGCAGTTGCCATCACCACGAATCCTGGTGACTTGAGTTGCGCTCAGGGGCAAACTGTTCGACAGAGATTCTAGGCTGTGAAAAGAAAGCGAAATATTTTTCTTACTATTAAAAAATTAAAATTAGGCTATAGATACAAGATTTTTTCTGGGTTAATGATTAAACAGGGACTAAGCATAGATTGCATGGCATAAAATCATCAGTTAGCAGTTCCTTGCCTGAAATTTTGTTCCGGTTCTAGAGATGCTTCATAACGTAACCGGTATGATTGCAGTCTGGCAGCGCGCTCATCCGCCGTCTCGGCAGAGCGCCGTTGCTGCGCGCTTTCTCTATCAGCCTGCAGTCTGGCAGCGCGCTCAGCAGCCGTCTCGGCAGAGCGCCGTTGCTGCGCGCTTTCTCTATCAGCCTGCAGTCTGGCAGCGCGCTCAGCAGCCGTCTCGGCAGAGCGCCGTTGCTGCGCGCTTTCTCTATCAGCCTGCAGTCTGGCAGCGCGCTCAGCAGCCGTCTCGGCAGAGCGCCGTTGCTGCGCGCTTTCTCTATCAGCCTGCAGTCTGGCAGCGCGCTCAGCAGCCGTCTCGGCAGAACGCCTTTGCTGAGCATTTTCTTGATCAGCCTGCCGCCGCTGATCCTGCTCTTCAGTCCTCTCAGCTTGACGGCGCCTCTTTGCATCACGCTTTTTCTGTAAAGAACTTTTTGCCCCGCGTTTCGCCATTAGTAAGTGATGAAGATAGAGATAGATGGATAGAAAGACACAGATGGATAGACAGACAGATAGACAGATGGATAGACAGACAGATAGACAGATGGATAGACAGACAGATAGACAGAAGGATAGACAGACAGATAGACAGATGGACAGACGGACAGATCGATGAAAACTTTAAAAAAATAGAAAGAAAAAAAAATACAAATACTTATCTTTAACAAATTGTGACTTTTGGATAGGATGCCGTATAAATGAATTTAACTACAAAACGGTTGTTGCTCAAGACAGTGAAATTTATCCACAAGTCAACTTGCGTCCTGCGTCAACCCCCTTTTTACCATGTGAAAATCGATACTTAAAGTCACGTACATTGTGCCCGAGTGTAAACGGTTCACTTTAATCGTTAAACCCTATAGCTAGGTGAGAAATTTATTTTTTTTACTTGGAAATTTTGACCATTTGGTGGCCCCCACTTCTCAACGATTGGGACAGTGTACTCTAGCTTTATTACGCAACTTTTTTACATCAAACTTTTAACGGTGCAGTCTTAATGACTCGAGACATGATTGGCAAATTCACTGCAGAACTTTTAAGCCAATTTATTCATGTTGGCTCTCCAGCTTGGGCGAGAAATAATCAATCGCTAATAAAATGTACACAGATCGCTTGAGCAGTTTTTCTCTTGCCCTTGTGCACAACCATTAAGCTAGGGCTGGGGCAGTGTACTCTAGCTAGGTGAGAAAATTTTCTTACCGACACAAAAAATTAGCTACATTTGGAGCAGTATACTCTAGCTTTATGACGCAGCCTTTTCAAATTAAAAACTAGACAGTGCAGAGTTTGAGAATTATTGGCCCGCGAATTTTAACTGAGCACAAAACTTTTATGACGCAATCTAAAAAAAATCATCATTCTGACAGTGCCGAGTTTGACCTTTGTTGGCCTCGCATTGAAAGCATAGTAAAAACTCGTTTTTCGAATATTTAATTCCCTTCCACTTGGAGCAGAGCTTGCAAACTTTCACGGTCTCATCCTCGAAGAATTTGCAATCTTTTGGAGCAAATTTGATCAAAATCTGTTGAGCCGTTCGAGCTCTACATCGTTACGGAGAAAGCTGCCACAGACAGACAGACAGACATTAGACATTTAGTATAGTAGACTAGCTCTTCGGTGCCCCCCCAGGGGGCGCAGACAGGCATTTTAAATCACTCATGTACTCAACGGAAATCTCCCTAAGCTGCTAGAAAATCTCTGCAGCAAAATTAAAGTCTCCCTAAAAGCATTATATCCTTCCGTGTATTCAGAAAATCTACTGAAAGTCTCCCCGAGCAATTAGCCAATTGCCCCGAGCACTTGAAAAATCTCCCAACCAGCTAGATAATTTTCCCGAGCAGCTGGAAAATTTTTGAGAGCAGTCAAAAAATCTTCCACCAGCAGTAAACTAAAAAACCACGCCAGCAGTTAGAAAATTCCCCAATCAAATAGAAACTTTCCCTGAGCAGTTAAAAATCCCCTAAGCAGACCAAAAAGCCCTCAGAGAAGAAAAATCTTCGGATAAAAAGTACCCCCCACGGACAGAGAATTCCCCAACCAGACAAAGAATCCCAGGCAGAAAAAAAGTCTCATGAGCTGTTAGAAATTCTACCTGAGGGAGTGGAAAAATTTTCTGGAGCATTTAAGAAATCCCCTTTAAGCAGTTGAAAAATCTACCTGAGGCAGTTAGAAAAACTTCTCAAGCAGTTAAAAAAAACTCATGGAGCATTAAGAAAACCCCACTCGAGCAGTCCGAAATCACCCAAGCAGTTAGAAATCCCCCGATAAGATAGAAAATTTGTCCTAACAGTAAGAAATCCCCTAAGCAGACAGAAAATTTCTATGAGCAGCTAGAATATCCCCATCAAGCAGTTACAAAATCTACCCGAAGCAGTTATCCTCATGCAGTTAAAAATCTCCCGGACCATTTAGAAAATCCCCCTCAAGCAGTCCAAAAACACCCAAGCAGTTAGAAATTCCCTAATCAGACAGAAAAGTTCCTCGAGAAGTTAGAAAATCCCCAAGCAGACTGAAAATCTCCCTGAGCAGTTAGAAAATCTCCTTCAAGCAGCAAAAATTTTTTTCGAGCAACCGAAAAATCTTTCCCTAGGATAAGTTAGAAAACCCACGAGCAGAAACCCCCCCCCCCTGCAGTTAGAAAATCACTTATGAGAAGTCGGAAATTCCAATCAAATAGAAACTTTCCCCGAGCAGTCAGAAATCCCCTAAACATAGAAAAAACTTTTGCGAGCAGTCGGAAAATCTTTCCCCAGCAGTTAGGTAGAAAGCCCCTCAAGCAGACGGAAAAATCCCCCCCAGCAGTTAGAAAATCTCTTTCTAGGAGTCAGAAATCCCCCAAACAAAGAGAAAATTCCCATCAGAAATCCCTAAAGTAAACAGAAAATTCCCCAAGATGACTACCCGAACATTTCTAAAATCCCCGATATCTTTGAAGCAGACAGAAAACCTCCCTTAGCAATTAGAAAATGTTCCTAAGCAGACAGAAAATACCCTTCGAGCAGTCAGACATCGCCTACGTACTTAAAAAGTCCTCTTCGAGCAGTTAGAAAATCTTCCCAAGCAAGCAGAAAATCTCCCCGAGCATTTAGAAAGACCCTTCGAGCAGTCAAAACTCCTCCCCGAGAAGTTAAAAATCCCCCAGGCAGTTAGAAAATCCCCTTCAAGCAGTCTCAGAAATCCAGCAATCAGAAAGAAAATCACACGCGAGCAGTTACAAAGTCTCCCTGAGCCAATAGAAAATCCCCCAGGCAGACAGAAAATCTCCCCAAGCAATTTGAAAATCTTCCCAAGCAGTGTGACAATACCCTTTGAGCAGTCAAAAATCTCCCAAGCATTAAGAAAGTGCCGTTCGAGCTGTTAAAAATCCCCAGTCACAAAGATAATTTCCCCAAACAGCAAGAAAATCCCTAAGCAAACAGAAAAATCTCAATAGGAGGTACAAAATCTCCCAAGCCGAAAAATCTTCCCCCGAGTAAGGTCGAAAATCCACTAAGCTGACAGAAAAACCTCCATGAGCATTTAGAAAATCCTCTTTGATCAGTCAGAAATTCTCCAAGCTGTTACCTTCAAGCAGCTCGAAGTCCCCGTCGAGCAGTAAGAAATCTCCCAATCAGATAAAAAAAATTCTCAGAGCAGTTAGAAATCTCTCCGAACAGTAAGAATATCTCCTTAAACAGTTGGAAAGCTTCTGAACAGTAATAAAATAGCTTCGAGCAGTTAGAAATCCCCTGATTAAATAGAAAATTACCCCAAGCAGTTACAAATCCACAAAGCCAACAGAAAAGTTCCCCAAGCAGTTAAAAAATCTTTCGAGCAGTGAATAAATCTCCCTCAACGGTTGGAAAACTCCCAGCAGTCAGAAATCCCCGCAATCTCCCTATCCCGATCGATAGAAATCTTCCTAAACAGATAAAAAATCATCAAAGCAGAAAGAAAATCCCCCGGGCCATTTAGAAATCCCCCTCGAGCAGTCCGAAAACAACAAAGCAGTTAGAAATGCCCTAATCAGATAGAAAAGTTCATCGAGCAGTTAAAAAGTCTCCCTGAGCAGTTAAGAAAATCCCCAAGCAGACAAAAAATCTCCCTGAGCAGTTAGAAAATCTCCTTCAAGCAGTTGGAAACCTTCCAGCAGTCAGATATCCCCGGAATCAAATAGAAATCTCCCTAAACAGATAAAAAATCCTCAAAGCAGACAGAAAATCTCCCGAGCATTTTGGAACTCCCTTCTGGCAGTTAGAAATCCCCAAGCTGACAGAAAATATCCCCGAGCAGTCTAAAATCCCGCAAGCAGACAGAAAATTTCCACGAGCAGACTAAAATCCCCCAAGCAGTTAGAAAATCTCTTTTGAAAAGTCACAAATCCCTAATCAAATAGAAACTTCCACCGAGCAGTCTGAAATCCCCCAAAAGGTTAGAAAATCCCTTTTGAGAATTGGGAAATTCCCCAATCAATCAGAAACTTCCCCCGAGGAGTCTGAAATCCCCCAAGCAGACAGAAAGTATCCCCGAGCAGTCTGAAATCTCCCCAGCGGGTGGAAAAGTTCCCCAAGCAGTAAGAAAGTCCCCTTCGAGTAGTTTAGAAAATCTCCCCGAGCAGTTAAAAAGTCTCCCGTAGCATTTAAAAAGTGCCCTTCGGGCAGTTAGAAATCCCCCAACCATACAGCATATTTCCCCGAGCAGTCTGACACCCCCAAGAAGACAAAAAATCTCTTTCGAGCAGTTAGAAATTCCCCAGCAGTTGGAAATTCCCCCTCGGGCCGTTAGAAATCCACAATCAGATAGAAAATGTCTCCGTTATAAATCTTCCAAGCAGACAGAAAAGCTCCCCGAGCATGTAGAAAATCCCCATAAGAAGGCAAATAATGCCAATCGAGCAGTCAAGAAATCCCCTAGCAGTTAAAAAAGTTCCCTTGGAAGCAATTACGAGTAGACATCCCCTAATCAATTAGAAAATTTCCCCGAGAAGTTTGCAATCCCCCAATCAGACAGAAAATCTCCCAGAAAATCCCCTTCTAGCGGTTGGAAAAACTTCCCGATGCAGTAAGAAAACCTCCTTAAGCAGTAACCAGTCTCCCAGAAAATTTAGAAAATCCCATTCGAGCAGTCAGAAATCCACAAGCAGTTAGAAAGTCTCCCAGCACCCTAACAGTCAGAAAATTTATGAGTCGTTAGAAAATCTCCCGAGTAGTTTGCGAATCCCCATGAGCATTTAGGAATTCTCTAAAAGGTAGAAGATCGCTTTCCAAGCTTGTAGGAAAATCACTACAGCAGATAAAAAATCCCGCGAGCAGGTAGGAAGTCGCTATTATAACGCCTTATCAAAGACAGATGCACTTTAAGAAAATTGAGCTAATCACAATTTAAGATTTGGCAGGCTATCAGACTTACCGATCAGTATCGTGCTCGACGAAGACCTCCTAAATAGCTTTTGCTTCTTTGAAAAGTTTTCTCAATCCAACAGGGCTACAAAAACTAACATTCTTTACTTACTGACTCGAGACATGATTGGCAAATTCACTTCAGAACGGCCCACGGCTACTTAAATAAAAATATTTCGCTCAAGCATCCACACTTTTAAGCCAATTTATTCCTCTCCAGCTGGGCGAGAAATAATCAATCGCTAATAAAATGTACACAGATCGCTTGAGCAGTTTTCTATTGCCCTTGTGCACAACCATTAAGCTAGGGCTGGGGCAGTGTACTCTAGCTAGGTGAGAAAATTTATATTCTCTTCTTACCAGCGCGACAATTTAGGTAAACTTGGAGCAGTGTACTCTAGCTTTATGACGCAACCTTTTCAAATTAAGAATTAGACAGTGCAGAGTTTGAGAATTATTGGCCCGCGAATTGGAGCAGTGTACTCTAGCTTTATGACGCAACCTTTTCAAATAAAAAATTAGACAGTGCAGAGTTTGAGAATTTTTGGCCCGCGAATTTTAACTCAGCACAAAACTTCATGACGCAATCTAAAATAAAATCATCATTCTGCCAGTGCCGAGTTTGACCTTTGTTGGCCTCGCATTGAAAGCATAGGAAAAACTCGTTTTTCGAATATTTAATCCCCTTCTACTTGGAGCAGAGTTTGCAAACTTTCACCGTCTCATCCTCGAAGAATTTGCAATCTTTTGGCGAAAATTTGATCAAAATCGGTTGAGCCGTTCGAGCTCTACATCGTTCCACACAGACAGACACACATTAGACATTTAGTATAGTAGACTAGCCATTTAGCCCCCCGCTGGGGAGCTCTAAGCAACCCACAAGGCAATTTAACAACAGCTTTTAATTATATGAACAACCTGCTTTCGCACGTAAGAAGTCGCCCTTCAGCATGAAAACGATCCCTCTTAAGCTGGTGTGCAATCGGCCTTCGGTGTGTTAAAAATCCCCTTCCGAATTTGCGCAGTCGACAATCAGCATGTAAGCAACAACACTGCAGCAGAATTGCAAGCAGGGCTCTGTATGTTAAAAATTCCCCTTTGCAAGCTAAAAATCAGCTATTTAGCCCCCCGCTTAGGTGCTCTCAACAAGTCCTTACTTCGCTAAAAAGTACGAGACATGAGTTTCTGTATTTTTTGAATATTTTTTTGCAATTCTGAGCTCATGAGCATTTTTATGACAGATATAAACATATATAAGAATCAGCGTCAAACACTTCCGCATTCTTTAGAAATTTGCGATGTACCGTAAGCAATTTCGCTCAGCAATCAATCTCAATAACCCCCCCTTCAGCAAGTGAGCAAACAGCCTTCAGCATGTTACAAGGTAATAACCCCCCTTCAGCAAGTGAGCAAGCAGCCTTCAGGATGTTACAAGGTAATAACCCCCCTTCGGCATGTTAGTAATCCCCCTTCGGCAAATGAGCAATCAGCCTTCAGCATGTTACAAGGCAATTACCCCCCCCTTCAGCAAGTGAGCAATCAGCCTTAAGGATGTTACAAGGTAATAAACCTTAAGGCTGATGAACCTAAGAATTACCTTCGGAAAATAAGCCATCAGCCTTCTGCATGTTGAAAATCTCCCGCGGCAAGTGAGCAGTCAGTCTTAAGAATTTTAACAATCCCTTAAGCCCTCAGCATGTTTTGAATCCCACTGAAAGTGAGCAAGCAGCCTTTAGCGTGTTAAAAATCCCCCCTCTGCAGTGGTATTTAGCCTTCAGCACTTTCACAATTTACACTGCAAGCAAGCAATAAGAATTCACCATGCTAACAGCCTTCTGTCAGCAAGTTAACACCTCTCATCAATTTACGACCTTGGCTTTGTAAGCATACAGCAGCACTAATCCATGCCGAAAGAGCTTAGCTTGTGAAACTTCAGATCAATTTGTAATGAGGATATAATAATTTTTCGTTTTGTGTTGGCAAGACAAATTGTAATACAAATTCTTAAATTCTTCAAGTGAGCAATCAGCCGTCAGCATGGTAGAAATTCCCCTTTAGCAAATGAGCAATCAGTTCAGTGTGTTACCAATCGTACAGCAGCAAAAAAGCAATCAATCATATCAAAATATGAAGCATATCAACAACCTTCAGCAAATGAGTAATGAGCAAATGATAAAGCTGGCTTTTGCATAGAATCATGATTTAGTCTTCGACCCATAACCCCACGTTTTTAATAAAATAATGCAATAATTATTTTCATGCTATCTAAATTTACTGTAAACTTTACAGCAGCTGTTGCTAATTGAAATCCAAAGATTAATCATTATATGCATTCCGATACGTATCGGCAAGCAATAAATTTTAGCCCAAAACGAAATAGCACGAAAATGAAATAGTATTACTATATTTAAGTATAATTTTGCTTTAAATTTTGAATCAGGCAAGAGAGATACAGCTGTGCAGTTATCAGATATAGGTCTCATTTGAGCAAGGGAGCAATTTTTTATGCAGGCTCGACGCTGACTTGAACTTGGGACCTACTGCCATGCCTGAACCTAAACTTAGTGCCTATTCCGCCTACTGATTTGAGAGTGCAAAAAACCGCTACATTAATTTAACATGATTCATTTGGAGTAGTCACTGGATACAGAATATGCGATTTGGTCATCAGTACGGTGTCATCGACAAATTGGCTATGTACACTTGATTTAGCTTGATTAATACATTTTCAGCTGATAGAGCCATTTTTATTCTTTACAGAATTTTCAGATAATTATTTTACACGTTATAAAAGAATATGCCACGCATAAGATCGCAGTCACGTGCTTTTTCGGCGCCTTCTGGCATCATAAAACTGTCAACGCAGAGGTCAACGAGTCTGAGAGAATTTAGACAGAAGAATTTAAGAATTTAAGAAGAGTTTAAGAATTTGCATTTTTTCGCGTTTTTTGCAAAAGATGTCAAATTTCCTGCAATCGGTGTCACTAAAATTTCTTTTATCTGCTTCAATTCTAAAGGGATTAAATATTCGAAAAACGAGTTTTTCCTATCCATTTAATGCTTTGAAAACAAAGGTCAAAAGTCTAGCTGCGTAAAAAGGAATTTCAATAAGCATTGCATCATAGCTGCTGTTTGATTTTCTCTGTCTAGAGTACACTGTTCCAACACTGAATGAGCTTGGCGAAGAGGGCATAAATCATTTTTGCTTGTAAACCCCTATTTGCGATGATTTACGACCCCCACCTGTCATCTTTTTGAGATCCCAAATCACTGATAAGATCTCTCCGAAACCGTTCGAATCTCCCGATGGGGTAGGGTCACGTGATCAGCTTGCCAGCCAATCAGATAAATGCACGACCGTTATAACAAACGCGGCTGAACCAATCAGAAAATTCGACGCCAGTTTTAAAAAATCGGCGCCTTCCGCGCCTATTTAAAGGCGCCGTCGAGCGCGCTCCATCTCCAGACGTTCCGACAAGCCGGTGTCACGTTCTGACAGTCAGGAATCGCTTTGACGACCCTTTCGGACGGCCCCTTAGTTCTACAAGTGTAATTCCCCTTAGCTTACGAATATCCCCCTAAGTTATCAGCGATCAACATCAGCGCTAGCGTCAATAGCAGCTAAGAGTTAGCCAGAAGCAACTGTTCAACAGAGGCCCTTTGCCTGCGAGACCGACAAGTACTAACGGTCGAGATCGAGATCTACCTCGGCCACTGGTTAGGGTTAGGGTTAGGGTTAGGGGTTAGGGTTAGGGTTAGCGTTAGGGTTAGGGTTAGGGTTAGGGTTAGGGTTAGGGTTAGGGTTAGGGT